>CM067374.1:59923607-60411107 GCA_034401795.1 Chaetoderma sp. LZ-2023a | reverse complement strand
TAGTAGTAGTAGTAGTAGTAGTAGTAGTAGTAGTAGTAGTAGTAGTAGTAGTAGTAGTAGTAGTAGTAGTAGTAGTAGTAGTAGTAGTAGTAGTTCAGATACACATCTGTACATAAATATCTATTGTTTTGTTTTAAAATATTTTTATAATGAACCTCTATCTATATAATTATTATACCAGAACACGGTCTTTGTCAGTTGTAACTCAAGCCCAGTGAAATTTTTTACAATAAAATATGTTTAAAACAAAACACTACTATTTGCAATTCACCTTTCCACTGTAGCCATCCATCATATGACGTCAAAATCAACTATGTGACGTATAGAATGACATCACAATCAATAACGTCATGATGACGTAATTAATGACGTAGATAAGTACGTCACGAACGCGTAGTTGAACACGGACTATTTGTTTTTGTACGAATTGTGTCATTACTATTAAATAAATACCCTGTTGAATATTTTGAAACTAATTTGACTGGTCTCTGTTGCTGCTATAGTCAAATTAGTTCCAAAATATTCAACAACTGAACTGTATACTTTTAAGGACATTCAGGGATCGATCAATCCCAACACGGCGAAGTGTGGGTGGAGCTTAGCTAGTGATGGGCGGGACATAGTTAAAACTGGAAAGGTCCATTACCTGTGCCAAATAGCATCTATCAAATAGCGTGGCGGGTGATCAAAATGAACAATGCTTCAACAAGACCGTGGCGGTATCGGTAAACTTTACGTAAAATAATCTCGGTTTTTTCGTATCACAAATATTCAAGTAAAGTGTAATCGTTTGACTCTTCAAAATCCAGTGTTTCAATTTCAAAACGGCTACACAGGAAAGTTGTTGAACATTTTGAAACTAATTTGTTTAAAACCTGTTCTTGTCGTCACCAGCAGTAACCGCTGTCAGTCGGGTTAAATTCCAGGATATTCAGTATAATATTGCCTATGTATGATTACTGTATTCTCCGGCTGCAATAATAACAACACCCGACAGATGCAATCAGTCCTTCTTTGCTTCTGACCACTGTGTTTTGTCCTCCGCCAAAATCGTTAGCTTTCTCGGGTCCATTCTTGATCTGAGTGTACCGAGTGATGCTTTCTCGATGTCGTTAGGCATGCACACTTAACATATGTATGCATTCAAGAAGTTATTTGTTTGATTGGCGTTTATCGAGTCCGTGATTCCAGGTCCCATTTGCGCCATATCTAGGCTGGTTTATGTTTCAGTTTGTTATTGTTAACTTCTCTTTACACTGGTACCCATTTATACTCCTGGGTGGAGAGAGGCAGCGACGAGTGAAGGAGATTGCCTATTTGTAATGGCGTCCTCACTTGGCTTTGTATTTGCTGGTTCCCCGTAGGGCAAATTCTAAGGCCGTTCGTGTTCTCAGTCGAGATTTAATCATAAATAACGCTATACTTCAGTATGGCGTTATTCCTGATTATGTCTCTAGTGAGAACACGGCCTAAGACTCTCTGGGCTGGTGCGTCTTCTAGCATCCTTAGCACGTGGCCAAACGTGGACCATCTTTGGCGGAAGACTTTTACGGACAGCGGCGATGTATTAAACAGCCAGCATAGTACACCATTGGAAATTATGCTGTCCGGTTATCGGTGTCCAGTGATGGTTTTTTGTCAAGGGCATCGTTGATCTACGAATCCATATCTTCCAGAAAGACTGGAAAGCTATTTTCCCCATGGCGTAGCGTGTCGCGATGTCAGCAGTACTGCAGAGCAGTGAGTCCAGGATTTTGCCTACGTAACAACTCATTTTCTGTCTGTGAGTGTTAAATGGTTAAAGACCTGTGAAAAATATAGCCCTACAATTTACAGGTTATGAGTCTCGTCTATTTCATTGAGAGCGTTCTCGTGTGGTGATGGAATGGTTTCATCATATTATTTGCTGTGTGTGCTAATTAACGCAATATAACGATGACAAAAAATGATAATAATATTAATAATTACCTCGATTAAGTTTATCTAAATAACAATGATAAATAAATGATATAAATATTGAATTTATAAACACCTGTTAAAACGTAAAATCTCTACCGTCAGAGATATAATAATGATTCCCTAATATGCCATTGTTCAATGGTTTGCGTGAATAATGAAAAGAAAGAAGACATTTTTTAAGACCTCTCCCATCCCCGTTATCAAGCAAACGTTGTATACTCCATCAAGATTAATAAACTATTATTATGTGAAATAACTGAAATTATGTCCTTGATAATCAATCCTTTGATATTTAACTGGCTGACTGCTATAAGCCAACAGAATAATTTTAATGACGGAATATTTTGAAAAATAATTTGACTGAAAGTTGTTGGTGGCTTACTCACCAACGACTTTCAGTCAAATTGTTTTTAAAATATTCAGCCTATCAAGATTTAAATCCCATGGAAACTTTACTCTGCATAAATTCAGCAGACAGACAGTTAAATATTCATTGGCACCGCTTAATAATTTAGATTATGTTATTCTTCATGTCAGGCTGGAAATGAGCCCATATTGAACCAGAATCTGTCCAACATTTCTACTACCTCTTCTTTATAATCGGCCAATAATAATAATAATAATAATAATAATAATAATAATAATAATAATAATAATAATAATAATAATAATAATAATAATAATAATAATAATCTTTATTTACGGAGGATAAATCTTCAGCTAACTGATCTTACAGAGGCCCTCACAAAAATAAATAGTAATGATTACGTCATGAACACGTCATGCATGTAATGAGTGCACCATTTACCCTAGAATTCAGATACAGTTAATCTGTGATTATCTGCACAGAGCACCATCCGTCATTTTGGGAGCCGAAAGGCAGTGGTTCTTTACCCTTTAACCCTTGGATTTATTCAAGAGAATGTCAATTTTCTCATAGAACATGTCAATTTGTAGACCAAGAGAAGCCTATTTTTGAAAATTTACCACTGGCATGACGTGTTCGGTTATCGAGCCAGTCATTCCAGTGGTAAATTTTCAAAAATACTCTTCTCTTGGTCTGCAAGTGGCCATTTCTCTTGACCAAGGCACGCTTCATGCAGAAGCCGTTTTTGGCTGACACAGGTGTTACAGGGTTAATACAGGTGGCCGTGAGACCAGGTGTCTAATGGAACAGAAATATTGTGCCTCCAAAATGAATATCTTTTAGCAAATCACCTGTATTAAGAAGAGACCACCTATGACTAATGGACGTGTGCGATCAGTCGCTCAAGTATATGATGTCATACTCAATTCCATCGCGTGTAGGCTGACGTCACAATACATTGAATGGTTCGCCTAGTGTTCGAATTGTATGTCGTTGCTGAATTTACTATTTATTAACCAACTTAGGATTCGAAGGATGCAAATTGTTTCCAACACCCAGAAAACGTGGGTACGTTTAGCTAGAAATGGGCGGGGCGTAGCTAAATGGATTCCCTCTATTATTTTTGTGCCCAGTCTAATTAGTTTCAAAATATAATCAACTACATAACGTGTGGGATGACGTCATAATCAATTACGATATGATGCATACGGTAGTTGATGACGGACTGGGCGTTGTTGCACAGACTGTATGTTTTTACATCACCAGTACGCAGTCAAATTAGTTTCAAAATATTCAACAGCTTACCTGTATCTGTATAGTTTTCTGAAAATTGAGATTCAGAAAGTGCCGGGATCGATTCCAACACGGACGAAGCGTGGGTGAAGCGTAATTAGGGATGGGCGGGGCATATAGATTTTGATTAAAACAGGGGTTGGGGATGTTCCAGTGGCACACCTGCGCTAAGCACCAATTCTGAAACTTAAGAATGGCCACTTTTTTCCCAGCACTGGTCATAACTAAATTTTTGCTATCAAAGCTTGTGTACTCAAATGTTGAATTAAATGGCAGTGGGTCTCCAGACAAATAGCTAAGACTGGATTCCTCCATTAGGTCACATGCTGACGTCATTATCAAAGTGCCAATGAATGACGTAGCTAAGTCTGCCATGAACTTTTAAATGTCCACCATGTGTACGAATTGTATGTTCTACTACTTAATAACCATTCTGTTGGATATTTTGAAACTAATTTATCTGGACACGGTTGCTGTCATAGGCAGCAACATCACCCACTCAAGTTAGTTTCATTATATTCACCAGTTTACCTGTATAGTTACCTTAATATTGGGATTCTTGCAATTCAGGGTTTGATCGTTCCTAACAAGGGCAAAGGTGAGATTAATTAGAAATGGATGAGGCATAGCTAAAATTGGATTCATCGGTTCAACAGTATGCTATCTTTTTTATTTTTGGAACCCAGAACACCCCAGTCTCTAGACTCGCCATTGTAGTTGTATAAGGACACGTGGTTCCTTATACAACTACCTTGCTCCGAGTGATAAATAGCTTTTGTGACAAAAGTAGGGCCTACTAATACGCGTCTTAAAGAACTACCAACAAGTGGTCCAAAATGCAGTATTTTAAATTAGATCAATAATTATTTCGAAAGATTTGCATTTTAGTTGCGTCTGTCTGTTTGTTTGTTTCTCGATCGGTCAGTTAATTTGTTTTACATTTCTGACAAAGCTGCTAGTCGCAACTATAACATTAACGCTTCACACGTGTTCTTAAGCACAGTGGTGCTACTTTCATCAATAGAGTGTCCCTCCTCCTGACAGTGATTCTTATAAGGTTGGTTGAAGGTTCTGTGGAGTTTGCGCATCATTATGTTACATGACTGCAGTCGAGAGCCTAGAGCAAACATATCGACCGTGGTTTAATATTTTGATCGTCAGCTTCCCAATATCCTGACACCCGCCTTTTGACATCGTTGTCGCTTCGGGACAAATTACCACCACCTCTTGGCCACGTGTGTACACCGTAATCAACTTTTGCTTGTCGGCCATAAATTGCAAATACCAACTGTTTTGATGTGGTTATTTTCAAAAACGCAACGGTGCACTGTTTGTTATACAATTTAATTGATTGCAAGGAATGGGTGAAAGCGGCGCCAAAATGCCCCTGGCTTCCCGTTGGAGCGTGGTGATTTCATTCCAGGTCACATTATTTGTAATGGCTTTGAGAACTGAGATGATGTGACGTCATGACGATTGACATAATCACATACTCCGTACTTCTTGACAAATTGTCAGCACACACTTATCGTGACACTTTCCAGACGGGCTTAGTGTCTTTAGTTGTATCGTTTGCCTTGAATTACTTCTTAAATTGAGCCTGAGAATTTTCTAGATGGACGCGTCTGGCGTCTGGTCGTCGTTTCAATAAATGCGGCCACACTATGAAAAAAATTGATAGTCGTTCTCGCTGTCAAGAGTGTTCATAATTCGCGCTCTTCTGGCTCTCGCGAGATCCTCTGTTGTCATCTCAACGGGCGGCTAGCGCGCGAAAATGACTTGGCTTTTCTCCATCATCATCTTTCTTTCATCGAAGCCATCTGAAATGTAAAAGCCGTCGAACAAAACTAAAAACCTTCTGATAACTTTCTCCATTTCGCTTGTTCGATTATTTCTTAGTGGTTTCGTTTCTGAATTCTCCAAAGAAATCTCCGAAGTGGCTAACTCCAAACAAAATGCTTACCCTGGAGAAGATAAACATTTACTGAACGTCATTGATGCCTAAGGCAACAACGACTTTCAGTCATCATTTCTCTGAAATTAATCAGAATAGATTTATTTCGTGTTCATTAACAGTCCACTCTGTCATAGACCTACAGAAAGAAACGTGTTTATTTCTAGCTTCTTATTATTTCTACAAAGTCCGTTATCAATCCGTGTGTATAATCACAGCAAGTTGTGAAGAAAAGACGACGGTTTCGCTGACGACAAGTAGGCGGCATTGTCCCTGAGACTTACTGATGCCCTCTTGTATGAAGATGGTATGGATTTGCATCAGAACCCAACAACAAAATATAATGTCAGCATCAGTAATCGCGGTTGATCGTGTATCCTATATATTTTCCTCTTCTTTAAAAAAAATAAACATCCTATTTTGAAGTTTTCTCTGGCGGCGAGGATAGTAGTTGCGGGGTGGGGTGGTCAGAGAATTTCAACAGTTAACTCCACCAACAAATGTTGGGGGTAACTTAGGCTAATAAATTATTATATAGAATAAAATATTATTTTAAAATGTGAAATTTACTTGTTTGATGACGGTGATGGGTGACTGTGTTCTGCAGCTGAAGAAGTGAAAATATCTTTCAGCTGCAATCAGTTTTTCTTGAACCGTCTCCTATGTGCCTCGTAAACTGCGAGGGACCTAAACTCCTTTAGCTGCTTCATCGTCTTTAGTGGTACAAAATTACGTTATTTGAGGTTTGATCATGATACAAGTGGATGTTGTGGCGTCCTTTGTGTGCCTGATACCTGTTGGTACCTACGCCTGCAAATTAGTGTTTTCTGAACAGGTAAATCTTCTGGCATTTGAAGAACCATGTCCAAACACAGACCACCGCTGTTGCGCTACCCTCACAGATAGTGACTCTGTGTTACAATGCTGCATTTGATATTACATTGTGTGGCCACCGATGATTTGTTATGGCTCGCAGGTGTTTGCGGTGAAAAGCTTGTTCAAGAGGGCATTTGGATCTGCCCAGTTGATACAATTGCATATCATTATGGAAAAACATACAGCATCATATAGTTGCATCTTGGCAGTAATAGGGATCTTAAACTTCCAGGATTTACTTTCCTAAGAGTACACAAATTTGATATATACCTAGGTCTTAATGAGGTGAGTGCGTGCGTGTCCATTTCTAGCTACAAGTCCACCATAGGTCCATAATAGTATTATGGGCTTCTGGCCCCGCCCACTTTGTGCTTCTGTTGGAAACAGTTTATTTACTTCGAAAAATAAATTCCCAGGATCTAAGGTTCGAGGTAACTATACAGGTGAACTTTTGACTCTGCTGACACTAATTTGACTGGGGACAGTTAAATTAGTTTCAAATTATTCAACAGAATGTGTATTAGATTGTAAATTCATCAAATCCATACAATTCGTACAATTTGTTGATGGACTTTTCCGTTTACCTAACAGAGCTACGTAATTTTGATTGTGACGTTATAGCCAATATGTGACGTATTTGATTATAGTTCAGATACTCGAGTGACAGCTCGGATCCATCCATTGGGCTTCACGACAACGAAAACGAATGGCAGAAAGTATGAAGATTAATTTGGCCTATATTTATCAGGTTTTAGATTGACCGTGAATGTAGGCCCTACCAGAAATTCAGAACGTTTGTATCTTTTTAATTTAGTAGTAAATATGCAGGCTATTGATTGGCCGTGATAGGAATCTACATTTGCAGATCGCGCACGACTTATTCCGGAAATAAAGAATAACTTCCGGGAAAAAGCAATATGGCTTATAAAGCTGTGTATTCATTTGAAGAGCATAGTGATCATTGATTTAACTCTTTCACTGACAAATCTCTGAAAAAGTAAATTCATTAAGAAAAAACCCAAATTTTGTTGAATATTTTGACATTAGTTTAAATGGAAGTCGTTGCTACCTATGTCAGGAACGAATTCCAGCCAAATTGCTATCAAAATATTCAACGGTTTTCCTGTTTGGATGCCTTGAAAATGATACGTGGTGAATTCATCTGTGAAAGGGTTGAGCCGCGACGACTTATCGCATTAATAACTCAACATGTTATTTAGTCAGCCCATACTGCCTGATCCATATATTGATCACATGGTCTTTCCAACAGCAAATGGCAGGATAATAAACACATAGCCAAATCCGGATGATAATCAAAAGTTTTTAACATGTCACTGGGTGTGAGTTTGGGGCAACTGCCAAGTCAAATTACAAGAGAAATCATGAATATTGTATAGGTTAAATCTTTTATAAATATAACAATGAAAATCCCAGAAACAGTAAACAAAATACTCCAAAATTATTTATCCAACCATATTCCACTTCAATAATATTGACTCATCGTACTTAGACATAACTTTATCTAGCGAATGAACCATTTTAGAGAAAGAATTTAATTAGGATGCAAACGCTGAATTAAAAAAAAGAATTTGTATAAAAATGCTTTTGAATAATTATTTATCTGACAATTTCATAGGAATTCTTCCTTAACTGTTGTTAACTCATATTGTACGCTGATCACAACAACTCCTTTTTGTAAACAGCATGGGCAAAATAAAAACAACTCAAACTTGATGTCCACTGGTTGACCATTATAACTGGTTAACCATTACTACTGATTGACCATTATAACTGGGTGACCATTACCACTGATTGACCATTATTACTGACTGACTATTATACTGATTGACCATTAGTACTGGTTGACCATTACTACTGATTGACCATTATAACTGGTTGACCATTACTACTGATTGACCATTACTGCTGATTGACCATTACTACTGATTGACCATTACTACTGATTGACCATTACTACTGATTGACCATTACTAAAGGTTGACCATTATTACTGGTTGACTATTACTACTGATTGGCCATTACTACTGATTGACCATTATTACTGGTTGACCATTACTACTGATTGGCCATTCCTACTGATTGACCATTACTACTGATTGACCATTACTACTGATCGACCATTACTACTGATTGACCATTACTGCTGATTGACCATTACTACTGGTTGACCATTATTACTGGTTGACCATTACTACTGATTGACAATTACTACTGATTGACCATTACTACTGATTGACAATTACTACTGATTGACCATTATTACTGATTGACCATTATTACTGGTTGACCATTATTACTGATTGACCATTATTACTGATTGACCATTACTACTGATTGACCATTACTACTGATTGACCATTACTGCTGATTGACCATTACTACTGGTTGACGATTATTACTGGTTGACCATTACTACTGATTGACAATTACTACTGATTGACCATTATTACTGATTGACCATTATTACTGGTTGACCATTATTACTGATTGACCATTATTACTGGTTGACCATTACTACTGATTGACCATTACTACTGGTTGATCATTACTACTGATTGACCATTACTAAAGGTTGACCATTACTAAAGGTTGACCATTATAACTGGTTGACTATTATTACTGGTTGACCATTACTACTGATTGACCATTACTGCTGATTGACCATTACTACTGGTTGACCATTACTACTGATTGACCATTACTACTGATTGACCATTATTACTGATTGACCATTATTACTGACTGACTATTATACTGATTGACCATTAGTACTGGTTGACCATTACTACTGATTGACCATTATAACTGGTTGACCATTACTACTGATTGACCATTACTACTGATTGACCATTACTACTGATTGACCATTACTACTGATTGACCATTACTAAAGGTTGACCATTATTACTGGTTGACTATTACTACTGATTGGCCATTACTACTGATTGACCATTATTACTGGTTGACCATTACTACTGATTGGCCATTACTACTGATTGACCATTACTACTGATTGACCATTACTACTGATCGACCATTACTACTGATTGACCATTACTGCTGATTGACCATTACTACTGGTTGACCATTATTACTGGTTGACCATTACTACTGATTGACAATTACTACTGATTGACCATTATTACTGATTGACCATTATTACTGGTTGACCATTATTACTGATTGACCATTATTACTGGTTGACCATTACTACTGATTGACCATTACTACTGGTTGATCATTACTACTGATTGACCATTACTAAAGGTTGACCATTACTATAGGTTGACCATTATAACTGGTTGACTATTATTACTGGTTGACCATTACTACTGATTGACCATTACTGCTGATTGACCATTACTACTGGTTGACGATTATTACTGGTTGACCATTACTACTGATTGACAATTACTACTGATTGACCATTATTACTGATTGACCATTATTACTGGTTGACCATTATTACTGATTGACCATTATTACTGGTTGACCATTATTACTGATTGACCATTACTACTGGTTGATCATTACTACTGATTGACCATTACTAAAGGTTGACCATTACTAAAGGTTGACCATTATAACTGGTTGACTATTATTACTGGTTGACCATTACTACTGGTTGACCATTGTTACTGGTTGACCATTATTACTGGTTGACCATTACTACTGGTTGACCATTGTTACTGGTTGACCATTATTGCTGGTTGACCGTTTTAGATCTGGTTTTTAGGTTTTAACACATAAGAGATCAAGACATAAAACCATTGCTACAACAACACAATATTCCTCACATAAGTCACGAAACCCTATAGACAAACATAGTCCGTCCTCTTTGGTGTCTCTTCGCTGATGAGAACATGGAAGCAAATTGGCACATTTTTTAGATTAATTTATTTCTTAGCAAACTGTCGTACATAAATGCGCTTTGGAAATTACAACTAGAAGCCCGCGCGCGCGTGAGCGTGCGTATGTGAAAGATTGCCAAGGTCTATAAACATATTCCTAATCACATTTGTATCCTGTTCTTATAAGAGTAAAATCAAATGACTGAGCAGAAGTGTAATAAATTATATTTTGTGTGATTTATTTCAGCTGAACGCCTTTTGGACATTCCGTGTAAGGTGTGCGGGGATCGGAGCTCTGGCAAACACTATGGCATCTATAGCTGTGATGGTAAGTTTTCACATAAGATGCGTTTTCGAGACTGACAAGGTCGGTCAATTTCCTGACCCGGTTTGTCACGACAACCCCCGGAGCCACTAACCACGAAGAACAATGCCAAGGTGGCAATGTTCTGAACCCACAAGCATGATAATTTACGTAACAACAGCGCCGAGTGAAATTAGTTTCGAAATATTCAACAGCGTACCTGCATATTTTCATGTGCCGTCAACCACCTTTAGTAGTCCGAGTTTTCTGCTTTTAATAAGCGTCAAATGTATGGGCACACACTGTAACACCATCATTACACCTTGTCGAAGATACGGATCATTGAAAACATAAAAACCTATAAGATTTAATTATGTATATAACATATGTAACCGCCATTATATGTATATTTCATGTATATATGTTTCGTACACTTCTGAAGAAGTTACCGAATAAACTTGAAATTTAAATTTTTTAATTGGCTCTGCTCTATGCCGATTCAGATATGCCTGGCTTTGGTCAGAGACAGAGAACAATGACTATACCAGTAGATAAGCGTTCTAATGAACCTTTCCTTCTTAGCTAATCCCGCCCACACATCGCTCGTGTTGGGATAGATTGATCAATTTCCAGAAAACTATGCAGGCAAGCTATTGAATATTTTGAAAGTAATTTGACTGGGTACTGTTGCTGCAGTCAAATTAGTTTCAAAATAGTCAACAGCATGTTTCTTAAATCGTTGAGACACACAATTCGTTCAAAGTGTCGGACTATTAAGAGTTAAAGGCGGGGCAAATAGAATCATTTATGACGTGATGATTATGTCGTCATCATACACGTCACTTAGTTAATTATGACGTCATATGATCGATGGATAAACTTGGAAAGGTCCATCCCCATTCACTGCCAGTGCTCCAAACACGGGTTGATCCTCATGGCAATTTCTATTCGCTTGAACCAGAACTAATCACTCTTTGCAGTGGTCTTGAGAAATGTCCATTTGCATGCGAATTAGAAGCCTATGTTTGAAAATGTGCCGCTGTAATAACTGGCTCGAAAACAGAGCCAGTCATTCCATTTGTAAATTTCAAGATAACTGTACATGTAAGCTGTTAAATATTTTAAAACTAATTTGGCTGTGGGGGTGCTGCTGCCTATGACGACAACTCACCAGCGAAATTAGTTTCAAAATATTCAACAGAAATGTGTTTATTAAATTGTCAATCCATCAAAGACATACACTTCACGAGTACACTTTTGAGATGGACATTTCGATTGTCGTAACGGAGCTACGGCATTTTTATTCTGACGTCATCTAGCAAATAACGTATTTGCTTATGATGTTATTTACTTGAGCGACAGATCGGATGATTCGGATCGCCTCATTGTCTCTACTAGTTTTGGGTCGGTAAGTTGGTATTATAAGACAGGTCTTACTATGTTAACATATCTTGCTTGACAGGTTGTTCGGGGTTTTTCAAGCGCAGCATTCATCGTGGGCGCGTCTATACATGCAAAGCCCAGGGAGATATGAAAGGCATGTGTCCTATTGACAAGACACATAGAAATCAATGCCGAGCTTGCCGACTGAGAAAATGCATAGATTCAGAGATGAACCGGGATGGTAAGTAAATGTGCACAGATCTCGGATTTCCAAAGTCCTTTTTAGCATCAAGTATTATTTTTTGTAGTTCATTATTCAATGATCTAGGCCTATATGGTTCGACTCACATGATGTGTCGGCTAATTGAAAATGATTATCTACATCCTTCCTGAGAGCTACATTGATCTAAGTGGAGCAACACAATGCAATTCATGAATACATTTCCTCACTCAATCATATGACGCCATAATCAACTATGCGACGTGTATGCTGACGTCATAATCATGACGTCATGAATGATTCGATTAAGCTCGTCTTTAACGCTTAATAGTGCGACACGTTGTACGAATTGCGTGTTTTGCGATTTAAAGGCAGCAACCGCACCCAGGCAAATTAGTGTCAGAATATTCAACAGCTTACCTGTATAGTTTTCTGGAAATTGATAGTCAGGACGTTCAGAGATCGATCGATTCCAACACGAGCGAGGTGTGGGTGGAGATTAGATAGAGATGAGCGGGGCATAGCTAAAACTGGAAAGGTCCATTGTCAAGACTTATCACTTGCCTAGAATAACACTGGCTTAACAGAACAGAACTTAATATTACATTGGTTCGATCTTTTTAATAATTAAAGGTACATATTGAAAATAAAATCGTTAAATTATATATTTTAGAGGCTTAAATTGTGTGCCTAGATGTAAAGAAACGAAATAAATCTTAACATATGATGATTTAATTGTGTATTAATTAATATTAGTTTTACGGTTGTGTAAGCCCTACCTGAATTAAAGACACGAGTCCCTAATTCAACTTGACGACTAAAATTATATTAATTTATAGTTTAAGATTTATTTCGTTTCATTACATTTAGATATACAATTTAAGCCTCTAAAAGAATACAAATTAAAAGAATAATTTCAAGCATTTGGTGTGAATATTGCACCTTTATTCTACAACAATTGCCGTTTTTTTGTGAAAATTGCCAATGTTCAAATTTCTCAGTGAAACGATAATCTACGATTATAAGGCGCAATTTAAGAAACATTTGGCATGGTCTTTTTAGACTCGTGCAAGTGAGCGAACTTCATTTCAGTCTGTTTTGTTGAATATTTTGAAAATACTTTCACTGGAAGTTATTTCTGAGTTACAGAATAACATCGAGCTACATTATTGTGAAAATATGCAACAAAATACTACTTAACCAGAAAATGCCTATCTGGTTAGACACGATTGCATGGCTTGAACAACTAAGTCCTTCATTGTGTAATCTGTGGAGATGTATCCAGAGGTATGGACACAAACTATTTAATAGTATTTAAATCAGATTGACTCACAATGAACTTGGCTGAAATTAAATAGTTTTAACATTTACTATTTTTATCTTTGCCACTAACAGCTGTGCAACACGAACGTGGTCCGAGGAAGTCTAAGTTGAAAGCTGACCACGACCAAGGATTGCATTCTCCTAAACCACCCTGTTCGGTTCGTGGACACGCCGAACGTCCTATGGATCTCACTCAGAATAAGACTCTGCCCACGCCAATATGGCCGCCGGTAAATCCACTCTCGCCAAACTCCCCGCTCCTCAAGTGCCCTCCCGCGCTAACTGGCGGTATAAATTACGACAGGAGTCCGCTCCATATTCCCGAGAAGTGCAGCTCGTTGGGGAGCCAGAGCAGGTAAGTCTCTTGAAACTCTGTCTATAGATATGTCACATCCCATAGGTTGAATTTAGCTTCTCATGAACAGTCTTAGTTATTCCACCAACGCTACTGCGTGTGTCAAATTCCTTTGCTTAATATAACTTGAAAACGTTATCGGGAAACAACACATTTCAGTCAATTCACTATCAAAATGTCCAGTATGCATCTGCCATGCACGCTGATTATCTAGTGTGTTCTGCGATTGTAGTAGCTTGGAAACGTGCAGCTGAAATCAGTTCCTCTTTATCTTTAGCAACATTGTGATCTCAGCCAGAGTCCTGAACTCCCCCGGGTTCAGCTCGGTCTACCCACTCATTCTTCTTTTATGTCGGTACGTAGCAGATTTAACAGATGTATGGTGTTCTTACTGGGCCTTATAAATGTTAGCACCGACTAAATTGAATCTCAAGGCTCTCTGTGTATGGGTGCCTGGTGATTTTCGCTAAACATGGCCAAACACAAACCTTCTTAGCTGGGCAAGTACGAAGGTGTTTATTGTAGCTGGCATCAATCTGACCTAGAGCGACCTTTAAAGTTTCCCAGTTGTCACAATTGTATAGTATCTGTTATATGCACGGATTGCATCCAACCTAAAAATAGAGGCGTGGCTTTTATGAGGCACGAATGTGGTTGCTTAGAATGAAATTGAGAGGATTTCAGTTTTGAAACTATTACAGTGGAAACATGTCAGTGTTACTCGGTGTCCCTTGGATTTGCGCGTCAGATAGCTCTTATTTTCCAAATTAAAGCAACACTGTACAGGCATAAACCGTAATTATTAACTTTTTAGACTACCTGTCCCTGATCTGTCAAATTACAATTTTACTTGGTTGGCATGCTTTGATGAAGCAATACATAGGTTAAGAAGTATGATGATAATTTCCACCTTTCTCCAACTGTGATATGTTCAGTAATTGGAAATAAAATTAAAATCTGAAAAAATCTACGCCTATCATTCATTCTTATAAAAACAGAAACGTTCTCCCTCTGGCATCCACGCAGACGCTTGCAATTTCATTGGCTGTCTAATTTCATTAAAACTAATTTATTATTCTAATTACCAAAATATGTAATAAGAATAGGAAACAAAGGGAATGGATCACTCTGTTTCGATATATGTCCGCTTGTTTAATATAAAGATGAGCGTGACATACTAGAGAGATACTCTACGGGAGAGGAAGAACATGTGGGCGGGGCTATCAGCCCCCCCGCCCCCTCCTCCCCCCCCCCCCAACTGCTCTACGTCCCCGGGGTGGAGGTGATGAGCTTATATGCATTTTATGAGACATTGAGTTATTTTTGCTATTATGTTTCAGATTCTCTACGCCCTCTGCATTTTCTGTACCCCTATCCTCTCAGAAGCTGACTGATGAGACGCTACAGGAGATCACTGCTAGACTGCTGTTCACTGTTGTTAGCTGGATACGTCAGATTCCCGCTTTCATAGCACTTCCTATCAGAGACCAAGTGAGTCCATATAGCTTATAAATCATAGGCGCATGAAGAGTGGGAGGGGGGGGGGTGAAGGGTTCAAGGGAGCAATTGCCCCTCCACTTTTGTATCAGTGGGGTGAATGGGTGGGTGGGAAAAGATACTTGTTAAACCTAGAAGCCATATTTACCGCCCACCCCCAAAAATGTGGAAATAACATTTCGTAACATCTAAATTCCAAAATGTTCATGGGTAGGACTCGGATGAAGAATGGGAGGGGTCAAGGGGGCAATCGTCCCTCCATATTTGTATCAGTGGGTGAGTGGGTGGGTGGATGGGTGGGCGGGTGGGTGGGTGGGTGGGTGGGTGGGTGGGTGGGCAAGGATAATTTTTGAGTGCCTAAACCTAGAATTCCATATTTACCGCCCCACCCCACCACCCACCACCCCAAAAAATGCGGAACATAACATCTCGTAACATCTAAATTCCAAAATGTTCATGGGGAGGACACAGCCACCACCACCACACACCCTCTCCCCAACACCCCCCCCCCCACCCCCAACCACCACTCCGATTTCTGGGACGATTCAGCAGACTGTTTTTGTTATATTTATTTATGTAATTATTATCGGCGTGTGATCGGGTTTACTTAATAGTCGGCTCTTCTGCACGCACGCACGCAGGCAGGAAAGCAAGCAGGCAGGCATGTAGGCAGGCAGGCACGCACGCACGCACGCACGCACGCACGCACGCACACATTGCATACGTCATTCTGCACCAACCTTTAAACAAGTATCTCATTTGAATATATTTGGTTAGTGAAGTGCTTCTCCTGCCAGCTAAGCTCCTCGTGACCTACACCAAGTGATGCCGACACTGCGCATTCTTTGCTTGAATTGGCATGGCTATCTCTTGTTATTCTATATTTGGTCCATAGTTTCCATCAAAATCATGAATTTAACCACCAGCAATTCCTGTGTAGATCGTTTGTCATGTCATTGAACAGATGATGGGTCTGATTGCACTACCTTGTTGAGTTCCCATCAGCGTGATATCAGATACTACACACAATTCAAAGTTCAATCGTTCTTTATTTCACTATATATATATTACTAATTTGATAGTCTAAAAACAGGTTGTCCACCAAAAGCTGTACCTCTTTAGATGAGGGCACCTTTAATACGGTGAATCAATAGGGTTAGCTGTCATCCAGAAATAGTTGGATCCAGATGGAATTTCTCCATCAATATCCAAAATCAAATAGGTTTGGGCATAATGCCATTCTTACACATAATGCCTAAGGTGGACTCTTCATCTATGAGAATTAATTACCTTTTTGCCAGCTACTGAGACCAATGGCCATTGGTTATTCGTATCTGGAAGCCCGTCCCACATGGGTGACCAAATTGCCTCTGATCTTGTTCACTTTATAGTCGGTAGCTCACCATCTTAGACATTCATGTGTCAAGCGATATGGTTCATAATAACTTTGGGATGATTGTGTCTTTCACATTTCACAATTTGCATAACGATATCTTTTTCTCAGCTCATTACAATTTACAAATCAGTGTATCAGATTAGCTTTTGGCATAAGGCCATTTTCTCTAGACCGCGGCATATTATTAGTTACCACGAGTCTAATTATTCGTCATGCTTGTTTTCATATAGCTAAACCATAAAGAATTCCTTTTATGTAGTGGATCTGAAATGTTAGATTCCACGCCCCTACCAACATCCCATTTTTTTATTATTTCAGTTTGGACTTATTTAGAGCAACCCTTCGGGGAAGTAACGCACCCCTTCGGGGAAGCACCTCCAAGAGCGAGTCATGGCTCAAATACATCTAGGTGTAAGCGGCCAATAAACCAACTGAAAAAACCCAGCTCCGCGATTTCATTGAATTTCTGATTGAAATATATCGCACAGACGATTTCACTGTGTAAGGCACCATTTAAAATTTAATTTTATATGTATCTCTCTCAACAGAACATTCTGCTGGCTGAGGGCTGGAGGGAACTCTTCCTGCTGGGACTCGTACAGTGGGAAATTCCACTACACTTTCCAAGAATTCTCTCCCCTGTTAGTGATAGAGATAGTACATTGAGGGAAGACAAGTTATCCGCTCTTGTGAATGATGTCCGAACCTTGAGGGAAGCTGTAACCCGCTTTAAACAGATGGGTGTGGATTCTACAGAACTGGCTTGCCTAAAGGCGATTGCGCTATTTAAACCAGGTTTGTAAATTAATTTATAATATACGAATATTACAGCTATATTCTCAAAATTATTATATTATCAAATTGAAAGGCATCTATGTAATAATTCGCTTAGCCACATATGTGTATTACAAGGACGAGTTCAAGTTTGAAACACGAACGAGTACAACCCAAAAGGAACAATGGACTTTTCCAGTTTTAACTATGCCCACCTCTAGCTAAGCTCCACACACACTTCGCTGTGTTGGGATTGATCGATCCCCGAATGCCCTAATTATCCATTTCCTGAAAACTATACAGGTAAGCTGTTGAATATTTTGTAACTAATTTGACTGGGTGCTGATGCTGCCTATGTCAAATTAAATTCAAAATATTCAACAGAATATTTATTAACTAGTAAAGACATACAATTCGTACAAAAACGCATAGTCCGACTTCAAATATGCGTTCACGACGTACTTATCTACGTCATTCATGACATCATAATGACGTCATTCATAATGATGTAATTCTACCCGTCACGTAGTTGATTATGACGTCATATGATGGATGAATAATCTTGGAAAGGTCCATTGAGAGATCACCCAGAAAAATCGTCAAACTAAATACTCTGAGAAGCTAAGTTCTGGGGCTGATTTTATTCATCCTTCTGGAATTTAGAACATTTCTCACTAAGGAAAATTTTAATGGCAACGGAAATTAGATTGTCTAATAGTGTACGGTTGTCATGAAGATTTGGGAATTTGTGCAGCTGTAAATCTTTATGGGATTCTCCCTGGCACAAAGTCACATGGAATTTTGTTAGATGAAGTCCATACCGCAAGACAATCGCTCAGATCTGCCCATAAAATATGTGCGTCAAATTGTGGTCTGCATTATGTCTGTTTGCGGCAATGGAACATGGAAAAACAGGTCGTAATCGAATAACATATCGAGTGAATATTTCAAAAGATTAACCTAATTCATGTGTTTGATATCATTCTCAGTCATCATAATTATTCACAATCGGTGATGTCTCCAAAATCACCAAAATACGTTGGTCAAAGTGGACACTCTTCTTAGTGATACACGTTATTGTCTTTGTCACAATTCTCGCTATTTATATTCTAAAATATTACAACCCTTAACTGTTATTAACATGAAAACGGCATGCAAATGTGGTACTGTCACATGTACCAATCATGCCACTTAGACAGCTCGGTGCTTACTATATTTAAATGCGAATGCTTATGGCAAACAATAATAATGTTGGTCTTAAAAATATAGTATAGGCAACCGTGTTTACATCCTGCTTGCCTATCATCAGTATCACAAGACGAACACAACTTTAAGTAAGCATCATGAACAATCTCAAATGATTATTTCCTTTCCTCTTTACAGAAGTATTCGGTTTGCGTGATGTACGTAATGTGGAGAGTCTGCAGGATCAGGCTCAGGTAATGCTGAGTGAGTATATTAGACACCGCTACCCCCAGCAGTACACGCGCTTCGGTAAACTGCTGATGGTAATGCCGTCACTAAAGAGCATCAAATCTACCAATGTGGACGAGCTGTTCTTCAAAAGCATCATCGGTAACACTTCAGTAGAGAACCTAGTGCTTAGTATCTATAACGCCGAGAGATTGTAAATTAGGAAGATTAAAAGTATTTAATGCGGTCAGATCTGTATCTGGTGTCACTAGGGAAGGATTTTAAAACCAAAGTCAGTTGCCATATAAATTTAATTTAGTGGCCACAAGATCGTGTCCTTGTAAAGACATGTATGTGTTTTAGCGCCAGAAAATGCTTTTTATATACAGACTTGACTGCATTATATATGAGATTTAAACCAATTTACACGCTGACGTGCCAAGTTCAGATTAGCGCCCATATCGAGACGAATCTCATGTGGTCAATATTGCTGTAAGCATACATGTTGTTATATTGAAATAAATAAATAAAACTAATTAAATAAATAAATAAATTAATTAATACATATATAAAATTATAACTTATGATATCTAACAACTGCTGCACAACTGAAAACTACTAAGAAATATTGTTCGGTTTTCGTTGTTGTTTTAAGTTAATTACCATAGATATGTATTCAAGTTTGACCAGATATATGGTATTTTGGTAACCACCTCATCTCCACTTAGTTACAGATAGTACATTCGCGATAGTAGAATATGACTTTTAATCTATGGGTAAATATCTAATTATATACTTATAATAATATTACTTTAATCACTGTAGTACTATGGAACTGGTAGGGTATGCCCTCCAAGTTTCAACTGTACAAATTAGCCTGACAGCTTGTGAGATGAAAAACTCCCAACTGTTAATAGAAATATAACCATATGAATAATACAGTCTTGAGCATGCAAGTGATTGACGGCTAATGAATTGAAAATTGACCAGTATCACAAGGATATACAGCACTCAGATTATGGCAATTGTTACAAATAGTCATAAGATGTAACTATTACCAACTAGTTAGTTGAAATGCTATGTTTGATTCTCCATCTTGATTTAACCAAGCAAATTTTAAAGAGGACAATACCATTGCTAACTATGAGAGCCTAATTTGTACAATTGAAATTCCCTAACTCAGATAGAATTAAAAATGTGAACGACTTTTCATCGTTTAATATAGGAGTGAAGAAAGAACTTACTGTTGCAAAAGGAATATAATTGAAAATCAGTCTCTAAAAACAGTATGTTTGTATAAAGCTAATCGGGCAGATTATCTGATCGTTATTAATCATACACCAATCAGAAACCTTGTCAAGCGGTGTGTGCTTGAATGTAAATGTTTATACTAGCGAGTCCTGTCCAGTTATCATCATGATGGGAGATAGTAGGGTATATTTTTATAATTAATTGTATGAAATTTGTTAATAGTTCACTTTCCTCATCTTGATTGTATCATTGCTAGTAAAATGTGGCTGGGTGTTAGCGGATTGTGGAAGCTACAACGACGACCCGATATGATAGACATTGTTGACGATGTCATCTTTAAGGGACAGCTGATGTAAAAATGTATTCTTGTTATTTAATACGAAATTGATAAATCTATTATATGCTGATTATATACATTGTTACATATGTACTTCTCGCACCAACTTAGATGCTGTAACTTATATATCTAATTCTCGGAATACATGCTACTGTATTATACAAAAAGTTCATCATCATTATTATAAGATTAATAACTACACCACTGATCGTATGTGCCATAAATAACTCATGGGTGTTTTGAATCTACGGAAATGTATTTATGAAAACCATTTACTGGTATGAATAAGAAGCTAAATGTTATTGAGCCAGTCATATTTAGTGATACGTTTTTTTATATTTCCCATCACAGAACTGATTATTAAACAGTATACCAGCTATTTGGAGTATGTGATGGACCTTTTCAGTCTACCCATTCATAGTATGACGTCATAATCAACTATGTGACGTGTAGTATGACGTCATAATCAATGACGTAATGAATGACGTAGAAAAGTATGTCATGGACTCATAATTTGTGACGGACTACGCGTTGTTGTGGCGAATTGTATATCTTGACTATTTAATAAACATTCTGTTGAATAAAGACGCTGTTGAATATTTTGAAACTAATTTGACTGAGCACTGTTGATGCCATAGGCAGCTTACCTGTATAGTTTTCTTGAAATTGATAGTCAGGGAGTTCAGCGATCGCTCGATCCCAACACGAGCGAGGTGTGGGTGGAGCTTAGCTAGAGATGGGCGGGGCATAGCTAAACTGGAAAGGTCCATTGTGACCACTAAATAGCTAATGTTCAGAACAAGGACTGTATGGTGATAGGAATCATCAGATCGTGACGAGTACGATAGAAAAATATCCACCTCATGTGAGTTGTCTGATCTATTAGGACAGGTAACACGATGTACGACAAAACCTTGATGCGCTACAATATCTAGTCATGCTTATTACAGAGCAAAATAGATGCTTTTAGCGGTCATCATACTATCAACCATGTCGGATGATCGGGGAGCATGGTGTCCGACTCCGTTTATCAATTTAGAATGTTAACGAAATGTCAAAGACAGATTTGCACTGTTCTATGTCAACTACTCACATACGCCTCGTTCAATTACATCATAAATGTAAACAGCTGTTTTGATATATAATTATATGCCTAATAGCCGTCAAAACGTCAGAATCATTAAATAACTTTCTGCTCCAATACTATTTTGTACCATATTGAAAGTAGTTGCAGTCTGGCATGGAGTTAGACTC
Source organism: Chaetoderma sp. LZ-2023a (assembly GCA_034401795.1). Lineage (NCBI taxonomy): Eukaryota > Metazoa > Mollusca > Caudofoveata > Chaetodermatida > Chaetodermatidae > Chaetoderma > Chaetoderma sp. LZ-2023a. The sequence goes on along the minus strand of CM067374.1, from coordinate 60,389,279 downwards.
GAAAGCCATCTAAGATCCACTGTCAATATACAGTCCTTGATAATAATAATAATAATAATAATAATAATAATAATAATAATAATAATAATAATAATAATAATAATAATAATAATATGTATTAAGTCATGTTCTCAGCTCGGGTCAACGCCTCGTTTCGATACTCCTGATTAGTTACACAACATTTTAAAAATTTCATTTCATTATGTTAAATCTGTTCGTATTACGAAAAAAAATACTCAAGTGATTTTGTGTCCGTATTTAAGTATTTTCTTCTGTCGTCTTTGTTTATTGTTAATTATAATAATAATTATTAATTATTATATTTAATATAAATTTTCTGTGTTTAGTCGTTAAATATGTACATGTTTGTGTTTTGTTTATTTTTTGTCTATGCTTGTACACATTTATATAGACGTATTTCTATTATGTTTGCTAGTTTTAAGTGTAACATATAATGAGAACAGATATTACATTAACTTTACTGCTGGATGTATGTTTTAATTAATTAAGTATTAATTAAGAATCATTTAACCATTTAAACTTTTGTTGAAACTAGTCATAGAACATATATACATTCCAATGGACCTTTACATTTTTAGCTATGCCCCGCCCACCACTAGCTAAGCTCCACCCGCATCTCCCGTGTTGGAATTGATCGATTCCCGAATGCCCTGGCTATCAATTTCCTGAAAACTATACAGGGAAGCTGTTGAATATTTTGTAACTAATTTCACTGGGTGCTGTTGCTGCCTATGGCAGCAACAGCTCCCAGTAAAATTAGTTTCAAAATATTCAACAGAATATTTATTAAATAGTAAAGACATACAATGTGTACACCAACGCATAGACCGTCTTCAAATATGAGTTCGTGACGTACTTATCGACGTGATTCATGACGCCATTCATTATGATGTCATTCTATACATCACGTAGTTGATTATGACGTCATATGATGGGTGGATATTTTGGAAAGGTGAATTTCCTCTCAGTATTTTGTTTTCGGATAATATATCTATGTTCTCCTGAAAGACAATAAAATATCCGCTACTCTTAATTGTATGCCTGTACTCGTTCAACCAGGATACCTCTCGTTTCAGTCAGTAATTTCATAACTTTTAACGCACAAATAAATTTTTATGATCGCTGCGCTGTATTCCTATAAATAATGTAAAACATTAGCCCATGTCTGTTGAGCTCATCACCCCTCTTCTAATTCGTCATTTGTTATATTTCCTGTAATTTCATTGGCCACTTATTCTCAGTGCTAATAATTAACGAATGAAATTACAGAAAATTATTCGCAGAAGTGATGATGATGTCAAGTGAATTGTACCTATACCTCTTATCTTTTTTTTGTCAAACCAATGTCAGCAATGGCATTTTGTATACAGATAAAGATTTTAAAATGTCTAATAGATAAAAGTTTGAAAATGCTTGTATTGTTTAACATTATCATGAATTCCTATACATGCCAAATATGAATGGTCAACTTTTACATTGCCATGAAGCTCCACTCACCATTTTCACGATGGAAACATTTTAAAGTCAGATAGAATGTAGCGGTAGAGCGTACAAGATAGTTCATTATGTGTAGTTTTTTTAGGGCATTAGAGATAAATTATTTACAATTTAAAAAATACTTAATGTTTTGAAAATCTTTTGACTGGAAACTCTGCTCTATATAGTGTGCCTGTTTGCTATGTTGAAATAAAGATAATGTAGCTTCAAGTTTGAACAGGTTAAAACAAATGGACGCATGCAACATCACAGGCCACAATGGTACATTTCTACCAGTACAAAAATAACAGCAGGTAGATGATCAATGTGCTACAAGTGGGCCCACGTCTGGTGGACATTCAGTTGCAAATTAATTAACTGTTCCATTTTTAGCTATGCCCCGCCCATCTCTAGCTAAGCTCCACCCACGCTTCGCTCGTGTTAGGATCGATGGATTTCTGAACTCTCTGACTATCAATTTCCAGATGACTATACAGGTAAGCTATTGAATGTTTTATAACTAATATGGCTGGGTGCTGTTGCTGCCTAAAATGTTCAACAGCATGATTATTAAATAGTAGAGACATACAATTTGTACAACGTGTCGGACTATTAAGAGTTAAAGACGGGCCAAATAGAATCATTTATGACGTAATGATTATGACGCCATCTTACACGCCACTTAGCTAATTATGACGTCATATAACGTCAGATTGATAGATGGATACTCTGGAAAAGTGAATTATTCCCCAGAGAGTATCATCATATGATAACTAAAACAACGCTAAGCATTAATCATTGGTGATAAATCTGTTAAAAGTAGAAAAGCCTACGATAAATATGTTTACGGTAACTTGGTAATTGATATGCCTATAATAATTAATACACAGCCTAAACATCCATCAAATTAGTTTCAATATAGCCACGTAGTACGTGCTCGTTTGCTTTGAAAGTAGCATTCTGCGCTTCAAAGTTCAAAATATACACCCCCGTATCATTAACTCGCTGCTGCAAGCCGCCAGGCAGAAATTTCAATAGGTAATAACTCTGTACCTGCTGAAAATTTTGAAAACAATTTGACTGAAAGTTGATGGTGGCTTAGCCACCAACAACTTTCAGTCAAATAGTTTTCAAAATATTTAGCTGGTCCAGAGATATAACCATATGTTGTCTGCAAAAACTCAGCAGTCGGACAATTCAACAGGAACCTGTGTTTTAGAGATGGCTTTTTAAAGGATTTGCTAACACGAAGAAAAAGATCATTTAGTATATGAAGGGAAAAAGTATGTATCACATAGCCAATTATGCACTCACATGCACCTCTGCCACATACAATGTCACAGGAATGGTACAGACAATATTATGAATTGATAACGTTCTACGAATTTAGTAAATGCCTTCTATCAACTCCTTACTACACCCGCCTCACACACTCGACCCATCCCAAAATCTCAGGTTGTACTATGACTCAGGAATCGCATATAATGATGTTATCTAGCTTAGTTTTTATCTTTTATGATTGAATCATCAGAATCGATATCTTGCAATTTCAATGGATTGACCCAATCTGTCACTCAAGTATATGATGTCATAATCAATTACGTCACATGTAGGCCGACATCGCAATCAAAATACGTAGTGAATGCGGTATCAAGCTCTGTCACGGACATTGAATAGTCCGTCAAATATACGAATTGTATGTCTTAACTATTTGATAGATAGTCTGTTGAACATTTTGAAACTAATTTAACTGGGCTCTGTCACTGTCATATGCATCAGCAGCACACAGTCAAATTAGTTTCAAAATATTCAACAGCTTAACTGTTTATTAGGATGAAAAGTTACCTCGCTATTGGGATTCTGAGAATTCGGGTTTTGATCGATCCCAACATGGGCAAAGCGTGTGTGGAGCTTAGACAGAGATGGGCGGGCCATATGGCTAGAAATTGATTCGTCTATGGATGGGTATGTTCACTGAGATTCATTGTCCAATGAAATAGTGAGAAAGTTGACTTCATAATTTACGAGGAAACTATCAGAGCTGAGCTGCCCTACAAACTATATCAAGGTAGTAAGAATTAATTCTTGCTAAAGCAGGTTTATATGGTCACTTGAATCTGAAGGTTAAAATGGCTACATTTCCATAAAAATAAATGTTGTGTAGGCCTAGTACATTTCTTAGCTCAGAATGTTATATGAAATCCACCCGGCTCCAATATCATGATACCTATACCATTTATAATGTTGTGTGAGCTATATATAACTATTAAAGGTCAGGGGATCACCTTATCTGATTGTTAGTTACAATCGACCACATTCCGACATGTACACTAACTTGTAAGTTTTCTGCATAGATGTTTCCTTATTCTTGATGTTTCTGTTAACTCCTCAAATGATAGTGATAATTATAATAATTTTAAACGATATTTCTATATATCATGTTGCTGACAACTAAATGCTGCCGATATCTATTTTTATCAATGTTTATTTCGTTTATTCTTAATTATTCATTATAATATTTTATTTCAGTCAAATATTTTTTCTTTAAGTTTAAAATATGCATTTTAATTTTCAATTTCTCTCTCAGTTAACTTTATAGCTATATGACTTTGTGCTAAAAAATAAGCTTTTCTTGTTTTCTGTTTATAGTTTCTGTTGTTGTGATTTCTCACGTAGTTATTAGATTAATCATGATTAGTATTATTATCATATACTGCTTTTAATTATTTTACACCTGAAAATAACCTCAGATATGTTACCACGTGATATCTGCAAAGATGCTTATTAAGTGTCTGACTGTTGAAAGCCACCTGACAATAATTTCGATGGGAAATTACTCTGGGCATGCTGAATATTTTGAAAATAACTTGACTGAAAGTTGCTAGTGGCTTGGCCGCCAACAACTTTCAGTTAAATTGTTGTCAACATATTCAACAGGTACAGAGTTAAAGCTCAGAGAAAATGTCATCTGCAGAAATTCAACAGTCAAAAAATAAAAATGGGTGATCTGTCGGTCTACTCAAATCATATACAATGACGCTATTATGATGAGGGATGGCTTGTGCATTTTCTTATGATCAATGCTGATATCAGTCAAACTACAAACACAATCTACATCATTAAGAGATAGTTGTTCTGTCTTTGCCAGTAACTGCGCACTCACACCTCCGGACATATCCTCGTTAACGGGCGTTAATGGGCCGGTACTGGACCAATACCGGACCACATTGGCCCAGTATTAGTAGAGTACGGGTCCAGTAACCTGCGGTACCAGTGATTGTTTTCACGTAACATATTACGTAATGGTAATGTCTATATAGGAATTCAAATAAAACTTTACTTTCATTATTAATAGTTACCGAGATATTTCATTTTGTGTTTTAGACAAAGCCATGGAATGTATTAAATTATCGCTATGCAGCTATAGCCACGTGATTTAACCTAGTGACGTAAGATTCCATGTAGTTTACTTTGCATTTTGTGAAACGGTTATATTCTTGTCCATCCACATAAATGTTATATAATTTGCAGGCTCGAGTGGAAGTAATGGGGCAAGATTTAAGCTCGCTGTGCCTTTGGACAAGTATAAGATGTGCCATGGACATGTGTGAAATGTGAACAATACATGTAGACTAATGGACCTTTCCACATTATCCATCCATTATATGACGTCATAATTAACTACGGGACCTGCAGAATTATCATCACAATCAATGACGTCATTATGACGTCATGAATGACGTAGATAAGTACGTTACGAACGCATAATTGAAGACGAACAATGAGTTGCTGTACGAATTGTATGTCTTTACTATTTAAGAAACATGCCGTTGAATATTTTGAAACTAATTTGACTGGGCGCTGTTGCTGCCATCAGCACACAGTAAAATTAGTTTCAAAACATTTAACAGCTAATCTGTATAGTTTTCTGGAAATCGATAGTCAGGAAGTTCAAAGATCGATCAATCCCAACACGAGCGAGGTGTGGGTGGAGCTTAGATACAGCTAAAACTGGAAAGGTTCATTGTAGCCATATGTAAACATCATAGCAGATATCTATATTTATTTCCATTGGTAACCTAAAAGCAAAATTAAATACTTGATAGATATCGAGTACCCGTTAGATGTGAAACTATTGAATCTTGGGAAATTTGTTTTAATATAGTCTTATATATAAAACCTGCTGAATATGTTGAGTACAATGAATGGGCCCGATCTGTTACCCAAATAGATGACGTCATACTCAATTACGTCACACATAGGCTGACGTTACAATTTTAATGACGTATCTAGCTCCGTCATGGACATTGAAAATTCCGCCAAGAATTATGAATTGTATATCTTTGAAGGATTTACAATTAATAAACATTGTTAAATATTTTGTAACTAATTTGACTGGGGATGGTGCTGCCGTAGGCAACATCAGCACCAACCCCCCCCCCCCCCCCACCTCAATTTAGTTTCAGAATATTCAAAAGTTTACCAGTATAGTTACCTTGAAATTTAGATTTTGGGAATTCAGATTTCAAAGTTTTAAATCGATTCAAACGCGAGTAAATTTGGCGTCGCTTAGCTAGAGATGGGCGTCACTTAGCTAGAGATGGGCGTAAATTAGCTAGAGATGGGCGTAGCTTAGCGAGATGGGCCCCTCTATCAGACTGAGAGGGTTGCTTACTTAGACGGCAGCGACTCTGAGTCAGAATGACCAGGTGGTTAACTATCACATGCAGTAAATCGCTGTATGTGTAGGCCTATACCTAATACATCATGTTACCTTTCTGTCTTTAATATGCCGCTTGATATTAGAAAGAATATTTCGACCAACCATAAACATATCAAATATGATTTCATGAAATTAAAAATAATCAGAAGACAGGGATCTATTAAACATGTGTTAAATCATCTACAGCGAATAGACCGAACTGTATGAATCTTGGAGAGATTGGTTAGGTATATCACACCGCATGCATATGTTCATCATATATTGTGATTTGTTTGTTCAGTTCAGGGTAATACAAGAAATTTATGTAAATAAAATAAAACTAATAAAATTAGCAATTTTGTTTTGTGTCTACTAGTGCGTGGCAGCTATGCCAGCTATCCACCCGCACACACGCATGCATGCACGGCACATGCGCGCAATATGTATGTGCGTCCGCGCGTGCGAGCGGGTAGGCGGGTGGCCAGACGGGCGAGCGGGTGGGCAGGGGTGGAGTGGTCAAAATGTCAAAGCAATGAAAGTGCAGAACTTGTTTCTAACGCAACTCCTCCGAAACTTTATTTAAGGAGGGTATACATCGTCAGTAAACTGATCTTCCCGAGGCCCTCACACACACGCACGCACGCGCCCACGCGCACGCACTCACGCACACACACACACACACGCACGCACATGAGCCGTGCTGGAGTCAGAGTACAATAGGCGTAAAAGCCTAGGATTGATTGTGACAGATGCATCCACAGATAGTCCCATATGAATCGTCAGTGTGTCAGTATATCAGACATGTGAAAGCTGGTCGGCCAATCCTTGACTTTTAGTCTTGGTGCGGTGGTCCAGTGGAAAGATGCCTGGTTGCTGATGCTATGCGGAGTTGCAGGATGACGGTTCGATCCCCCGACCGGGAGATGGTGATCAACAAATTAAACTAACGGGTGCAGCACTGTCGGCTAAGTTAGCACATGGAAATTGAAGCCGCACGTTGCCAGTGCGTCAATAAAATAAAAATACATATACTGCCAGAGCCGTGCTGGAGTCAGAGTACAATAGGCGTAAAAGCCTAGGATTGATTGTGACAGATGCATCCACAGATAGTCCCATATGAATCGTCAGTGTGTCAGTATATCAGACATGTGAAAGCTGGTCGGCCAATCCTTGACTTTTAGTCTTGGTGCGGTGGTCCAGTGGAAAGATGCCTGGTTGCTGATGCTATGCGGAGTTGCAGGATGACGGTTCGATCCCCCGACCGGGAGATGGTGATCAACAAATTAAACTAACGGGTGCAGCACTGTCGGCTAAGTTAGCACATGGAAATTGAAGCCGCACGTTGCCAGTGCGTCAATAAAATAAAAATACATATACTGCCAGAGCCGTGCTGGAGTCAGAGTACAATAGGCGTAAAAGCCTAGGATTGATTGTGACAGATGCATCCACAGATAGTCCCATATGAATCGTCAGTGTGTCAGTATATCAGACATGTGAAAGCTGGTCGGCCAATCCTTGACTTTTAGTCTTGGTGCGGTGGTCCAGTGGAAAGATGCCTGGTTGCTGATGCTATGCGGAGTTGCAGGATGACGGTTCGATCCCCCGACCGGGAGATGGTGATCAACAAATTAAACTAACGGGTGCAGCACTGTCGGCTAAGTTAGCACATGGAAATTGAAGCCGCACGTTGCCAGTGCGTCAATAAAATAAAAATACATATACTGCCAGAGCCGTGCTGGAGTCAGAGTACAATAGGCGTAAAAGCCTAGGATTGATTGTGACAGATGCATCCACAGATAGTCCCATATGAATCGTCAGTGTGTCAGTATATCAGACATGTGAAAGCTGGTCGGCCAATCCTTGACTTTTAGTCTTGGTGCGGTGGTCCAGTGGAAAGATGCCTGGTTGCTGATGCTATGCGGAGTTGCAGGATGACGGTTCGATCCCCCGACCGGGAGATGGTGATCAACAAATTAAACTAACGGGTGCAGCACTGTCGGCTAAGTTAGCACATGGAAATTGAAGCCGCACGTTGCCAGTGCGTCAATAAAATAAAAATACATATACTGCCAGAGCCGTGCTGGAGTCAGAGTACAATAGGCGTAAAAGCCTAGGATTGATTGTGACAGATGCATCCACAGATAGTCCCATATGAATCGTCAGTGTGTCAGTATATCAGACATGTGAAAGCTGGTCGGCCAATCCTTGACTTTTAGTCTTGGTGCGGTGGTCCAGTGGAAAGATGCCTGGTTGCTGATGCTATGCGGAGTTGCAGGATGACGGTTCGATCCCCCGACCGGGAGATGGTGATCAACAAATTAAACTAACGGGTGCAGCACTGTCGGCTAAGTTAGCACATGGAAATTGAAGCCGCACGTTGCCAGTGCGTCAATAAAATAAAAATACATACATACATACATACATACACACGCGCAAAGTCGTACACGGTCATTCACGCACGCACGCACGCACGCACGCACGCACGCACGCACGCACGCACGCACGCACGCACGCACGCACGCACGCACGCATATATATATATATATATATATATATATATATATATATATATATATATATATATATATATAACTATTTACAAATATACAAAATATACAATATTATAACACAAGTAAAATAACTGTTAAATTAGATAATTAACATATTTGTTCATTTTCGATAGATATTACTAACACAGTATTGTAGAATAATTACCTCGTCGAATGTCGATGCTCGAATCACCGTTCACGCATACATACGAGCAAGGTCGTACACATTCATTCACACATACACACATATATAGCTATTTAGAAATATACAAAATATGCAATATTAGAACACAAGTAAAAAGGTGAAATCACATTGCCCATATATCACTATAATTTAGTAATATATTCGTGTATATTTGATTTGAATGTCAGCAGAGTAGAAGACTGAGTAATCGTTTCAGGCAGAGAATTCCACAGTTGTGCTGCAGTGTATTTGAAGCTTTTTCTGCCATATTCCGTTTTAATCCTCGGAAGTTGTAGGTGACTGCGTGTTTTGGAACGTAAATTTCTAGTGTGCGCCACCCCAACGGAAGTGAACATGTCTTTCATGTAACCAGGGGCCAGACCATTTCTAGATTTATATGTCATAATACCCATTTTAATTTGCATTCTTTTAGTTAAATTTGTCCAGTCTAATGTTTAATATTGTTGTGCATATGGTGTCCTGTAAGGCATGTCTAATATCACCCTAGCAGCCCGTTTTTGTAGTTTTTCTAAGCTATCCAGTAATGTAGGTGAAGACGGGCAAATACATGACTACAATAATCAATGTGTGAAAGGATATACGACTTATAGAAAAGATTTCGTTGCTCAATGCTAAGATAATGTTTATTTTTCCGTAGAATATAAATCAAGGACGAAATCTTTTTACAAAGTGTGCCTATATGTTCTTTCCATGCAAGCGTATTGTCTATGTATAATCCTAAAAGTTTGTCACAACATTTAAGCTTTCACGATTTGCAGGGCGTATAACATTATTATTTGCTTGTTTCAATTTAGGCTTAGTTCCTAACATCATAAACTTAGTCTTGTCTGTATTTAACAACATTTTATTATTTACACACCATTCTTCTACCGACTTCATACCATTAATTAGATTTTCTTGAATTTCAGCGACATTTGAGCTAGCAGCGTGCATAGTTGTATCATCAGCATACATATCCATAAGATTGTTGACACACATGGGTAAATCATTAACATATAAAATGAACAGGAGTGGCCCTAAAACTGAGCCTTGTGGTACTCCTATATCGATGGGCAGTGGTTTAGAATTCTTTCCAGAAATTGAAACGTATTGTTGTCTGCCACTTAAATATGAAGAAAACCACTTTAATGTATTATAGCTGAATTTGTAAATACTTAATTTTTTTAGTAGGATGTCATGATTGATTAAAGTCAATCATAATAGAACCAATAAGGTCGCCATTATCTATCGAAAAGCGCCATCTTTCTACTAGATTTAACAAAGCAGTTTCACATGAATGGTTAGGTCTGAAATCTGATTGCGACTCCACTAATAAATTATAGTTGGTTATAAATTTATAAATATGATCATGTATGTGTCGTTCAATAACCTTAGAGGTAATGGGTAATATAGAGATAGGCCTATAATTGCTAACATTGGTTTTTTAATCAGATGTATGCAGAGGCTTTACTTTTGCACATTTCCACATTTTGGGGAATTCTCCCATAGCTATGCTTTTGTTTATAATAAGTGTAATTGAGGGTGCAATTATTGATGTTGCAGCTTTGAGGAAGTGTGCGTTGAATTCATCGTAATGACTTATTTATTTTTATATATTTTCTGGTACTTTATTAAAAACATGATCTGCTAGCTTATCAAATGCCAGTGGCCTTTGTTTTATCACGGGGTGTCAGTTTTGACGCGATTGTACTGAAATATATATATTAAAGTGTTCAGATTGCATTTGTGGATTTTGAATTTCACTGCCATTATCATCACAGATTATTGAAGGTAATTTGTTTGCCTTGGGATTTATGTCTTTTAGAACTTTCCATATATTAGCCGGATTATTTTTTCCTGCTTCTAATTTATTTGCAAAATAATCTCGTTTAGATGCTTTAATCAAATACGCAACTCTTTGCTTTAACATTTTAAAATTCAACTTGTTTCCTACGTTTTTATGATACTCCCTTTCTTTCATTGTTTTTTTAATTTCTCTGTTCATCCATCCCGGTTGACATACACGTTTAACTCTGCGTTCAATGACAGGAGCGTGTTTATTTATAATGTTGATAAATTTTGCATACCATTGATCAAGCGCTTGATCAGGACCACCTAAATAACCTATAGAACGCCAGTCACATAGAGACAGGTCACTAAGAAACTTAGCTTCATTAAAGCTTTCGATGCTCCTGTATTTAATAAGTTGGTGCGAATTTTGAGTTTTGAATGGTTTACATTTGCGTACAGCGAATATTGGATAATGGTCACTTAGTGCCAAAGAGCCGACATGTGACGATTGAATTTTGTCTTTATCTGTGACATACACATGGTCAATCAGTTTAGATGTTTTCTCAGTAACTCTGGTTGGATTACGTATAAGTTGCTCTAAATGAAAACGTTCAATTAAAGACTGCCATTTATGATTATCTGCTTTACTAAGGTCGAAATTAAAATCTCCTACAAGTATAATATCTGAGTTTTCGGAATATACCTTTTCTAACATAGCTTCAAATTCATCAATCCAGATAGCGGGTGAATCAGGGGGTCTATAGACACAGACCAATAGGAAAGGCTTGGTCTTAAAGTGTCTAATTTCAATCCATCGAGTTTCCAGATCATCGGTTTCAAAATTTAGTTTCCTCACATATGAATAGTTATCAGCTAGATATAGTACAATTCCACCAAGTCCCGTTCTTTTCTGTCCTTTCTTTCATTAACATAGCCTTCAATTTCAATGGAGTTATTTGGGATTGTTGATGAGAGAAATATTTCAGTGGTACAGAAAACTTCAAGTTCTTTTTCACACTTCTCCATAATCAGTTTTAACTGGTCAATCTTAGGCACCAGGTGCTGTACATTTAAATGACCAATCCTAATTCCTTTAGAATTAATATTTAAAGACGCCGGATCAATGGATTTATTATAATAATTATTATTATTATTATTATTATTATTATTATTATTATTATTATTATTATTAATAGTACGACCACCGCCCCCGCCGCCGCCACCACCACCATAACAACCGGTGCCGCCACCACCACCAACACTACTACCACCACCAACACCATCATCACCACCGCCACTAACATCATCATCATCAGTAGCAGCAGCAGCAGCAGCAGCACCGCCAATTACGCCATCATCATCATCATCATCACCATTGGCATGATCACTATCATTGCCATGATCGTCATCATTATCATGATGATCATCATGGTGATCATCATCATCATCATCATCATCATCATCATCATTGTCAAGATCGTCATCATTGTCATGATTGTCACCATTGTCATGATCATCATCATTATCGTGATCGTCACCATTGTCATGATCGTCATCATTGTCATGATCGTCATCATTGTCATGATCGTCATAGTTGTCATGATCGTCATCATCGTCGTCGTCTTCATCATATAGTATATTATTAGCGCGTATGCCGCATTTTGGCAAGATACCACTATTACTCGTATTGTTACTGAGTAGTTGATATCTATTACTAAGCAACAAATTAGAATAATTATGATACTCAATACAATGTTTGGACTCATCACTACATACCATACATACATCACGTTTACTCGAGGAGCTTACTGCAGGAAGACCAGACAGTTTTACATTCATATCAATGTCATTAGTCATAGTCCCGTTAGTAACTGCATCCAAACTGTTCAAACACTTAGTTTTGCTTTTATTGTATTTAAAATGTTTGTTTGGCTCTACTTCTTGGCCACGTTCCTAATATACTGGGCACGAGTTTAATTTGTGACCGGATCCCATACAACTCCAGCAACGGACAGGCTGACCATGCCGACACCGGTATACCTGTGGTTGCGTTCCCTGCAAAACTTACACGACGGCGACCTGACGATTGGAACATGGTCATTCAGACACTTAACAAGAACTGATGATCCACGACTGTTTATGTGCAGCTTATCTGCGTGGTATAACGCTATGTCTATGCGCTTTACCAATATGATTGTGAAGTGCACGAGGTGTAATAAGACCGTCCAATCTAGTTGTAATACCATTGATCGCATACCGGTATGTATTGTAGCGCGTTCTACACTTATTCCCAGATTTCGTGCGTACAGGTAGGCCTAAATATGTAAATGAAATTCGCTCCGATGAGAGTTTTTTGTATTTCATACAGCTTTTACAGTTATGAGAGTAACCTTAAAAGCAAATTTCACTTGTCGTCGAAATGTGCTATGCTGAGAAATCTCAACTCTGAACGGTTTTATGAAATCCACACACGTTTCTCTAGGAGCCACACTGCTAACTGACGGCACCAGCTAATTAACATCATTTTAGATGGACTGTGTTGCAAGTGGCTTACATTTGTTATCATAGTGTCGTCATATTCTATGATTGTGAATTAATAATGGCACCTCTACACCACCAGTCATCTATCGGAATCATGCCATATGCTCAATGAGCATAAAAGCAATTAAATACATCACTTACCTGTTCTAAACCGTGCAACTTGACTACAATAAACAGTGCTGTTATTTAACATCACTAATGACAAATAGGCCTATGGAATAGTTAAACCTTTCTATAGCGGATACTTGTTTTGGGGCCCACAAGATGGAAGCGCCTTCTTCTGGTGCCAAAAATAAGTTATTGTGGGAAATGGGTTGTATAAAAAGCTATTGCCTATCTTTTGTGACCACCTTATAATATTCTCTACAGTGGCCACTATAAACAAATTTTGTTATTAAACTGAAGCCAAGTCTCACCTGTACTGTAATAACATTGACATAATTATGCGGGTAATCCCGAAATGTAGGACGAAAATCAATATTGGGAATGGATAGTCTACTACTTGTACGTGCTGAATATGCTATCAGAGTACGGGCGTGTATTCCTCATTGTAACTGATTCAAATAGTCTGCTTAATCACTCGCGGGCTCTGCTCTTTACCGGATCATCGCGCTATTATTTTACAGATTTTACAGTGTATAGACCTGCGTCTAGACTTACGAGTACTGGAACATCGGCCCAGCCATCACCAAATACGTCTTCAGCATTTCCAATTTCCGGCTTAGAGTCTGAATGGGCAGAATGACTACATTCTTCTTCCATATTCTCCCGAAATTACCTCAGGTTATATCCTCCTATCTAGTCCTCCGAGGATAACCTTCTTCCATCGGTATCACACTATGCGCTTTTTATCATCGAACATTATTTATTTTGCCCAGTGATGCTAACAATGCCGGATGTGTATGTCCTTAGTTATGGTGCGTGTGCATGTAACTTGAGTTAAAATTTACAAGAAATTCACTAATTTCCAATGTGTAATTTCTTCTCTCCTACTTCAAACCAGTATAGTAATATACGTGGCCCGATCGGCCCAGCTTCAGTTTTCTAACCAGGTTCTATTAAACTTATTTAGCTAATATTGTTGCTTCGATTCTGCATAGAAACGTAATTTTTGTGGGACGAGGGGTAAATTTTATATCAAAGAATTCATATATGATCTTTTTTAAGGTTTTTAGCTTAAATAAGCTATTGTTTTAATCAGCCACAACAACCCCAGCAATAGATGTGCATGCGTAATAACTAGCTCAGTTCTGGATAATATACGTCAAAGGTCTACTTTCCATTTGAAATCAATGGCCCGTTTGAAATTCAAAATGATCGACATGATAGGATGCTCGAAAAAAATAATACCAATGTATTTCTTCTTCAGAATAATGACTAAAGCTAAATTTTAGCAGCTTTGGAAAAAATCTGCAAACTTAAAGCGGCATAACCGCAAGCACTAATGGATAGGTTTGAGTACGATCTCTAAATAAACGCTATTCTAACTTCATACAGTTCGATGTCTGTTTGATCTTGGAGCGAAATGCGCGTGTGTGCTTTGCGGAATCCAGTCGCCATGTTTGTACTTACGTTTGTTCTGGATGCAATTAGCTGTCACTTTGGTCACCGATCACGAAGCAGACGACACATAATCAGCTCGGCACGAACGCTGTTCGTTTAGCAACAGATCTTTTGACTGATGCAGACAGTATCAAGATTGACAGGAACGAGAGAAAACGTTTGTAACTTAGATAAAGCAGCGGAAAATCTATATTCTAGGGGAGTCAAAGAATATCTTTGCTTTTTCTGAATTATTTATATCGAATGGAATCAATAAACGACAAGCTTTTTGACGAATCATAGAAAACAAATATTAAAATCGGAGCCACGTGTGATACTTCAATTGACTACCAGGTGTGCTTGTTTCCTGCGTATCACTAGAACCGCAAATCTGTGATGTAAATCGCGTTATAACTTATAAGATGAGTAACCACATGATTCAGTATTTTGGAAGGAAAACATCTGATTGATTGCTGTCTTGGACACTAAAGACATTCACCTAGACATGTCTCAAAATATTAGATTGATTTTGTTATCAATTTAAAATTCACACATGGGATGGGTCTTTTCACGTGAAGTAGTTTAAATCGTATATAGGTCCCTACTTCCGTATAAAAAATTTAAAAATGTCCACATACAAATGGGAGATTGTCGTAAATACTTAAAGATGAAGAATTACATTTTTCACATTTGCAATTTTTATCCTCCATTATCCGCCTTATTGTGCTTTTTCTATATAAGGATTCATGGGCCAAAATTACAAAATATTTGAAGCGAATTTAAACTTCTGAAACGGACTATTTCAAACACATAAGCGTAATTTGTTTGCAATCTACATTATTGAACCCCCTGAGAATAATACAAGAATACTACAAATAACCGAACCGCGGATGTATTGTCCAAAAAGACCAATTAGATATTAGGATATCTCTACTGGATTAATCCGAAGTAATCTCGTTAGCAACCGCGGTGACATCGAATTTGCGAATCTCTTCACCGTAACGTTAATAGAATAGCAAACTCGTCAATCCCAAAATGAATTCTGAGAATACGATGGAATCGGAATGACAAATCCTTGTATGACTCTGTCTTCAAGGTTCAAGGTTACATTTACAGAGTCACAACAGGTCCACCAAAGGCAGCGCCTATATGGCGGTGGACCCCTACATATAACATATAGCAACAATATAGGACATTCTGACCGTATACTGAGGAATATAGGATAAATGGTAGAATAGGTATTATATGGCATAAGAATACATAAAGTTAACATGTTATAGTCCTATATATACATAGAGTTAGCTGTCTCGCTGCCGAATTTCTGCAGACTACATTTTCCATAGGGTTTAACTCTGGGTATACCGAGTATCTCTAAAACAAATTGACAGAAAGTTTCAGACAAATTGTTTCCAAAACACTCAGCCTATCCAATTGTCATTGTCATTATTGTTAATAGACGTATGCCAATATACAACATATTTACAGGGACAGACAGCGTATCTTATTGCCCTGATGTATTGAGAACAGAACTGTGTGCCGTGGCATAAAATCGCTAGGACTGGTGCCGATCAGGGTCCTTGAAATTTTGATGAAGTCGATTGGGTCATGGAACAAGTAAATTGTGGTGTCACATGGACTGGTCCCGTATCATTGAAAGCATGGTTGAGTCATGGAACTGGCAATGTGTGACACTGACGGCGTTTGTTGATACAGGATTAGCTCATCCAATTGACCTAAGAGCTTCAGTAAGCTTGTTCTGTACGAGTTATTATGAGCATATGGATTCTGTGAAGTCAGCAGAGCGCATAGTGAAAGAATATACAAACAAGAGCCCCCACAAACGGCGCATAATACAGAAAATAGCGATTTCTTCCTCAGACCTTGTCCAGTAATCCTATGGAGTTTCAAAGCGATCCACTAAACAGAATTGGAGTTAATGCTCGGAACCCTATTTTCAAGATGGTCACCAGTGGCTGGCGGCCATCTTGGATTTAAGATTATCATCATTTTCGATGGGTTTCTTCTCCAGGCCTAGTCCAACAACCCTATAAAGTTTCAAAGCAATCCGACAAACGGTAATGGTAAAATAAATTTTCAAGATGGCCACCCTTGGATGGCGGCCATCTTGGATTTCAGATTATCGTCAACTTCGATAGATTTCTTCTACAAACATAGTCCAAAGTAATCTGATAAATGGTAATGGAGCTATCATCTGGAATCCAATTCGCTGTCGGCCAACTTGGATTATGGATTTCCATCGGTCTCTTTCCCAGACCTAGTCAACCACTCTATGAGGTTTTAAAGCAATCGGATAAACGGTAACAGAGTTATCATCCAGAAACGAATTTTCAAGATGGCCACCGGTGGCTGGCAGCCATCTTGGATTTCGGATCATCGTAAATTTCGAGAAATTTCTTCCGCATACCTAGTCCAATCACCCTATGGCATTTCAAAGCGATCTGATAAACGGTAGCAGTTATCATCCGGAAACCAATTTTAAATATCTCCACCCACGCCCCCCACCCCAGTGCATGACGGCCATCTTGAATTTTCATCAATTTCGATAGGTTTCTTCCTCAGACCTAGTCCAATCATCCTCTGAAGTTTCCAAGTGATTCAATAAACGATAGCGGAGTTATCATGTGGAAATCAATTTTCAAGATGGCCACCGCTGGCTGCAGCCATCTTGGATTTCCAATCACCATCGATTTCCATAGGTTTCTTCCTCAGATATAGTCCAACCATCCTCTGAAGTTTCAAAGCGATCCGATAAACGATAGCAGAGTTATCATGCGGAAACAAATTTTCAAGATGACCACCAGTGGCTGGTGGCCATCTTGGATTTTGAATCATCGTCAATTTCGATAGGTTTCTTCCACAAACCAAGTACAATCACCCTATGAAGTTTCAAAGCGATCCGATAAATGGTAGCAGAGCTATCATCCGGAAACCACTCTGCCACCTGCCCAGCCAGCCGCCCGTAAATGCCATCACATAATACCATGCCAATTTTTGGGACGGGGTATAAAAAGTAAAAAAAACTAGGAAGGAATATCTTGCGAATGATGATAAAAAACAGCTAATTCATGTTTTGCATTCCACGTCGAGTATAAGGGTCACTTGAAATAGGACACATCAATGAAGGTGAGAAAAGCACCTCAGAGCTGACAGCCCTCCGAACTAGACAAAGAGACTCCGTAGAGTGAGTCTATTGCATGTATGCATAGAGGCAGATTTAGATATGCCACTATATGGAAGACACACATTATTTTCATTCTATTGCACTTCTTCAATAAATTGATTCTATGAAGCGATGCTGACTAAAGGATTCAGCCACCAACACCGGAGGCGTTCTAAAAAACAACAGCCAAACTAAGTATACTGATGAACCTGTAGTAGTAAAACTATCAGCAAAGCAGGAAGCGCTATGTACAGCTGCGCATCTATTAAATTGGCTATAGGGAAGAATGCACCAAACTACGCAGGAAACACAATAACATTCTGCGCCACATCGGCGAATGTTTAAAAAATCTTGCTATTCAACAAGCAGACTCCCTAGCAGATGAAAATCACTGCCAATGAATGATTGTCAAAAAATGTGAACATTCACTAAGAACAAATTTAGATTTTCTTGACCAATCTGACCAGTAAAGGGAAACGATTACACTATTTCTGCAAATACAATGCTTTTTGAAAATCTGGCCAACAAAATTATAGGATTTCCTATAAACGTGGTTAGAAAAAATAGGATTTCCTATAAAAATAGTCATTTATGGTTTCTGTCAACATGATTCATAAACTACTCATGAAGTAGAAGCTAAGTTATAGACCTAAAACCAAGTCTGCATGTATGTGTGGATGGACGCGCATATAGAAGGATGCCAAAATATAGTCATGAACACACCATCACTTTCGTAGCCTGGAATCCATTTTGATTTCCTGATCATGAGTGGTTCTAACTCTGGTTACGCACGTTACTTGTTCAGCACGGTATTGGCACAGTAACCTGCATTATCAGGAAATATGAATCGTCCACAGACAGACCCGAATGGACATTAATATCGAAGCAATCAGAAACATGAAAATTGATTTTCAAGAAGGATATTACAACAATGGTACAGAAATTGACACATTGAGCTATATATGAAATAAGACAAGACTTTAATTTTAACTTAAATTAAACACTTTATTCTGAAATATTTCTAATTAATTAAATTCATTCAACATTTTAAAAATCGACTCTACTGTCTTCCACAAATGCATAGATATTAAGGTACGGTTGGCTGGCAAATTAGAATTTAAGATTCATGATTTTACAATATGAACCTGGTGGGCTATTGTTGAGGCACTGTAAATCCAACAGACCACATCTTTTAGGCCAAAAATATTGTTGAATATTAGTCTCCTTAGTTAGAATAGCTTTTCAATGACTGCATGTACGCCATCAGGATTTATGTGTGACGTTAATGGAGTGATCCCGTCTGTCACTCAAGTATATGATGTCATAATCAACTATATAACATAGTTATAACTACGTTAGTGATATATCTAGCTCTGTCATGAACATTGAAAAGTCGGTCATGAATTGTATGGCTTTGATAGATTTACTATTTAATAAACATTTTGGTGAATATTTTGAATCTAATTTGACCATGAGCCGTTAAATTAGTTTCAAAATATTCAACAGTTCATCTGTATAGTTTTACCTTGAAATCGGGATTCTGAAATTCAGGACTCAATGTATATAGATTGGTTCCAACATATGTAAACAAGTGGTGAATGATGGGTAGTGTTTTGACAATTACCAATAAATTTTTCATATAATCTCAGATTTTCACCCCCAAAAAATGGCTAATAAAAATTCTATATACAAGTTCTGAAGCCTAGCCCAATAGGGTCCTTCCAGCCAAATTAAGTTTAAATTTTTAAACCAGGATTCACAGGATTTCTATTTGCATGTAAGTATATGGGTAACCTGTTGAATATTTTGAAAGTAGGCTAATTCAACTTGGCACTATTGCCGCCTAGATATAATGTTTATTAAAGTGTAAATTCACCAGACTGACAATTCAGATGGTTACTGTCAGATCTTTGGCCTATTCGTGTTGGACGTATGTCATTTGATTGCCAGTCATCACCTAACAATTAACATATTTTTATTACGTTGTCAAGATACTTGAGTGACAGACCGGATCGCTCCCTCAATCCAATTTTAGCTTTGCCCCGCCCATCTCTAACTAAACTCCACCCACACTTTGCCCGTATTGAGATCTATCAATCTCTGCACTATCTGAATCTCAATTTCAGAAAACTATACAGGTAAGATGTTGAATATTTTGAAACTAATTTGACTGCCTATGGCAGCAAGAGCACCCAGTCAAATTTATTTCAAAATATTCAATAGAAAGTTTATTAAGTCTCGATTACAACAACTTCCAGTCAAATTAGTTTCAAAATATTCAGCAAAATATTTCTTAGATCATAGGGAATGTCATTTCTGGTCTGGAAGTGTTAAAGGGTTAATATTTGCGGAACTGATAATTTACTGTTTCCTGGTTAATAAGTGGATGTACATATGAGAAACAATGGCCAAGAACCACTATTGACTCGAAAAAGCATTTTACACACATAATTTCATTTACAAAATTTATAAGTGCATCGCCTAAAATCTGTTTATAGCTACTATTAGTTATCACAGATAAATGATATAACAACCAAATAATCATTGCACCTCTAACGTCAAAATTTAAAATTTGTAAACTAAATTAAAAGATGATCTGGTGTTAATTTTTCAACAAATTTGGTGGAAGATGTTGCTGTCGTAGACAGCAACATCATCCACCAAAATTGTTGAAAAATGTACACCAGTTTCTTTGCTATTGATGTTGTAAAAAATACAATATTGACATCAAGTGGTACAGGTTAACAAAGACTTGGTGAGCTACAAAAACAAGAACGAGCGAGGATATCAGTGAGGGTGATCTAATACAGCAGCACACAGCATTGCCTCTTATCCCACTACAACCAAAACAAACATGTAAAGCATTCAGTAATTCTAAATAAAATAGAATTTAGGCATTATAGTGACAAAGCAGTGCATAATAGATTCATCATCTATATGATTTTTAATTACCTTGACAGAGTTCAAGACAAACACATCCTGCCACCAAACCATACGCGTGCACAATTGTGTGTGCGTGCGTTCATGCGTGTATGCATGCGTGTGTGTGTGTGTGTGTATGTGTGCGTGCGCATGTATTGCCCTAAATTAACACCAGTTAGAAAATCTGTTATAAAACTGTGATAAAATACTAATTTCTACTCAAACTAACTGCTCTATGATCTCCTTTCTATGGTTTTATTCTGCAGGTACAATATGAACAGTAATCTATAAACACTGGTTAAATTTAATCTTCAGAAAATGTAATCTCTACTACCTATCAATGTTAACTTTGATTACAAACAATCAATCATTATTTTCAAATGAATACTATATATCTCAAAATTTCAAATTGTTATTCTTCTTTATACAATTTTCAGAACTTATACAGGGCTGAAATTTATAGTAATTTTAGTACTATTACTGACTTAAATTCATTAAATGATATATGAAATTTTTTGTATTTAAAATGTTCTTAATAATTTAAATAAACTATCTGTCAATCTTTAAAAAATTGAAATATTTTCTACTCAAAACAAATATAATATTCCATATGTATTGACAATATCATAAAATTTCAGATACACATGTATGCTAAATGATGATTTGAATAAGTTAATCCGGTATCTTATAGACACTTAGTTCAAAATTAAGAGACTAAATATTTATAAATGTTTTGAGTAAGCAACACAGAATAAATATAATATATAAAAACACACAACTGCTTAACCCTTACCACCCCAGTGTCCAAATTTTAAATTTTCAAATTAAATTAAAAGATGAACTGGTGTTCAATCTCATAATACTAACACAAACTAATATATTAGTCTGCTGGTGGTCAAATGGCTGATAATAGGATAAAAAAGAAACATTATTAACTAGTGTGTATTGATATGATAGACTTGAAATAAAATAACAACAATATGAAAAACAACACAACTAGCACTTACTATGCAGATACAATTAAATCATAATACAGGTTAACCCTTACATGGTCAAGTTTGGCTAAGAAATTTCAATATTCTCTCAGTGAATATTTTTCAGACTTAGAGACTATTTTTGAAAATTTACCCCTGGAATGACTGGCTCGATTATCTAGCCAGTCATTTCAGTGGTAAATTTCCAAAAATGGTCTTCCTTGACTTGATAAGTGGCCATTTCGCAGGACCCCTTCAGAGGCTGGCTCTGGCCATCTGGACTATTAAAGGGTAATGCTCAATTGGGGAAAAACAATCAAAAGATTTGTTTTTAATGTTCAGTTGCTGACCAAGAGAAGACTATTTGTGAAAATTTATCATAGGAATGACTGGCTAAGTTATCGAGCCAAACATGCAAGCGGTAAAATTTCAAAGATAGTCTTCTCTTGGCCTAAAATTGGCCATTTCTCAAGGCCTCTACAGAGGCTAGTTTTGGCCGGCTTAACAATTAAACGGTTATTATGACATACTACAACAATGCATAAATAAGATCTTTGTTCTAACATATGATGTCTCTATTGAGAAATATATCTTAATGGATCACCTGTCAGACCGCTAGATCATATGACTCACCGGGATATGTGCCTTAGAAAATGCATATTACTGGCAACATATACATAAACTATGAAGAACAGATGAGATTACAGAGCGACAAAGCAGATCTACCTTGACTGTGACAACAACATTAGTGAATTATTTCATCATTTATTGTTAATACTATCATGACTTTTCAATCAGATTATTTTCAATATATTCAATGTGCACAAGTGTCTTAACCCTTTAAGCCGTAAATTCTTTCAAGAAAATTTCAATTTTCTCAAAGAAAATATCAATTTGCAGACCAAGAGAAGGTGATTTTTGAAGATTTATGACTGGAATGACTGGTAAATTTTCAAAAATAGTCTTCTCTTCGTCTGCAAATGGACACTTCTCAAGACCACTGCAGAGGCCGGTTTTGGCTGATATGAGTGTTAAAAAGTTAAATTTGGTCACAAAAATTTAATTGACTGGAATGACTGGCTCTGTTATCAAGCCAGTAATTTCAGTGATAAATTTTCAAAACTAGATTTCTCTTGGTCTGCAAATGGACATTTCTCAAGAACACTGCAGAAGCCGTTTTGGCCAACTTGAATGTTAACAGGTTAACCTAAATACCCGGTAACATTGATGTCAAAATGTTTAATTGTTATATACTGTAGTATAAATAATCTCCTGGTATGCAAGTGCAAATGGATGCTTTGTCTGAGAAAATTGAAATTTTCTTGAACAAATTTGATGGTTAATGGGATAAATGAATTAGTCTAGTATGACACAAGGTACTTATTTCAACATCACTGGAATATATAAAGTAGACTATATACTGTAGTTCCCTGAGTATATATGTCAGAGCAAATACATCTCTTGGACGTTCATACAAACACGTACTTGTATATAAACAAGAATTCTAGATCTTGATGTCTCGCCCCTATATCCATGGAGTGTTGCAAAAACTAACAAATACTATACAGCGTCGGACAAAATAAGAGATTAACCAAAACAGTTTTATAAAATAATAAAGTTTCGTAGAATAACCATTGGCATGTGACTGGCGAGTAATAGTAAAAATAAAAAAATTTAATGCAAAAAAAATATTACAAGTTCACAAATTCATGGGGAAAAGAACAGGAAAGATTTCTAAACATCAGATTACTTAATTTTAAAACTGATTGTGGCAAATTTCTATTAATGACTTCAAAACATGTCTTCAGCTTTAATTAGGAAGACAGGTTAATTCAACAACACTCCGATCTCGTCGCTAGATTGTAGGGGATAACTCTTTATATTTTATAAATAGACAGTTATGGGAAGAGATGACTTCACTGATATGACTGGAGTTAAAATTGATAAGAAATACACTTTTCATTCCTGTATATAGTTATATTCTGCTCACCATAAGTTTGTTCCGTTTGTGGCAAATAAAGTCGTAGACATTTTGGGCGGAGTTGACAAAGGAGGTAATTTGTCCTATATATAAGAATTTGTATTTACAAGTAGAAAAGTGTTGTTGTGACTAAAGAACTGATATGGTTCACTAACCAAAATTGATGTCTATAAATTATCACTTTGTCCATGGATAAATACCTCACTTTGTCACTAAGTGACATATGTTTAACCCTTTAACACTCACACAAACCAAAATGGCATCTGCAGTGGTCTCGAGAAATGTCTATTTGCAGATTAAGAGTATATTTTTGAAAAATTACCACTGGAATGACTGGCTCGATAACCGAGCCAGTCATTCCAGTGGTAAATTTTATAAAATACTCTTCTCTTGGTCTGTAAATGGGCATTTTCTGAGAAAATTGAAATTTTCCATGCAGTATTAGCCGTGTAATATTCAAACTTGCCAAAAACGGCTTCCGCAGGGGTATTGAGAAATCGCCATTTGCTGACCAAGATAAGATTATTTTTGAAAATTTATCACTGGAATGAGTGGCTCGATAAATGAGCCAGTCATTTCAGTGATAAATCTTCAAAAATAATCTTCTTTTGGTTTCCAAATTGGCATTTTCTATAAGAAAATTAAAATTTACTTGAAAAATTTTATGGTTAAAGGGTTTAAGTAGCATCATTGGCTTACAGCAATATATTAAGTAATATCTTTGTAACAATATTCAGATAAATGCATGCCTACATAAAATTCTTGGATATATAAATGTATAAATGCATATATATATAAACAACAAACAGAAACAACACTCAAATTCAGTATTCTTATTTCTGATAATCCAGATCAATGATCGGATCATAAAATTATATATTGTATAAGTGGACAGATTCAAATTTAAATACTGTTGGCACTTCCTAGTCAGTCATTTTGCAGGCTTGGAAAAAACTATTCTTTTAAGATTTATCACTGAATTAACTAGCTCGGTAATCAAACAAGCCATTCCAGTGATATACTTTCATAAATAGTCTTCTCGGCCTGCAACTAGACATTACTCAAGACCATTGGAGCAGACGGTTTTGCAATCCATATGAAGCATAGTTATGTGTGAAAGCGTGTTAACAATAAATATCATTGTTCATAAGTGGTACCAGCCCTAACTCCTGTTATGAGTAAAGTCCACAGTAGAACCACCAACATTCAGTAAAATATCCCATCCATGCCCATTACCCACCCATGCTGGAATTTAACATTTTACAACTGTCACAGTAACCTACTGTGCATTGGCCCCCATAATGAACTTTCCAGTTTGCTTCATTGATTTTGTGAATGCATGGTGATGCAGTTGTGTAGAGGATATTACACCAGCCCTGTTTTGTCCAACAAGTAAAGCAAGTTGTGGAGAGATACAGAAAAACATGGTGTAAGCATTAGCATTCAGTGTGATCCCAATGACCCTGCAAGTTACTTTCATTGAGCGTTTGATATGCTCCTACGCATGATCAGCACCAATTATACAGAATGGAACGTGTGGATTCTGGTTCACGACCAGTCACCATGCAAAAACGCTTGATAAATACCATTGTATGATATCGTTAGTGATACCATATCTGATAAGCATAGTGGGATCATGCGTGTATAGGTAAGCTTGTCATAAGCAAAAAAGTACTTGGTAAATGTCAAGTATTGAGAAATGAAAATTTTCCATGCAGTATTAACCCTGTAACATTCAAACTGGCCAAAAATGGCTTCCGCAGGGGTATTGAGAAATGGCCATTTGCTGACCAAGACAAGACTATTTTTGAAAATTTGTCACTGGAATGACTGGCTCGATAACCGAGCCAGTCATTCCAGTGATAAATCTTCAAAAATAATCTTCTTTTGGTCACCAAATTGGCATTTTCTATAAGAAAATTTAAATTTTCTTGAAAAATTTGGGGGTTAAAGGGTTTATGAAGCATCATTGGCTTACAGCAATATATATTAAGTAATATCTTTGTAACAATATTCATATAAATGCATGCCTACATAAAATTCTTGAATATATAAATGTATAAATGCATGTATACAAACAACAAACAGAAACAGCACTCAAATTCAGTATTCTTATTTCTGAAAATCTGGATGAATGATCGGATCATAAAATTATAGTTTATAAGTGGACAGATTCAAATTTAAATAGTGGCGACTCGAAGAAAAGTATTACCATTAGTTCATTCATTATTCAGCTACAAAACTTTTATATTTATGCTTTAGGCGGCAATATCGTCCAATCCAATTATGATCAAAATATTCAACAGTGCTTTTTATTTTGTTTTGGAAACATTCTAAGTTATTTCTGAGCTGTACTGTACAGTAAGTCCTGTTCAGGAAATCACTTCTCCATGGAGTAGAGCTGGGCGGTCTGACGGTAGTACGGTGAGGACCGCGGTATACCGTGAACCGATACCGTGACCGTTGACATTTCCAAATACCGTGAATACCGTCCATAATGTTTGAGCAATATTTGAGAAATATATTCATAAAATCTGACTTGACCAAGGGTAAATAAGTGCTAATAGTGCCAAAAACACAGGCATCCCTAACTATTAGCCGAGTTCAGGTGAAATGGTTGTTGTAAAAACAAACGTCAAGACGTCAATTCCAAAATAATGACAGGCAGAACTGTATGTCAAACGTACGTTTTGAAAGTCTCACGGTAAAATTGCTTTATTTAAAACATCTAAACTCATTCTCTGGCCGTCCGCCGGTAGTAATTACACTATAATACATTCCCTATTCCCGTTTCTATTATTTGTAATTTATTACTCCAAGCATTTTGTCATCGAACAAACACGCTAGAATAACAAAATAACATACAAACTGCGTGCTATTCAAACACAACAGCGATCTCGCAAAGACGTATCTGATTGGTTGTTCATGAACTGGACCGTGGGAAAATACATTACTATGCTGAATTTATCAATGAAAATTTACTAAAACGTATTTGCTTGCGCCGTTTTGATCACGTGCTAATTTATTAACAACGAGCAACGTTGAAGTCATTATTTTTTATTTTTCTGGCTTGTTTTAAGAAATTTCTTTACAGATTAAATCCAGTTTAAGCAACGACACCTAAAAATTATAGTGTTTTAGTTTTTGTAATTCATTTTTCAACTGGCTACACGTCGGAAGTTCGCCGAAATAGCTTTTTACACGCATTATTCACGTGAAGCATGGCGAGTAACGAGTCTGCACATCGGGTACTCGGTAATTATCAGAAGCTTTGGAATCGGCTATATTCAATGTCGTGTTATATGTATGTGTATAGGCCTGTTTTCGCGAGTAACAGAATATACGACTCCAACAGAAATAAAAGCGTACAACACTCGCCCCGTTTAAATACTCGCGGATTTTGTCTGGACTCCGTTTATCAAAGCGCTCGACTGCCAAAATAAAATTTACCGTTTGCTGGTCGCACGCATTAATAACAAGAACAATCCAGATTGAAAATAGTGCACCCCAATGTCTCAAACAGCGGGTTATAGTTAGCGAGTCGACCACACCCTTTGACCGATATTCCCGTGAATGATATTACGTCAATAAAAATAGTGACCTAATAAAATCGTGAAACTAAAAAGTCGCAATAGCCATGTTTTTCTTCTCTAAATCAGGAGGCCGATTTATTTATTTTATCTATATTTACCGTTGATTGGAGATGGAAGTGAAAAGGAATAATTTCGTGGCATGCCTCAAGCTCAGATGATGGTATACCGTGGTACCGCGGTATTTTTTCATGGTACCGGTACCGTCATGTAAATATCAATACCGCCCAGCTCTACCATGGAGCCAATTCTCTAAACTTCGACTTTGTTCAAAAAAATTTCAATTTTCTCATAGAGCTCTCAGAATCACATTCTCAAGGTATACAGGTAAGCTGTTGAATATTTTGAACTTAATTTGACAGGGGGATATTTCTGGCTATGAGCGTAACAGCTCCCAGTCAACTTAGCTTAAAAAAATTCAACGGAATGTTAATTAAATTGTAAATTCATCAACAACATACAATTCGTACGCTTCTCTGACACGTTTCGATTTTCGTGATGGAGATATGTCATTTTGATTGTGACACCAGCTAACATGTGACGTATATGATTATGACATCAAATACATGAGCGACAGATTGGATTCCTGTATTGATTCTCCTTGTTATCCATGTTTATGTGAGATATGTTTAAGATTGATATCAGATTCTATGTCATCATCACTCAGTATTAATCCTGTAATATGCAAACTGGACAAAAATGCCTTCCGCAGGGCTACTGAGAAACGGCCATTTTCTGACCAGGATTATTTTTGAAAATTCATCACTGGAATGACTGGCTCGATAACAGAGCCAGTCGTTCCAGTGATAAAATTGTTTAAATAATCTTCATTTGGTCTTCAAATGGATATTTTTTTAAAGAAAATTTAAATTTTCTTGAAAAATTTGAGGGTTAAACGGTTTAAGCAGTATCATTGGCAATAAATTAAAATATATTTTTGTAACAATATTCAGATAAATGCACAGCTAAATAAAATTCTTGATTATATAAATTATATAAATGCATGTATCAAAACATGACAAAAAGAAACAACACACAAATTCAGTATTCTTATTTCTGATAATCCGGATCAACAATCGGATCATAAAATTAAATGCTGGCGACTCAAAGAAAAATATTACCATTGGTTAATTTATTATTCAGGAACATAACTTTTATATTAATGAATAAGTGTGTTAGTTACATTAGTCTAGTAATATTAAATAATAATATATTTAGTGGTTCTAATAGTAGCTAAAGCTGGCACCATTTACTTCAAGGATCAAGCCCGCAAAATCATCCCCACCAATGGACTTGACTAATGTCTATTTGCAGGCCAAGAAGCCTATTTTTGAAAGTATATCACTTATATATATATATATTATGGAAGGCCATCAGGTCATAATTATATAATTTATACACGTAATAATTTGATTTATTATGTGTAATAATTCAACCAATAAGACAGCTTAAATAGCTATATTTATTATATGTATTAACAGATTGGTTAATTGGTCGAATAGTTATTGATCATGAGTAGGCCCATGCATTCCCGACAGCGAATTTTTGGTGTGTGTTCATGTGAGCGTGTATGTAGATGTGGTGGATGGGTGGGTGGGGGGGGGGGGAGAATTTTGATTCGGTTGGCACTTCCTAGTTAGAGTCAATTTGCAGACTAAGAGAAAACTATTCGTTTAAGATTTACACTGGATTAACTAGCTCAGTAATCGAGCCAGACATTCCAGTGATATACTTTAAAAAATAGTCTTTTCGGCCTGCAAATAGATATTACTCAAGACCATTGAAGCGGATGGTTTTGCAATCCATCTGAAGCATAGTTGTGTGAAAACTTGTTAACAATAAATATCATTGTTCATAGGCAGTACCAGCCCTAACTCCTGTTATGAGGAAGTTCCACAGTAGAACCACTAAGTACTCAGTAAATATCCCATCCACACCCATCACAAACGCCCTCCCCCCACCCCCACAAGCTGGATTTATTTAACATTTTACAACCGTTACAATAACCTAATTTGCATTGTCCCCCATAATGAACTTTTAAACTTTCAAGCAAACTTATAAGCAAAACTTAATTGATTTAAGATTAAGATCAATGGAGTAGGCCCTACCTGATTTAAAGAAACAAATGTCAGATTCACCACGCTAACATGATCCTGGTTACGGAAGCATCAGAAAAAAGACAGTCCTTAGGCATCCAATGTCATCCAATCTAATCATGTTCAAAATATTCAACAGTACTTTTTATTTCATTTTCGAAACATGTATACAGTTATTTCTGAGCTGTACTGTACAGTGAATCCTATTCGCGAAACCACTTCTCTATGGAGCCAATTCTTTAAACTTCGACTTTGTTCAAGAAAATTTCAATTTTCTCATAGAAAATGGATATTTTCAGACCAAATGAAATTTAGTCCGTGAGATTTGACATTCATAAGCCATTACTCCTGCACTATTAACCCGTAAACACTCAAATTTGTTAAAGAAAATTTCAATTTTCTCATAGAAAATGTCCATTTGCAGACCAAGAGAAGCCTATTTTTGAAACTTAGCCACTGGAATGACTGGCTCGGTTAGTGAGCCAATCATTCTAGGGGTAAATTTTCAAAAATAGTCTTCTCTTGGTCTGCAAACGGACATTTTTCACGACCACTGTAGAAGCCATTTTTGACTGATATGAGTGTTAAAGGGTTAAACTTCGATGTTCACGTTTTAAGGTCTTATTTTGTCACGAAAATGTAAAAATTTTCTTATTGACTGTCCATTTACAGGCCAAGAGAATAACATTTTTGAAAATTTATCACTGGAATGACTGGCTCGGTTATCGAGCCAATCATTAGTGGTAAATTAAAAAAAATTGTATTCTCTTGGCCTGTAAATGGACATTCGACAAGACCATAGCAGAGGCCGGTTTTGGCCGGTATGACTATTAAAGGGTTAAAATCAATTTGACAAAATATTGTGCTGACATAATTTCTAATCAATTTTCTTCACAATATTCAGCAGCTTTCTAGCTCGAAATCAGATCTTTTAAAGGTTCACAATAATTTATCGCTAATATATCTATAAAGATATGATAGTAGTTTCTGTAGGTTTGCCCTGTTCTAAATGATACTGCTTGTCGAAGTCCCGAACTTCTTTCGTGATTTCCTCTGTGGACATTTCCTCAGTCGGTTTATCTGGATGGATAGCAGGGTAACGCTCGGGATGGTGGTGAAGCTCTTCCTCTACTACTTCAACATGGTGAGCTTTACGCTGATCCGTGGGAGTCAAATAACTGTGAATAGGAAATACAAGAGCTCCAGTAACTAATTGACCTTTCCAGTTTATCCATCCATCACATGACGTCATACTCAACTAGGTGAATTGTAGGGTGACATCATAATCAATTATGTCATGAATGACTCAATTTAGTCCATCTTAAATGCATAATAGCCTGACGCGTTGTACAAATTGTATATCTTTCCTATTTAATAATGATGCTGTTGAATATTTTGCAATAATTTGACTGGGCGCTGTTGCTAGCAACAGCAGCCAGTCAAATTAGTTTCAAAATATTCATCAGCTAACCTGTACAGTTTTCTGAAAATTGATAGTCAGGGAGTTCAGGAATCGATCGATCCCAACACGAGGGAAGTGTGGGTGGAGCTTAGCTAGAGATGGGCAGGCACTAGCTAAAACTAGAAAGGTCCATTGCACATAATATATGACGATGTGAAACTAAATAAAAACCAGAGCTTATTTTATTACATATATCAATGAGATTTCAGACTTTTTAAATTCTATTTTAATTCATACAATTACTGACTAAATTCTTCTGATTGAGAACTTAGACATTGTTTCATCAGAACACATGTGGAAAGGATTTTCAGAGCTCAGTCAGATGACAAGGCATGTTTTTCAGCCCTATCCCAGTCAAGATGCAAAACGACAGCACGTGTGGCCAAATGGGCCAAGCCAAATGCAAACTTCTGGGGTACATATGAACAATGGCCTTAGGATGACCACCTGAAAACAATTCATTGCACAGCATATCATTTCCCCACATGTATGGCACTTGAAGCATCATGATATGGGTTGAGCCTATACTAATCTAGTTATTCTTTTTTACTCAGCAGGCTGATCATTTGATTTACTTGCCAAACATTAATACCATATATACCCTGCATGTGATTAAATTCAAGGATCTACCTGGCGTACCTGTCGAGTAATCAAGAGTCACTAGACAATATAAAACGATTCACTCCCAACCACCAACCAATCCAACGTATCTTGATGTACAGATGGACAGATTGACCAAAAACAATAAAAGGCTTCTTAATCTGCAAGACCAGACACCGAATCACCACCCCAACCCCACCCCCACACCCCCAACCACAGTCCTTTTGCAAAAGCAGAAAAATCAGGGGGTGGGGGAGGGGGAATTAAGTTATCAAAGTCGGCGAAATGAATGAGAAATTAATCACAGCCTATCGCTATAACAGGACACATGCCCCATAATTTATTCATCTCAATTTCGAAGCAAATATACTTACCAGTACATGTAACTTCACAACACATTCCACAAAAATTAGTTTCAAAATATTCAACATAATTGGTCTTAGGTTTCACAGTATTTATTGTGCAATTAGACTACACTTGAAATGGTTAAGATGACAAAATATTGTTGCTGACATAATGTCTAGTTACTATATTTACATAGCATAGAATACATCTCAGAAATAACTTAACGTGTTTCTGAAATAAAAACAGGTGCATGTTATTTAGTATAATTTTGAATATGAAGTATGGAATATTCCGTTAAATATTTTGAACATATTTGAATGGAATATTCTGTTAAATATTTTGAACATATTTGAATTGGAAGACATTGCTGCCTCAAATCCAGACTGTTTAAAATATTCAATAGGACATATTTCAAATATCAATTTGCAGTGCAGACATAGAATGTTGAAAAGCATGTTGGCCAGGCTTGGGTACAAGTATCAAATGCATTTGCATTTAAATGCATTTGCACTTGCATTTGCATTTAAATGCAATTATGGAATTTCTGGAAAAACTGTCTGGAGGGTATAGGATCCTTCCAGCCAAATTTGGTTGAAATGGGTCCAACCGTTAAGGACAAGAAGAGATTTGATGGACGGATGGATGGCTGCCATGGCGTAAGATCACTTAGCCTGAAAGGCCAGGTGAGAATAGGTGCAGGTGTGTTTAACCAATTAATGTTCAAGACAGCCAAATCCAGCTTTCAAATCACTTGTGAAAAGTCTATTTGCAGGATAACCCTTAGCACTCTGATGTCAATATTCTATATTTTACTGTGTCAATATCAAAGAAACTGGTGAACATTTTTCAACAATTTTGCTGGAAGATGTTGCTGTCTATGACAGCACCATCTCCCACCAAATTTATTGAAAAATTAACACCAGTTCATATTTAAATTTAATTTGAAAATTTAAAATCTTGACAACAGAGTGCTAAGGGTTAAGAGAGCATGCTTGAAAATTTACCACTGGAATAACTGGCTCAATAAACAAGCCAGTCTTTCCAGTAGCAAACTTTCAAAAATAGTCTTCACTTGGCTTGCAAGTAGACATGTTCTACGAGAAGCTTGAAATTTAACCATTGAAGAGTTACGTCTTTAAACCTTGAATTTAACCAAGAAAATTTCTATTTTCTCATAGAAAATGTCCATTTGCAGACCAAGAGAAGAGTATTTTTGAAAATTTACCACTGGAATGACTGGCTCGTAAATTTCCCTTGAACAAACTTGAAAGGCGCTTGGTCCCCAAGCATATTTACAAAATTTCAGCTCTATCCCTTCAGCGGTTCGGGATAAGAAGTCGTTTTCGCGAAAACCAGGTCATCCAAGATGGCTGCCAAGCAAATTGACCAATCAGGTCGCCTTGAAAAAACTTGGGTCTACTGCTGCCACAGATGATGTGTTATGAGGTTTGAATCAATTCCTCCAGCGGTTTCGGAGAAGATTTTTTAGTGTTTCTAAAAATCAGCCATTTTGGCCGACGGCCATCTTGGATTTTGACCGATCCGCTTCGTTTGAACAAACTTAGATCTCTATGCCCTATGAATGCTTCCTCCAAAATATAATTGAAATTGGCCCACTGGTTCTTGAGAAGTCGTTTAAAGAATTCCCCATTGCTTTACTATGGGCCCATTGCTTTACTATGGGAGCCTATGGCGGGGAAACAAACCAAGATGGCAGCCAAACCGTTTATCCGATAGTCTCGAAAGTGGAATATTTGAACTCGCCACACTGATAAGCATATATAAAGCAATTTTTGCCATCAAACTACATCAAATACAAAAAAGCTAATATGACCAACAAACGCTAAATTTTGATTGGTTGATGGTGGCCATGTTTTTTAACGTACAAACTTCGCTTGAACAAACTTGAATGGACCTTGGTCCCTAAGCATATTTACCAAATTTCAGACATATCCCTTCAGCGGTTCGGGAGAAGTCATCGTCGCGACAACTAGGTCATCCTAGATGGCCGCCAGGGAAATAGGCCAATCAGGTTGCCTTGAACAAAGTTGGGTTTACCGTTGCAATAGATGATGTGTTATGAGTTTTGAATCAATTCCTCCCGCGGTTTCAGAGAAGATTTTTTAAAGTGTTTCTAAAAATCGGCTATTTTGGCCGATCGCCTTCATTTGAACAAACTTGAATCTCTATGCCTTAGAGATGCTTCCTGCCAAATATAATTGAAATCGGCCCAGTGGTTCTTGAGAAGATGTCGTTTCAAAGGAAAAGTTGACGGACGACGGACGGACACACGACGGACGGTTGCCACGACATAAGCTCACCTGGCCTCAGGTGAGCTAATAATGTAATCGCCTATTAGTAGCCTATGCTTCTAATAGAACAAGAACTGTTGAATTTTGAAAGCATCATCTCTGAGAAAGGGGGTGTTGGGCTTATTTTAGGTATATTTCAAGAAAAAGTTGAAATCCATTCTCTAAAATGGTTAAACTGAGAAACTACCACAAAAATTTAACAATTTCCCGCTGCAAATTGTTGCTGCCTTACGACTGTCTAATGTACACCTCAAATACATTATCGCGGAAGTGAAATTATTAAATGGGGCCGTCTAAATATTGTGGAGCCTTTAATAAACTGTTTATTGCATCAAAAATTAATCCAAGATGTAAGAAAATGTCGTGAAAAATAATAAATCACATGATATTAGCAATCTGCTCAAATTAAATCAAATTAAGAAGTAGCAACAATTTTCAGAGCAAGTACTTGGGTACCTGTTTGATAACAAGAAGGATTATAGATCAATGCGATCTAACCTCCCTGTCTCAAACTCACGTTAGCGTATGGGATCTCGCGACAACATGTCATGCACCTCAAATCTCAAGAGTTTTGTTGTTGGCTTGCCAACACAAAAAGCGATCTACTGAATTTTAAATCTCGGCCGTTCAAGCAAATTTCGTCGTACATTTGATTTAGCATTGGATCATTTTATGTTGGTCGCTTACATTGGAATGTTTGTGTCTTGTCAGATTGTATCGGTATTGTGTTCAGAATTAGTACTCTAATTGTTTTTAATCGCATTTCCGAACACCTATTACTATCTGGCAATTAGATGAGGCGGTTTTAGCATTATGTTAGCAATTTTCATTTGAAGTAAAGTTTGTAGGTCTTTTCAGATATTATCAATACTAACGGTTGAACTAGTCGAAATATTTCCTGTTACATAGATATTTGTGTTGAATAAAATTTTTTTAAAGTTCCTGCACAATACAATATAATCGAAAATCGCAATTATTTTTTCAAAATGATCACGATTATGAAAACTGAATAATTGTGCAAGCCTACAATGAAAATATTTGTTATGAGTTATCTAACCAATGAAAATATTTGTTATGAGTTATCTAACCAATGAAAATCCTTCATTGGCTATTACACGTGTTCATATCAAGAAACATGGAACGAGCTGAAATCCTTGTTTATATGATAAATGCTGATATGGCCTGTTTGCCACCAAAACCAATATAGCATGCCTTCTCAAGCTAGGAATTTCCTTAATGTATTACTCGGACACTAAGAATTAGTTGACAAACATTTCAGAGATAACGGATCAATGGTTCAGTGACAGTTCCAAATTTGTAGCCAGTCTGCTTATAACTGTTGGAGAATTTGTGGAAACAGATCTCCGATATTATCTGCAATTGTACAGAATACAACTATCTATAAAATCTAAATACAGACCCAATGAGAATTTACAGATTGGTATACATAGAATTTTTGTCACATTGAAGCCATCTAACATATTTGAAGACAATCTGACTGCTACTTTTGATCAAAGTGTTGTGGGTACTTTATGCCATGCCGTAGCTTATCGGCCTATGGACTGGTAAGCTGAAAATACAATACATTTATCTATCTAAGTATGTAACTCTTTAATGGTCAAGCCGGACAGAAATAAGACCTGTGCAAGTGGTCTTGAAGAATTGTCCATTTGCAGGCCAAGAGAAAAATCTTTCCCATTGGAAAGACTGACTCGATAATAGAGCCAGTTACTTTGAAAAATAACCATCTTTTGGCATGCAGATAGACCTTTACAGAATAAAAGCATTAATTCTCTAGCGCAAGCCTGACCATTAAAATGTTAAGTATTAAATAACCGCATACAGCTACTCACTAGTAGTTCAAAAATCTGGCTCCCTGTGTTAGCTGAGCGCATTCATTGGTAAAATGACATGCCAGTAATAGGAGATTTCTCGGCTGTACCTGCCACGCAAATCGCATAAACAGCATGGAATATATAGACAGCGCTGCGGAGATAAACATAACACATATTAACACTTAATCCTTACCACTCTGATGTCACAATTTTTTACCCGGGGGTGGGTTGTGGGGTGTGTCAAAAGTTTGAAGCGGTGAACGTGGGATTTGCGGTGATTTGCGATAAAGCATCATCGACCGATCAATCTAGTTTATCTTTGTTGAACTGTCTGGTCATTGTTTAACTGTCTGACCGCTATCAGACAATAATTTCAATCAGCAATAACTTTGGACCTGCTGGATATTTTGAAAACAATTTGACTGAAAGTTGTTGGTGGCCTACCTGTCAGTCAAATTGTTTTCAAAATATTCCTAGTTAAATCCTATGGAAATCATAGTCTACAGAAATTCAGCAGTTAGACAGTGAAATAATGAGTGAATGTGCAGATTATGTGAATAATTATAATGATGTATTGAAATTACCTCTGCTCTTTATTAACCATTACCACTCTGATGTTAAAATCAATAATTTCCAACGATGAATTGGTGTTCAATTTTCAACAAATTTGGTGGAAGATGGTGCTGTCGTAGACAGCAACATCGCCCACCAAAATTGTTAAAAAATGTACAGCAGTTTCTTTGCTATTGCCACAGTAAAAGATATAATATTGACATCAGAGCGGTAAGGGCTAAACACAGCAAAATGTTCTGCGAATGTATTTTCTTGATAGGTGTCATTATTTTGAAAAACTAACAAGGGAAATAATTCTGTTTTTAAAGGTGTGGCCACTTCATCTTCATAGCTCAAATAGATATTGGCTAGTTGTGAAAATCTAACAACGGGCATAACTCTGACTTTTGACGGCTTGGTTACATAATTTTCATAGCTCCCATAGATATTGCACAAAGGAACATATCTGCCAAATTTGGTTTTAATCCATCACCAATTGATGAAAATTGCCTGAAATGTATTCCAACCAAGGGCTTCAATACTTTGAAAACATGGGGAATAACTATGCTTTTAAAGCTGTGGCCACTTCATCTTTTTAGCTGAAATAGATATTCCCTAAAGGGAAAATTGAACACCAATTCATCTTTTGCTATCAGAAAGATGGGTGAATAAAGAATAAACTAGCAGTTACCATACATGTAATCCATTAACCATTTAACACTCATATCAGCCAAAAAATTGCTTCTGCAGAAATGTACATTTGCAGACCAAGAGTAGATTATTTTTTGAAAATTTACCACTGGAATGACTGGCTCGATATCGTTATCGAGCCAGTCATTCCAGTGGTAAATTTTCAAAAATACTCTTCTCTTGGTCTGCAAATGGACATTTACTATGAGAAAATTGAAAATTTTTGCGGAAAAAATCCAACGGTTAAGGGGTTAACACTGAAGCTCACCAAAAACAGCTTCTATACTTGTCTTGAGAAAGGTTTATTAGCAGGACAAGAGAAGACTATTTTGAAAATCCACCAATGGAATGACAGGGTCAATAACCAAGCCAGTTACTCCAATGGTAAATATTCAAAAAGAGTCCTCTCTATTGGCCTTCAAATGAGCATTTTTTACTAGCAAATATCTTTATTTTCTTTACCAATCCAGGCCATTAAATACTTTAAACAACTTACCTGCGGTCATTTTTCCACTAATCATTTCTGGATCTTTCTTCACATCGGCTAAAGCAGCAAGCGGTAAACCCCAATTTGCAACTGTTAGCAAAGAAAATATAGGTAATTTGTAGACCTTAAATTCCCAACAGCACACAAATGACATGTGTATTGAAATGTATACACAGTACTCATGAAAGGCAGCCATGCCTGACCAAATACCTGTACCCACACAAAATAGTATGATTCTTCCTGTGCGCAAAAAGCAGTACATGTCAAATATTACTGAAAGTGATTCTATAGACTTTGAACTATCACGTGAGAAATTGATATTTTAAAAACACTTAACCATGACCTTTTGACCTCAAAGATAACAGACTACTTTCTACACTCATGAAAACCAGAATTGACAAGGTATGTCAACGCATATACTGTACTCCGCAAACCCATGGAACCGGGTAGATGGATGGGGGAGATAATTGCATGGGTTGCATACACGTAAATCAAAGATCATACATGTACCTATAAATCAGTAACTAATCAAAGCTACCTATTAATGGTCAATGGTCAAGCCTGCCAAAACAGCTTTTGATGTGGTCTTGAGAAATGTCCATTTGCATGCTTATAGAAGGATATCTTTATACATTTAACCCTTTAACTCTTGAACTTTTTCAAGAAAATTTCAATTTTCTCATAGAAATTGTCCATTTGCAGACCAAGAGAAGAGTATTTTTTAAATTTTACCACTGGAATGACTGGCTCGTTATCGAGCCAGTCATTCCAGTTGTAAATTTTCAAAAATACTCTTCTCTTGGTCTGCAAATGGACATTTCTTAAGACCACTCCAGAAGCCATTTTTTGTTGGTTAAAGGGTTAATTGTAATGTAATATGAGAATGAAGACATCCCATTGGTTGATGAAATCACGGGTAATTATACCAGCAAACCAAATTGCTTGATTTACCAGTTTGCTCACAACCATCCATTCATGATTTACAGAGGAAAACAAGGGCCATTTTGCATCAAATTTATCACACAGTATATAGTTAGATCTCATTTCATAGTAAATGAGTGATAAAATTTATACAAAATGGCAAATCGTTTGAGATTCTAGTTGAAATCACATAATGTTTCCATGCAAATTATCGTCAAAATAGTTTTGTACTGGATGGTTTCCATAAAATTGAAACGCAATGATTGAATGGGGTTAATAACAAATGGTAATGACAATATATACATGTATATTAATTAATACGGCTTTAACCCTTTAATGGTCAAATTCTGTCCCAAAAATGTAAATATCTGCCTATTGAATATCCATTTATAGGCCAAGAGAATAGAATTTTTGAAAATTTATCACTGGAATGACTGGCTCATTTATCGAGCCAGTCATACGAGTGGGAACTTTTCAAATATTATATTCTCTTGGCCTGTAAATGGGCATTGCACAAGACCATAACAGAGGCCGGTTTTGGCCGGCTTGACCATTAACGGGTTAAGATTCAAGCTGGCCAAAAAACGGCTTCTGCAGTGCTCTTGAGAAATGTTAATTTGCAGACCGAGCGAAGACTATTTTTTAACATTTACCAATGGAATGACTGACTCGATAACAGACCCATGTCATTCAAGTGGTAACCTTTCAAAAATCATTTTCCCTTGTTCTGCAAATGGACATTTTGTATGAGAAAATTGAAGGGTTAACACTCAATCTTTAGTGCCTATCACAGACTAGCAGGAAATGATTCTGAACACGCTCCTGACTCTTAACCATTTAACCCTCAAATTTGTTAAACAAAATTTAAATTTTATCATAGAAAATATCCGTTTGCAGACCTAGAGAAGACTATTTTTGAAAATCTACCACTGAAATGACTGGCTCGGTTATTGAGCCAGTCATTAGTGGTAAATTTTCAAAAATAGTCTTCTCTTGGTCTGCAAATGGATATTTCTCAAGACCAAGAAGCTGATTTTAAACGATATGAGTGTTAAACGGTTAATTTACGTGTACTTGCCCTGCTTCTACCAATCATAATCTTTCTTACATTCAATCAGTTTTGTTCTCACATTAAAAATAAACAAGAATTCCGCAGAATTAAATGTCTCGCCTGTCTCATGTTTGTCACAGTTACCTTTACCTTTAACCTTCTGCCCTCAATGTTATTATGCTGCTTCCTAACATTATAGGTAACCAGGTATCCAAGTTTAGTTGCAATAGGCTTAACCAATCCTGAAATATAAGCTGAAAGGTTTTGCTAAACACAATAACATAATGTTGAAATAACAGAGTTCTATATCAAGGTCACAGTGACCTTGACCTTTGACCGTGTGATGCCAACATCATCATGCTGCTCCCTAACATTATAGGTAACCATGTATCCCGGTTCAGTTACAATAGGCTTAACCAATCCTGAAATATAAGCAAAGAAGTTTTGCTAAACGCAAAACCTTAATGTTGAAATAACAGAGTTCTGTATCAAGGTCACAGTGCCCTTGACCCTTGACCTTGTGAAAACAACATCATCAGCATGTTGTTTCTTATCGTTATAGGTAACCATGTATCCAAGTTTAGTTGCAATAGGCTTAACCAATCCTGAAATATAAGCTGAAATGTTTTGCTAAACGCAAAAACATAATGTTGAAATAACAGAGTTCTGTATCAAGGTCACAGTGACCTTTGACCTTGTGACCCCAACATCATCATGTTGTTTCCTATCATTATAGGTAACCATGTATCCAAGTTTGGTTCCAATTGGATCAGGCATTGCTGAGATATAAGGCAATAACTTTTGTTTAATGCAAAAGCTTAATGTAAAATATTAACGAAGATTATACTATGACCTTTGACCCCCATAACCTTGACCGCATGGTGTCTGCATCTGCATGCTGCTTCCTTTTGATGTATATCACCATGTATCCAAGTTTGGTTCCAATTGGATCAGTGATTGCTGAGACATAAGGCAATAACTTTGTTTAATGCAAAAACTTAACGTAAAATATTAACAAAGATTATACCGTGACCTTTGACCCCATAACCTTGCCCTCGTGATGTCTGCATCAGCATGCTGTTTCCGTTAAATGTAAAGCACCATGTACCCAAGTTTGGTTCCAATTGGATACGGCATTGTTGAGATATAAGGCAATAACTTTTGTTTAACACAAAAACTTAACGTAAAATATTAACAAAGATTATACTGTGACCTTTGACCCCATAACCTTGACGTCACGACCACTTTATCGGTGGGTTGCTTCCAATCAATGTATATCACCATGTACCCAAGTTTGGTTCCAATTGGATCAGGCATTGCTGAGATATAATGCAATAACTTTTGTTTAATGCAAAAACTTAACGTAAAATATTAACAAGGATTATACTGTGACCTTCGACCCCCATAACCTTGACCGCATGATGTCTGCATCAGCATGCTGCTTCCTTTTGATGTATATCACCACGTACCCAAATTTGGTTCCAATTGGATCAGGCATTGCTGAGATATAAGGCAATAACTTTTGCTTAACGCAAAAACGTAACGTAAAATATTAACAAAGATTATACTGTAACCTTTGACCCCTGTAACCTTGACCTCATGGCCTTTTTATTGGCGGGCTGCTTCCTTTCGATGTATATTACCATACACTCAAGTTTGGTTCCAATTGGATCAGGCATTGCTGAGATATAAACTTAACTTAAAAGTTTACGCCGCCACCGGAAAAGTGATACCTATGTCTCGATCCTGCTTCGCAGGCGACACAAAAACTATGGGCCTGACAGCAGGTAAACAAATCCTAAAAACTTAAAAGTTTACGCCACCGCCGGAAAGGTGATACCTATGTCTCGATCCTGCTTCGCAGGCGAGACAAAAACTTGTATTCAAGAAACGTTGAATGTTATGAGCAGGCTTGTTAATCACGACAAACACATCTAAAATTCATAACAAGTTTGAAGGTAAGCACATTTACGGTTCACTTCTGTCACATTTTTGGCTAAAGTATTAAGGCGGTTTATAACAAGAGGCTCAAGGGGTAGCCATTTCAACTAGATGAGTCATTGCCTGTATGTAGAATGCTACAAGATTCCCAGAACTGCAAAAATAACAACGATTGTCCTAGGAAATTTGGCTAAAATCCGTCCAGCAGTTCTTAAGAAGAATCCATGATGCCCACCAGTCAAATTGGCTGATAAGCTTCCTTTAAACGAACTTGGATCTCTGTGCACTAACGATGCAATTATAATTGAAATCGGGCCCAGTGGTTCTCCAGCAGAAAACATTTTAAATTTCCAATTGCTTTAGCCTGGGAGCGATCCAAAATGGCCAGCAAACCGCTTATCCAACAGTTTTGAAAATGTTAAGTTTAAAATCTGAGCATACCCAAAAACCTATACAAATCCAATTTCGACTTCAAAATCGATCAAATACAAAAATTTCAATCTGGCCGCTAAAATATGATTGGTCGATTGCGGCACTATATTTTAACTTACCAACTTTTTCCTTGAACAAACTAAAATGACCCCTGGTCATTAACCACACATCCCAAATGTTGGATCCATCCTTTCAGCGGTTTGGGATAATCTGTTTTTGTGAAAATTAGATCATCCAAGATGGCTGTTGAAGCATTCGGCCAATCAAGTTACCATGAACAAAGCTGGTTTCGCTGTTGCCATAGATGTTTCTTCTTGAGGTTCAAATCTGAATCCCTCAAACATGTCAATCAGTTTCGGAGAAAAAGACGCTTCTAAAAATCAGCCAAAATCTAAGATGGGCAGGGATAAATTGGCCGATCTTCTTTGTTTGAACCAAGTTGGAATTCCATGCCAAGAGGAAGATTCCTGTCAAATTAAATTGAAATCAGCCAGGTGGTTCTTGAGGAGACATTTTAAACTTCTTATTGCTTTAACATGGGAGTTTTTGGTGGGAAATGATCCAAGATGGCTGCCAGACCATTTATCCGACAGTTTCTAAAGTAGCAAATTTGAAATCAGAATACCCAAAAACATATATAAAACCATTTTTGGCTTCAAAATCCATCAAATAAAAAATCCAATATGGCTGCCAAACAGGCTACATTTTAATTGACATGACTGATTTGCGGAGACATGTTTTTTTACATATAAATTCCCCTTGAACAAAGTTTAATGGCCCTCAGTCCCTAATCATATCTCCAAAATTTCATCCCGATCCGCTTAGTGGTTTTGGAGAAGCAATTTTCATGAAAGCTAGGTTATCCAAGATGGCCACCTAGGCATTAGGCCATGCAATCAAGTTCCCTTGAACAACTTGGTTCAGCTCTTGCCCTAGATGAAGTTTCATGAGGCTTGAATCGATCCCCAAGTGGTTTCGGAAAAGATTTTTAAAGTCGTTTCTAACAAGTAACCAAAATCCAAGATCGGATTTGAATAAACTTGGATTTCTATTCCCGAAGGATGCTTCCTGCCTAATATAATTGAAATCAGTCATGGTTCTTGAAGTTGTTCAAAGAAAAAGTTGATGGACACTGGATGGACGGATGGGCAATTGCCATGACATAAACTCACTTGGCCGTTCTGGCCAGGACCCATGCTTCCGAAGCTATTGTTAGCTAGCGATATCGTTACACCCATTGCTTTAGTATGGTGTAACGATATCGCAAACTTAACGAGAGCTTTGGGAACATGGGCCCAGGTCAGCTACCGTAATAACTAGTTCTTGGTTCTTGAAAAGTTGTTCAAAGAAAAATTTGATGGACACTGGATGGATGGATGGATGGGCAATTGCCATGACATAAACTCACTTGGCCATTCTGGCCAGGACCCATGCTTCCGAAGCTATTGTTAGCTAGCGATATCGTTACACCCATTGCTTTAGTATGGTGTAACAATATCGCAAACATAACGAGAGCTTTGGGAACATGGGCCCAGGTCAGCTACCGTAATAACAAATACATGCAATTTTACTTCCATAAAAATTGAATTTTTCTTTCTGATAAGAAATAGTATTATGGATGGAGCCTTATAAAGTAGGAACAATGTCCAAAAAGTAAGAAATAGTGCAAAAGTGATCAAAGCTCTGTCACTGTTACTCACCTGGTCCCCAGAAATGCTGCA
Organism: Chaetoderma sp. LZ-2023a; assembly: GCA_034401795.1. NCBI lineage: Eukaryota > Metazoa > Mollusca > Caudofoveata > Chaetodermatida > Chaetodermatidae > Chaetoderma > Chaetoderma sp. LZ-2023a. The sequence goes on along the minus strand of CM067374.1, from coordinate 60,345,380 downwards.
AAGAACCAAATAAACAAATAAGTGTCATCAATCACGTTAACCCTTATAACTCTGATGTCAATATTCTATCATTTACTGTATCAAAAGCAAAAAAACTGGTGTACATTTTTCAACAATTTTGGTAGACGCTGTTGCTGTCTACGACAGCACCATCTTCTACCAGATTTATTGAAAAATGAACACCAGTTCATCTTTTAATTTAATTTGGAAATTAAAGATTTTGACATCAGTGGTAAGGGTTAATAAAAAGCAGAGGTAATTTCAATACATCATTATAATTATTCAAATAATCTGCACATTCACTCATTATTTCACAATCTGCCTGCTGAATTTCTGTAGACCATGATTTCCATAGGGTTTAACTAGGAATATGCTAAATATTTTTAAAACAATTTGACTGAAAGTTGTTGGTGGCTAAGTCACCAGCAACTTTCAGTCAAATTGCTTTCAAAATATTCAGCAGGTCCCAAGTTATTGCGGATTGAAATTATTGTCTGGCGGCGGTCAGACAGTTACAATACAGTTAACCCTTTAAAACTCATATCAGGCTTCTATAGTGGTCTTGAGAAATGACCATTTGCACACCACAAGAAGACAATTTTTGAAAATTTATCACTGGAATGACTGGCTAAGATAAACTAGGCCAATACAAAATAGTGTAGGTACACGTAGTATGTCCCAGCACCTGAAGATGATACTCTAATTTGCAGGGGAAGCAACAGTGTAGAGTTTATCATACAGTTCAACATGGCTATAATGAACACTGCATGAGCCATTAAAAAGAGCCCATGAAGACAAGATTATAGCTTAATACAACTCATTTGTTTACACCGGTTAATACCGCTTGGCTGCAAAATGGTGGCGGTTGCTTAAAATGGGTGGTCGACATCACTATCTTTTGACCGCAAAAACGGATGCCACATATCTATAGGCCTATACCGTGACTGTATATGGTGTGTAGTGCTAAAGGTGTCCATTATATACCTTGAACTTTCACATTTAACGGCCAAGACTGGTCAAGAAAATCAAAAGCTTAGCTTCCATCCATTTTAGGCCAAGACCATTTCTGACAATTAACCACTGGAATAACTAGTTCGATTATTATTAAGCCAGTCATTCCAATGGTAAAATTTCAAAACAACTGTGACAAACTATAGTTGTGGCAGCTTTATATTATGGACAAAATACCTCATTGATGGACACGTGGATGAATGCACAGACGGAAGGGCAGACAGATAGACAGACACACAGACACAGACATAACGTAAAATTAAATATATAAATCTGTTGTTTCATCGACAATGATAATCATACCAGCAAACTACTTTTAAGATTATAGAGACGACACCTTAGTACGTGTTTGTGTACATGTGGGCATGCGTGATTGCTGTTTTCATCGTAAGTTATCTATAAAGCCTGATTAACGGAGGGATCTGATCTGTCACTCAAGTATTTGATAGACTAAACAAATACATCACATGTTAGTTGGCATCACAATCAAAATTACATATCGCTCTATCACGAAATATGTAAGTCTATCACGAAATTTACAATTTAATAAACATTCTATTGACCATTTTGCCAAAAGCAGCAACAGCACCCAGTCAAATTAGTTTCCAAAATCTTCAACACCTTACTTTCAAATTTTGATTCCAATCAATTCCGGTTCAAAGTTACAAATTGATTCCTACACACATAAGAGGTGGGGGTGATATTAGCTAGGAATTGATGAAATGGAGTCCTACATTAGCCAATTCTTCTATGTATGTTAACCATTAGCCTAAGTCATTAAATTAAAAGATGAACTGCTTTACATTTTTCAACCAACTTGGTGGAAGATGTTGCGGTCGTAGGCAGCAACATCATCCAGCAAAATTGTTCAAAACTGTGCACCAGTTTCTTTGCAATTGACACAGTAAAATATAGAATATTGACATCAGATTGGCAAGTGTTAAAAGATTAATTAGTTCATCCATGTAGTACACTGATACACATAGTAAAATACTTACAGTGCTGCAGGTCCCGAGTGACAAGAACATGCACATGAAATGAAAAAATAATAAAATAGAAGAGGTTATTAAACTGGTATTGACATGATTGATAATAATAAGTAATAAGTACTAAGTTTTAAAGCAGAGTTAAAGATTACAGGAACTCATTTGATACCAGATACATGCATACAGAATCTCTCTTCCCTGGGTTGGTGCGGCGGTCCTGGAAACAAACTTGATCCTCTATAGTTGTGACTTAGACATCTTTATCAAAAATATCAAAATTTAACTGACAGATTTGTACTGGTTGCAAGTTGCAACAAAAACCTTGCAGACATTGGGTCCCATTGAAAATACAATGTAGCTGAAAGCTATCTTTCCCAATTCCTTAAAAAACATGCAAAATCTGGGAATGGTTGTGCTAAAAGACTCATTCTACAGAAACATAGCCTCGCGTTGATACTTTAATTTACAGGATCAGTTCCCATTGTCTTCTTCAGCCATAATCTTATTATTCAAGTATGATCCTGGGTACAATTGAAATTATGATATTTACCAGAGATTAATGTCTAGCTATGCACTGCACATTTCTAGTTAAGCTCTGCCCGCTTTTCACATGCTCAGCAAACTAACTTTTCATGCCGTTCACAAGCACTGATCACTGCATAGGCTTGCGTGTACGGAGGTAATGTTGGTACCGCGTCTTCCATCCTCAGGAAGTGCTGGGGGTGGAGAAGGCGGGCATCTTGCGGGCATCTTGTGTGCACCTCGATCCATTATTAATTCTTTCTTGGCCATGGCTATGTCACAATCCATTAGCGGATTATTAACCCCCGCAATAGCAGCGCATTCAATGAACTAACTTTACACGTTCTTTCCAAGCCTTGGACACGTAAGCAGCTAATGTTTATACCCCTTCATCCATCCTTAGCGAGCGGTGTGCATGTGGGGTGGGTTGGGGTCGTCAAAGTGGTCATCTTGTGTGCCTCTGGTTCAGTTATGAACCCTTTCTCAGCCATCGCTATGCCGCAGTTCGAGAGCAGATTATTAACCCGCCTATGGCCATAGGTTAGCCACAGCATACTAGAACCCAGGCATGCATTACCAACGCATTATTATTATTATAGAATAAATTCATCAGACGATATGAAGAGAGATGATAGCCCAGAAATTGCAATGATAGCATCACAGTGAAGCCACAATGTGCTACATTATGCGTGGCTACCGCTGACAATGATCAGCCAGCAGTGAGAGATGACAAAGATTCATACTCCCCACTTCTTGCTGTTGTGAAGATCACGAAAATGATAACAGCAATCACATTCCAGCTAACAAACTTTTCTTGCATCTCACATATTTCTATCATATTGTCACGTTTCTACGAATTACTCTGTATAATTTATTGCCTTATTCATATCATCACTAATGCATCGTTTATATTACTGTATTTATTGTATAATGTTGATGGCAATTCTCTCTTTCCCTCTCATTCCTTACACTAGGGTGTTCTGTTGTTATTTCTCTCCAGCCCCCATAGGAGCTTACGTATCATTTCCTCTAAGAAAACCACAGAGATTAGCATCCAGGGTCACAAAAGCTGTGACTAACCACTTGAGTTCTCCCTGGTCAGTCGCTGCATTAATTATTCTTCACCTTTGTGCGCAGCACGTGATTGGGTGCGAGAAAGACCCCGTGAACAATGGGGCATCTGAAGAGGAGACTGACAGCATTAGGCAGTCTAATGTCTTATAATGACACTGCATCGTTGTCTGTACCATACCTTGAGGCCACCCGCCTATTGCTGAGCAAGGCCGCTCCTTGGACGAGGGAAAGTCTACCCTTGCGGCTGTCTAATAACCATGGGATGGAGGGAGGAAGGGAGAAGAGGAGAGCACTCTTCTGGCAGTTTTCATCAACCAAACATGTGTGGAGCTGCCAATTGGCCTGTTCTTGTTACAACTTGGATGCATGATTACATTCTCCGTTTTAGGTTAGAAAAAAACCATTCTCATTGCAGACATAGGCTAACATAGATTTAGATTACGAGTACATAGCAATGGATTAGCTGCCGATGTAAAACAGAGGTAACATATGTGGCGAATTAAAATTTGAGGAAATGTCAAATTCATCGGCCATTAGTCTGACTAAAACATTAAATGACATACAGGTATCTTAAACTAATGCTGAATTGCTGGATTACACAGTACCGTTGTGTTGGGTGTGGGGCCTAAATGTAAGTTATTTAGGTGGGCATTTTAACTGGCCCACCAGACTGGTTAGTTACATCTTTAACTGGCCCGATGTAAAAGGTACTTGCCTCGGGCCAGTGCTTAAGTCGACCCCTGTTAATAACGAGGAAAACGATCAAATTAATTGTGTTTGCAACTTTTGCAAACACGGTGCTAAAAGGCTTTTTCAACAACTACTTGTTCTTAATGAGAGACAGGACAAAACAGAGGGAAATTTGAACATGCTTAATACGAAACACACCTATCACCAAGACGAGGTTGGAATGGTGACTGTACGAGTGGCAAACTTAGATGAGATGTCCTCTAGCACATCCAGTACCCTCCCTACACAAGAAGCTATATACCAGGAAATTGAGGACAGAAGCAGTCATACAGAAAATATTATGTTTTTTAATATCCCTGAAAACCAGAACGATACCGGACCAGCCAGAAGACATGCAGACTCTGAAGCATTGATGAAATTATGTACAAATACGTTACAACTGCAGTAACAGAATTGAATGTGTGTAGGATTGGAGCTTATAATTCAGACAATACCAAAGGTATGCCAATCAGGGTCAAAATTCCCAACAAAAAGGCACGTTCCAGTCTACTAAAAAATAGTAAACTTTTCCAGCAGGTGGATGTAGAAAACAACAACAAATATATTTATTGCAGCGGACATGACCCCCAAACAGAGGCTAGAGAAGCAAGAGCTACAACAGAAGAGACAGTAATAATAAAATTTTGCAAGAGGAGGGAGAAGTAGACTTTGTCTGGATCATTAGTTCGCATCGTCGGGTCAAAACAAAAAAATGACTGGACAACAAGCTGAAACATTAACATACTGGTACTGACAAACTGTAACTATTGTAAATAGCTGCAGCCGTGTCAAAATAATCACTTCAATTGTATATACCACTAGGTGATGTCTGTCATACCAGCTTACATGAATGCATTCGAGTGAAGGAACATATAGGTGGCAAGAAAGGCCTGGTTTTTACAAATTATTACCAATAGATTAGCCAACTACCCTTTTTCTTTTTAACCTGCAGAAATTGATTGTAACGAAATCGTTGGACAGAATTCAACTAAATTTGGTATGTGTGTTACCCATATTAATGCGCAGTACAAGAGTACATTTACATCTGGGAGCGGGGTTAAAGGCTAATGCAACTTCTCTGACACTGTTGAGCAGAATTCAATCAAATTTAGTATGTCAATTACCCATATCAATGTGGGGTGGATGAGCACATTTACATTTGGCCCCACCCCCCATTACATTTGGCCCCATCCCCCAGGGGTGGGGATGGGGTTCAAAAGGTCATGAAATTGATTATAATGCAATTCCTCTGTCACTATTGGACGAAATTCAACTAAATTTGGTATGTGAGTTACCCATATCATTGCGGAGTGCAAAAGGGCATTTACATTTGGCTCCGCCCCTGGGGGTGGGGTGTGTCAAAAGTTCAAAGCAGTGAACGTGGGATTTGCGATGATGCGTCATCAACTGATACATGTTGATTACAACTTTTGACAATTATTTGAAGACAGTATCAATTTTTACACAACTATCTTCCTCAAAGTATTCAGCCTCATTTATATTCTGCTCATTCGAAATTGGGGAAATTCAGAAGGAAATGGGATAACCTCATCCATTTATCATTAATGCACATGTATGCCACATCTCCCAGACGCCGGAAGCTACGGTATGCTGTGTTTGTATATATATATATACAAACACAGCATACCATAGCTTCCGGCGTCTGGGAGATGTGGCGATGTATCATGTATCCATGTCATGAAGGGGAGGGGGAAGAGGCTGACCTACCCATCTGAAATCATTAGCCAGTAAATTAGCCTATCTGGAGATTTTAAAAGCCAAATTATGTTAAAGGGATACTGATCTTGTCTCAAATGTTGTACTGCACTGATAGCAGGGACTGACCTGCTCATTCTGCAATTCGCCAAATGCTAGTACAATTGAGATCTGGCTAATAAACAGCAGGAATTCAGGGCCATAGCATGGGCATAATGACAGGGGGGATTGGGGGAAACAACATTGAAGGGGGTTCGGGGCAGGGTTGGATACAATTTGCCAGGCTGTATAACTCTGAATATGGCATAAAACATCATGAAAACAATTTAACTGACTGTAGTCGGTAATAACTGTCATTCAAATTAGTTTGAAATTATTCAGCTGGTCTAGAGTGTTTATTGTCTATTGAAATTATTGTCTAATGGCTGGCAGCAGTCAAAGTCAAGTCAGTTAAAAATAATATCAACAGAACTGTTATAAATATTATTGGTCAGTGCTGTGTTTACGTGCCAAATAACTACGGAAAGATTCCACTAACTGTACTGATAGAAACAAAGCTTCTTAGTTCTTATATTAGCATAATATTGTATAACTATGCCTATTAAATATCTGAAACAATAGCTACAATAACCTTTAACAAGCAAAAAGAATCTTCAGAAATTTTATAGTACAAATGAAAGGAGTTGAAAAGGAAAAAATCAAAACAATCAAAGTGGGTTTTTCAGTTTGATTCAATCATATGATTTAATCAATTTGATTAAATCAAAACAACCATGATTCTGTATGCTCCCTGAGGCCACCTACTGCATTTCCAGCAGTAAATCTTGACAAGGTTTGTACTTACCTCCAGAAGTGCAGGAAATGCCTCCAGGCATTGCATCCTGCTCAGAACTCGAATTAGGTCACGGTCCACTTGCCACGCAGTCAAAAGCCAAAAAAGCTGCTTGCCACATAAAGGCCAAAAAATTTAATCTGTGGACTGTTAGAAATACTGTGCTCCCAGGTTATCCAATGCAATAAAGTATTTTCAAAAGTACACTTTGCAACCCGACAGTGGGGGCCAACGCTACAGTCCTGGATTTGCTAAATATGTGGCTATTAATAATTAAAATCATATTATTATACATAATTTATAAGTAGAGAAACATTAAAATAAATTTTTGACTGGAAGCTGTGGCTGCCTTAGGAAGCAACAGCTTCCAGACAGATTAGCTTCAAAATATTAAAAATAATCTTATATTAATGGTATGGAGTGTTCAGTTGAAATGGTTACCCAGACTTGGTGGTGATGGATTGTATACATTTCAAAGCATGGGCTAAAAAAGTTAACCCTTTCAGCGATGAATTCCCCATATCTCATTTTCAACGCCACCATACAGGAAAACTGTTCCATATTTTGAAACTAATTTGACTGCAAATTAGGCTGCAACGACTGGCAGTCAAATTAATTTCAAAAAACTTAACAGAATAAGTTTTATATTGTAAGAAATATACTTTTTAGGGGTTTGTCGGTGAGACTTAAGATTTGGTTGTTGACTAATTGGCTAATAAGTTGAGAAAGCCTGGTCAGTTGGTGGATAGATTAATAAAATATGTAGATCCCATGTTCTTCATTGTCTAGAACAGTAACAGATTTCAGTCAAATTAACTTTAAAATATTCAACAGCTTATGTGTATGAAACATGAGGCTACTTTTCATTTAACTAAAACTAATTGCCAAGTGGATAGGTGTTCTCTCAAGAACTGGACAACATGCAAGAATGTGTCAGCTCAATGCTCATGTAGAACTATTTCCTGGAAAATATACTTAGAATATGGTGGAGCAGAGCAGAGTTGTGAATCCCGGGGTGGGATAGATAGGGCTGGGTGGTATACCGGTTTCACACCGTCTTACGGTTTTTTATGGCGACAGTGTGAAAAGCATAATTACGAAAATAAGAAAATAAGAAAAACCGTCTGCAAGACCACCATTGCGCGAAATCTGGTGACTGTCCTAAGCTAGTCAATTGTTCTTGACCCGAGTTTACTATCATCTGGTTGGTAACCACAAAATACAGGCATATATAACTATTAGCCGTGGGAAATGATATTGGTGTGGGAAAGGGTGTTGGTGAAAATCCAACAAATCTGCTGAGGATTTGATTTGCCAGCAGTGAATTTTACATGATGTAAGCTCTGCAAGTTCACAGTAAGATTGAATAATTTTCTAATTTGTAACACATAACCCTTTTGTCAATTCGTGGGTAATATGCTTAATTAGGATTCCAAACGTGACGCGATGGAAAATTTTTTCAAGAAATGCGCTATGAAAACAACCACGCTATACAATGAACTCCCACTCCAAACATGTCGCTATTTCCCTTAGATTTCGACAAACATGAAATGATACAGCACGGAACAAGACATACGAGACAAATTGCATGAACGCCCGAGAAATGAAAACATTACATTTGCTTTTTACGCTGGTTACATTAGTTACAAGTAAAATAATCCTCTTCGCTTCTCAAATACGAGCAGGCATAATGTGATTGGTTGCTAAGAAATTCTTCCGCCGGGATATTCACTACTATTGATTTCATGAATGAAATTGTAGTATTTTTCATCACGTGACTTTTTGGTCGATAAAGTTAGAATCACATCAGGTTTACTGGCCGTCTTCGCATATCTGCCAGACTAGTGTTGATTTAAGTTAGATTCCCGTGAAAATCATTGCATTTATGTTGTCAAATCTCTTTATTATGACATATGCTCTCGAAAAATAGCCAGACAGATGACTTTTTGTGAGAATCCTTGAGATGCGATTTCCGGGATTTGACTACCCTTATCATTATGTGCTGAACGACATTCACCCGTGTGACTGAGTTTATTGAAGCGTATTACTGAATTACGTATTACGTGACTTACTAGACTAGGTCATACTGTAGGTGTCTATGTCAACTCTAACCATACTGGTGCTACTCTACTAGGGGCCTAAACTCACTAATATCCGGGTTCCCATTTTTATGCATTAGATTTTAATAACAGTGTTGAAAATCAACATCTTAGTAGCTAGGGTGTTAATTTCACGACATCACATGAACCAGACTTTCTTTATTTTAACTACTGTTTAGAGATGGATACCATCGAAGTGAACTATTGTAATGTAGTTACCATTCTAATTGCCTGGCAATTTACATGTTGTCAAATCGCAAAATACATGTACTGTAGCTAATAAAAACAAGATATTTTCATATTCTCATATTTCAACTTATTTTCGATCATTCTAGCCCATCTAGCCCCCGTATTTTGGTCAAACCGGTTTAATTAGCGAAACCGTCACCGGTTTTCTTTTAGACCAAACCGCCCAGCCCTAGGGATAGATAGGGTATACAATATTCTACTTCCACATTTTGGAATGCGTCAATACATAGCTTCCCTGTTTCTCTATATTATATACCCTCAGCAAGTAATTTGATAAGACGTCATGGGCATATTGAGCAATGGGCATAGGAAGATTATTTGAGAGGGGGGGGGGGGGGGGGCGCACATCTGTCCTTCCACCATCTTGCTTCTAAACTGTGTGTGTGGGTAACGAGTCGTTTCGCCCCCTGTCCCGTTCGCCCTAGGTCATTTCGTACCAGGTCGATTCGCTCCCAAGTCATTTCGCACGCTTTTGAAATGGCTTGTGTGCGAACGGGAATGGCAAGCATAGTTAAATTGAATTGAAGTGCCTTTGTAATACCGATACTGACTCAACCTTTGATGTATTGCCGACCTGACCATTTCAAGTTATTCTAAGTGATGTTAATTGCTATTAATAATTTAATATATCAAATTTTTTTAATTTGCGATTAATAATTTAATATTTATATGCATATTTATTCATCAAAATTTTTTTAATCGAAGATATTTTGGAAATTTTAGTACTGGAATGATGGGCTTGGTCAAGCGCATCATTACAGTGGTGAGATTGTCAAAAATAGTCTTATCTTGGCTTGCAAAATGAGCATTCCCCAAGAACACTACAGAGGCCGGTTTTTGCCGGCTTCGTCGTGAAATGGTTAAAATGAATTTGACAGACCACCCTACCAACTGACAGACAGAAACAAAAGATGAGTATATTCTATACTAAATAAACTAGTTTTATTGATTTATTTAGTGCACATTTGCATGCTATAATTTCTCGTGTTACATGTAGGTATGGTTGTAAAATCTTAAATGATATATTTCTGATCCGTCCGTCCATTCATCCATCCACTCATCAATCCGGCTGTTCGTCTGTCAATCTGTCCATCTCATTTCCAATAAAGCTGCCTAAATTGCAACTATAAATGGGAGTGGCTCACTTGTTTCAAAGTCTTTTGGGACAGTTGATGCGGTGCATAATGAAGGAAATTTCAATTTCCCTTTCTCCGAGATCTAACAATACTCACCATTCTGTTACTTCTGATATACATCTGGCTCTGACAGCTGGCTCTAGGACAATAGACTTAGAAAGCTTTACCGACTCCTTGGAACCAGGTACTCGGCTCCCAACTGCCAAGTACCCGTCTACCATAGAGCTCATATTGTTTGCATAGCCACCAAACAAGAGAAATCCATGGCTTGCCTCCGTGGGGCTGGGAGGCTGGGTCCGTAACAGAATGGTGAGTATTGTTAGATCTCGGAGAAAGGGAAATTGAAATTTCCTTCATTCTCCTTCGATCAATACTCACCATTCTGTTACTTCTGATATACACCAGATTTGGTCAGTAACCTGGTGGGAAGGGGCAAGCCATAAATGCTACTTTTGCCCCTTGGAGAAAGAATTAGACTTAAACTTGACTAACGGAGACCTAAAAAGGACCGTCAAGTTAATGGAACCGAATCACATTCGCATCACTGCCACCCCCCGCCCCTTTTTCTCCTAAGAAAAGGGAGAGAACTCACAAACATGCATCTCGCCTGAAAACACAAATATGCCAAGAGGGTTAACTGCTCTTTGCATATATTAGCCTGGGAATGAGCATGAATATATAAGATGAATGATCATGATATATAGACATAATACAAAACACTCTCAATCGTGAATTACCTCATGATATTTGGAATTCATACCTGGAGCCTCCAACCATTCACTTGTCCGGCCATCAGTGACACAACTGGTTGATATCCTCTCGCTCGACCATGTCTGCTTCTTAATTCTCACTTACAAATGCCAAAAAAGGAAGAAGAGCAGCGCGGTCACATAGCTATCGTCTCAAAACAGCTAAAGCGAGTGGAATGGCGAAGTCTGACACATCCCTCATATAGTAATCCGTGAAAGAGGACTCACAGTGCCCTTGTGCGACAGCCATGATGTCCTTAAACGGAACACCATTGTAAAGGGCGGAAGAGGTGGCTATTCCTCTAACATCGTGCCCTTGCGCCTTGCACTTGGTGCCCAGTCGTAATCTCACGGGTAGTCTGAATGCATTCGACTACCCATCGAGAGATAGAATCCACAGATGCGGCACCATATGGCTCCATATGGCAGATCCACAGATGTCTATCATTCGACCGTAACGAGTCTGTCCGTTTTGTACTTAGCCAACGCACGGACTGGGCACCAGACACTGGCATCACGATCCAACCTACTTAGTTTCGGTATAACGATCGGTTTGCCGGGATATCGCAAAGATCGAATCTTTGACATAAACTCTGCTCTTGGCAGTAGACGCAGACCCTCTCTGGAGACAATAAATCGGTCCCTCTCTGCTGAAAGTGCATGGATCACACTGCGCCTTCTAGCTGAGGAAGCTGCCAATAGAAAGACCGCCTTTAGAGTCAAATGCTTTAGACTAGCCGAACGCAACGGTTCGAAAGGGTGCTTGGCCAGTACATTAAGCACTAAAGATAGATTCCAGGCTGGAATGACTACCGGTTGTCTCGGTCGGAGATTGCTCATTCCCTTCACCATCACACTCAACTGGGCCACCTCTGGACTATCCCTGTTGGCTAGACAAGGGATAACTGATGCCAAAGCTGACTTGTATCCAGCAATTGTGACAGGAGCTAGTCCTGAAAAGAACAGCTCACAGAGAAAGTCTGCTATTTGCTGAATAGTGGAATGAAAGGTAACAATACCCTTTTCCTCACACCAGTCTGCAAATCCGTTAACCTTGTTGTTATATGACTTGAAGGTTGACCTCCCTCCCGCAGCTGCGATGAAATCTGCAGCATGTCGAGAAAAGCCAGCCAACGTGTAACGTTGTTTGACAACAACCACGCAGTCAATTTGAACATTTCGGGACGCTCGTGTAGGAAGCGTCCCTTGGCCTGGGAGATTATGTTCGGAATCTCGGGTAACTGCACTGGATTTTCCACCCGCAGACCTCGAAGATCCGTGAACCACGGCCTGCTGGGACAAACGGCGCTATAGCAGGATCAGGCACGGTTCCTCCTTGATCTTCACCAATATCTTCGGTAGAAGAATGGTTGGTGGGTACGCGTAAGCGTGCATCCCTCTCCAGCTTAATGCCAGAGTGTCTGTATCGACGGCATTAGGATCTGTATCGGCGAGACATAAGTCATGATTTGAGCATTTTCCCTTGTGGCGAACAAGTCCACGTTAGGGTTGCCCCAATGCTCGAAGATCCTGTGTAGAACTGGAGGGTTGAGAGACCATTCTGTTGGCAGAATTCTTTGTCTGCGAGACAAAGCATCCGCCAGAATGTCCAATCGCCCAGGAATATGAGCTGCTTTAAAAAACAACCGAGTAATTCCTGCGCCGTTGAATCAAGTGCCACACTTAGGTACATAGTGTGGGTGACTTGGTCTCGCCCTGGCGATTTCTGTATGATACTACTGTCGAGTTTCCCGACCGTATCAATATCGCCTTGCCCCTGACTTTTGGAAGAAACCCTTTCCAATGCCAGTTCCACTGCCATCATATCCAACAGATTGATATGCAGCTGGCTCTCTTGGAGAGTCCATGTGCCCGAGACCTGGTGTTCTCCCAGGTAGGGCCCCCATCCCTCCAGCGATGCATGCGTGTACACGGACAGCTGGGGTAGGGGTAGGTGCAGCGAAAAAACTCCTACTAGGAGATTCTGATGCTTGTTCCCACCCTACAAGATGCGACATTATTGGCTCCAAAACTGGCACCAGTTTTGACAGGGGTTCTATTCTCTGTTTCCACAGAGACATCAGATACAACTGGATAGGTCTTCGCATACGAGCAGTGTACGGGTATACCTCCTACATGGAGACCATCATGCCCAGCATCTGAAGAAACCGCCTCGCCTGAATGTGGTTCCCCAATCGAAACTCTTGCGGATGGCTAACAGAGACACCACTATGGGCTCTGACGGGTAAACAACCTTGCCCTGCTCGAGATCGAATCGCATCCTTAAATAAACGATTTCTCCTTGTTGACTATCTAGCCTAGATCTGAAAGCAACTTCAGATTCCGAGCAGTATCCACCTCTAACCTGGCTGATGATCAGCCAATCATCTATGTAGGTGTGAAGCGCCACGTTCTCTTTTGTGAGAAACGCTGTCACCACAAGGACCACTCTGGTGAAAACCCCTTGGAGCTGTCGACAGACCGAATGGGAGGTTTAAACTCCCATACTAGATTCTGAAACGCAACTCTCAGAAACCTGTGACAACTCCCGTCCATAGGAATGTAGGAACATGCATCACTCAGATCGATCGATACACACCACACTCCCTTCCTCAATCCTGCCATTACCGCCCTCGGCGTTTCCATCTGGAACCGAGGCGTATGGATAAACCAATTTAATGGCCTGAGATTGAGTACGGGTCTCCATCCCCCTGTGCTCTTGGGGACAAGGAACATATTGGAATAGAAGCCTGGAGTGTTCTGGTTCGCTGGATTTATTGCTCCCTTCAGAAGCAAACCTGACACTTCGTTTTGAACGGCTTCTAACTTGTCTGGTTCCCGTGGTACGGGTGTCCAGACAGGTGCCAAAGACAGATTCTGCGGCGGAAAGTCCCACCACTCCGGCATGTACCCCTGGGATAACCATCCCAGGACCAGACTGTCTGACGTCACACCTCGCCAGGCCTCGACGAAACGCATGAGCCTTCCACCCACCATAGACACCTCGACGTCTAACGGGGTTGTCCGGCTCGCGGTCTGCTCGCCCCCCCCCTCCCTTTCTTAACGAGAGAGAGAGAGAACCATTTCCGTCTTGGCTCGGCAGGTATAACTGGCACCGGACTTACCCGTACCCTTCCCCTTGCCCTTCCCGCCTCTAGGGCGATCAGGAGCAACATTGGGGAGGGTAGGGGCCTCCACAACCTTCCTGGCTTTCTTAGCCGGCAGCGGCTGAGAAACTCCAGACGAAGCAGAAGTCGCAGTAGGCTTAGCTTTCGCCTTGCCTTTCTGCTTCTTCTGCTACTTCGAAGGTTGGACAGCTAACGGTTCCCCTAGAGCCCCTAGTACGTGCGCTTGCCGCAATAGCTCCAGCTGTAGGTTTACCGCCAACCGATTCTGCGCAATGCTGGCAGTGTCCTCTAGGATGGCCCGCGCCTGGCCACTGAAGATGCTAGGCCCTGTCAGGGGTGTCCCAAGAAGACGCTCCCTGACTGCCGTAGCCGGACGCATATGGTCAAGAACCATTTGCCTCCTGGAGTTTGTCACACGCGCTTGCACCCTTGCCAGTGCGTCCATAGACAGCACCAAGCCGTCATTGATGCACGAAAGCGCCACAGATGGCACAGGGTGGCCTGCCCCACTGAAGAAGGCGATACGAATGGTTGACAGCACTCATAGCTGCCCTCACACCCTCATCGCATAGGGACAGGACTTCATCCTTGTGTGCCTGGGACTTGTCCACAAGTGCCGGACCGGGGCCACCCGCTCAAGCACTCTGAACACCCAGTACCCAGCGGTCATTCTCGGTGACCGACGGGACAACACCATACCTGTCATATTCCCCCCCCGTGGAATACGACCCCTCGTCCGCACCGCCATGGAGGTCGCAAGAAGCTGGCCCTTGTTCATGCGTTGTTTGCTATAACTAGTATCAAGCAACACCATAAACCATGGATCCAGTCCAACAGACTGGATCAGGGCTGCGGGCAAGATCCACGTCCTAATCGATGCACCGATGGACGGGGTACATCCTCCTCGGCCGTGGTCGAAACCACAGACGGGTCCACCCTGGCTAGCCAAGCCAGAGCCTCAGACCAATCCGTCTCCGAGGACACCCCCGTGAACACGTCACCCGTTGATATGTTCACGGCCCTACCAGCAACGGCCTCCCGGCTAGGAGCCATTGCTGATATGCCAGGAACTCCGGTACCGTACGGTTCCGCCGCTACCCCATGGAACACACCAGTCCATGGAGTAGGCCTGCACGGAAAACCGTGCGGACCCGTAGCGGTTGAGGAACCGTGGCCAAACACGGGCGCCAACGGCACCCCATGTCTGACCGCCGGACCAGGCGAGATAGGTGAGTACCATGCCTGGCCGGCCACACCCGTCACCGTGTTGGTTGGCAGCAAACCAACCATCATGGGACCGGTGCCCGGTACCGGAGTGGCCTCAACCACGGGCGGAGCCGCTGCCCTGGCTTGCGCCAGGCCAGACAGATAGAGGACGGGTTCCATCAGGATGGAATCGACCTACATGCTCTCCACCCGCGGCCTCACAGGCCGCAGCACCCTCTCCTCCTCGGCCTCCTCATCTTCAGACCCCTAAGAGTCGTCACTAGACAAGGAAAACTGTGGAGCCGTCCTGGCAGATGGCTCCCATGCCTGACGGACCGGCCACCGCTACTGGACCACGCGGAGGTGGCCGCAGACACAGAACCCATCAGGCCGGAGCCCGACGGGACTGCCAGGGGGGCCGTACGAAATGGCTCCCTCGGTGTCCAGTCCAGAACCCTGTCCAAGGACAGGGTCCGAATCAAACATGGGGAGAGACTGCCCTACAACTTTTGGCAGCAGGGACGACACCAGTGTGGGCAGAACGCTATGCAAGACACCTTGCCTAGCCGGACCAAACCATGCCGGCGGTGCCATCTCCGCCACCTCCGGTTGCAGACGTGGAACGCCCCCACGGGCCGAAACGGACGCTCCACGATTTACTTTCGGACCGCCTGACCCCGCGTCAGACCCTGCCAAGTCCTTCTGGCAAGGAACTTAAGCATCATATCGACCGACCACACAGCGCAAACGTTACACCTACTGTCAAGACTACATTTAGTAGTGGAAACAGACATGGTCCTTGCATAGAACCCGTACGATATGTGGCACTCGACACATGATGGCGGGGCTGGCTTGGCCTATAAACCAAACCTACAATAAGCCAGCGGAACGAAACAAAAATGGAAGGCAGACAATTAATTTTCAAATATATTGACCATAAATTAACTGTCACCCTCCCGCACCCCACCCCGCAACGTTACAGCAAAGATCGCATTGATTATGACGACAAGAACGAAGCGGGCAATAATACACCCATACACTGATCCTCAAGGATGTATAACGGAACCAGGAATCATATCGCATAGCATTCGGGGTATATTTACTAATAAATATAAATTATACTCCTAACGAAGGCCAAAACGATATGTGAAGAAACAACAAAATGTAAACAAACTGCTGTAGCACACGGTAAAACCGCAGACCACACATCTAAATCAAGAATTTTGAAACCACTGATCATTGCAAACAGATCGTGACAACACGCAAAACTTGGAAATTCCAAAGTTTTTCTGGTACCAATTAAAGTACGCAGCACCCAGAATCAGATGCGCGAATTAATGAAACATTTTCTTCACATAAACATCCGAGAAACACGGGTGTGACGACACCCGCTCGGATCTTACGGAGAACGACGTCAGCCGATCATCGTGTTAAAACACCGATAAGCCATCACCTAATTTCATAAATGCTGATCGCCTGTTGGGGATTTAAAGGAAGGCGATCATCTGTCATATTTCGTTGTTAACACACGTCCCAGATTCTTTGGGGTTAGAAATTGGAACATGCGACACATACAAAATTTTAAAGACCTAAGTCTTTTAACTATGGAATAACATGGAAATATATGACCTGATATCCTCGGAAGTGTCCATATTAATCCAAAATATCCTTGAGAACGCACAAGCTATCACAATTAATCACAGTAAAAAGACTTAGGCTTAAACAATCTTAAGACTTTCCAACTGCAAAAAGCATGCATTCTCTTGTCGCTATGCAAACAAGAATGAGCTCAATGGTAGACGGGTACTCGGCAGTTGGGAGCCGAGTACCCGGTTCCAAGGAGTCGGTAAAGCTTTCTAAGTCTATAGTCCTAGAGCCAGCTGTCAGAGCCAGATGTATATCAGAAGTAACAGAATGGTGAGTATTGATCGAAGGAGAAAGGACTAACTACAGTCAGCTTAATTGTTTTCAAACTGTATGGATAATCATGTTTGAGTTAATAATCTTTCTGATCAAATTCAGGGATCGTGTGAATTTTACTTATAATTTGAATAACCTCCTTGGCCGTCTTCTGTTGGCACCTAGTTAGAAAAAGTAATGGCTTAATTAGCCCTGCTTTCATCAAAGCGTGAGTGTGTACCGACACACGCACGCGTCTGTACATGATAATTACTCAATTACTCAACGATTCACGCACAATAATTGTAGGCCTACTCCGATCTTGATCAAATGCAATGTGTGATGAATGGATGGGCGGATGGATGAAAACTGGCGCATGGGATGCATAGAACAAACACGAGTTATTAATTAACCAGAGCTCCGCAAACAGCGCATAATACCCCGCCATAATGACAAACTAATAAATGACAGCTATCAGAAAATATTTATTTCTTCCTCAGACCAGTTATCCTTATTGAGCGTCAAAGCGATCCGCTAAACGGTCAAGGAGGTATTGTCCGGAAACCAATTTTCAAGATAGCTGCCACTGACTAGTGGCCATATTGGATTTCAGATTATCGTAAATTTCGATAGGTTTCTTCACCAGACATATTTCAACGACTCTAGGAAGTGATCTGATAAATAGTAACGGAGATATCATCCAGAAACCAACTTTGAAGATGACAGCCTGTGGCTGGCGGCCATCTTGGATTTTGGATCAGTGTCGATTTCAATAACGGAGTTATCATCTGGAAACCAATTTTCAAGATGGTCACCGGTGTCTGGCGGCCATCTTCGATTTTGGATCATTGTCGATTTCGATAGGTTTCTTCCCCAGACCTAGTCTAACCACTCCATGAAGTTTCAAAGCGATCTGATAAATGGTAACAGAGTTATCATCTGGAAACCAATTTTCAAGATGGACGCCAGTGGCTGGCGGCCATCTTGGATTTCGGATCATTGTCGATTTCGATGGGTTTCTTCCCCAGACCTAGTCCAACCACCCTATGATGATTTAATGCGATCCGACAAACGGTAACGGAGTTATCATCCGGAAACCAATTTTCAAGATGGCCACCGATGGCTGGCGGCCATCTTGGATTTCGGATCATTGTTAATTTCGATAGGTTTCTTCCCCAGACCTAGTCTAACCACTCCATGAAGTTTCAAAGTGATCAGATAAATGGTAACGGAGTTATCATCTGGAAACCAATTTTCAAGATGGACGCCGGTGGCTGGTGGCCATCTTGGAGTTCGGATCATTGTTGATTTCGATGGGTTTCTTTCCCAGACCTAGTCCAACCACCCTATGAAGTTTTAATGCGATCCGACAAACGGTAACAGAGTTATCATCCGGAAACCAGTTTTCAAGATGGCCACCAATGGCTGGCGGCCATCTTGGATTTTGGATCATTGTCGATTTTGATAGGCTTCTTCCGCAGACCTAGTCCAACCACTATGAAGTTTCAAAGCAATGCGATAAACGGTAACAGAGTTATCATCCGGAAAACAATTTTCAAGATGGCCACCGGTGGCTGGTGGCCATCTTGGATTTCGGATCATTGTCAATTGCGATAGGTTTCGTCCCCAGACCTAGTCTAACCACTCCATGAAGTTTCAAAGCGATCCGATAAACGGTAACGGAGTTATCATCTGGAAACCAATTTTCAAGATGGACGCCGGTGGCTGGCGGCCATCTTGGATCTCGGATCATTGTCAATTTCGATGGGTTTCTTCCCCAGACCTAGTCCAACCACCCTATGAAGTTTTAATGCGATCCAACAAAAGGTATCGGAGTTATCATCCGGAAACCAATTTTCAAGATGGCCACCGATGGCTGGCGGCCATCTTGGATTTCGGATCATCGTCGATTTCGATAAGCTTCTTCCCAAGACCTAGTCCAACCACCCTATGAAGTTTCAATATGATCCAGCAAACAGTAACGGAGTTATCATCCGGAAACCAATTTTCAAGATGGCCGCCGGTGGCTGGTGGCCATCTTGGATTTCGGATCATTGTCAATTGCGATAGGTTTCTTCTCCAGACCTAGTCTAACCACTCCATGAAGTTTCAAAGCGATCTGATAAACGGTAACGGAGTTATCATCTGGAAACCAATTTTCAAGATGGACGCCGGTGGCTGGCGGCCATTTTGGATTTCGGTCATCGTCGATTTCGATAGGTTTCTTCCCAAGTCCAACCACCCTATGAAGGTTCAATGCGATCCGACAAACGGTAACGGAGTTATCATCCGGAAACCACTCTGCCGTCCGTATGCCCAGACGGTTTAGATAGCCTATAGTACACATTTTTAGAGGGGGGGGGGGGGGGAACTGCCCGGGAAACTGTCGCTATGGAGAATCTGTGTATTTTGTGTAATCGAGAAGTTTGGCGTCTTCAGCATGGCATGATGTGTGATATTTGTGATAGATGGCAGCACTGAACATGTGGAACAGGTAATCATCATCTTCGGCGGCGGCGGCATTATCATCACCATTTCATCATCATCATTCCGTCATCATCATTATTTCATCATCATCACTGTCGCCGTTGTCGTTATCATCACCATCATTTTGTTGCTGTTATCATCATTTTGTTGTTGTTATTATCGTTGTCGTCGTCGTCGAAATGTTATGTTGAATATTTTGGACTTAATTTGATTGGAAGCCATTGCTGCCTTAAGCAGCATTAATGGCTTCCAATCAACTTACATCCAAAATATTTAACAGTCTGTTTCATTTTGTTTTGGAAACATGTTAAGCTATGTCTGAGCCGTACTACTACTGCTACCACTACTACATACCACTACATCATATTCATGTAAATTGTCATCTAAATGTGTACATATATGTTAAAAAATACATCGTTTCTTTTACAAAGTGCGTTTTCAAAATTGTATTGACATAACCACTGTACGTCCCATCATACCCTATATACCGTTTCGCATTGTCCCAAAATACCAACTCTTATCTTTCTTTCTGAAGATAATTTCGCATACTGTTATCAGCAATAACTCCAGTTAAATTAGTTTTGAAATATGCAACAGATATGATCAGAAGGGATGGGTAGGATAGGGCCACATGCCTGCATCGCAATAAAAGTAGTCTTTCAACATGAATGATATACAGATGTCTCCGAGATCATGTATTAAATGTATTGAATGAATATGGCCAAGCACAGTTAGTCATCATAGAATGTGTTCAAGCGACCACATACATTACAAAACTTGGAATTTTAGCAAATTACAATCCTATTCCCGTCACACATCATATTATATTTAGATATCAGTTTCTCTGAATTACCAATCTCCTTGGTCAAGTTCGACTCCTAACCATAGTTAGCTATAGCTAACTAGAGTACCAGCCGAGCTTCAAATAGTTAACTAGCTAGTCAACTATAGTCAACCAAGCACCCGACCTCGGTTCAAATGGTTAGTGCGATATTTGCATAAATTTCAAAATGGCGGACAGCGATCGCTTGCCACGAATAAATGCATATAAAAGTGTAAATATTTCACTAAATAACTTAGGTTTGATGAAATTATGCTTTCCCGTTGTATGCCAATGTTCCCAAGCCCCTATTCTTTCCCACTTTATGCCATATGGACGCTTTTTGACGTCTTAGTAGGGTTGCACGATTTTTCGATTATTCGCGATTATATAATTCAAAATGATCGCGGACGATTATAAAATGAAATAATCGTATAATCGCTGTGTTGAAATTTTTGTCAAGACACTTTTACGCTTGTGAAACTCTGCTCGCGTTACCAATCATCGAAACAAACATCCGGCTATCAGCCGAATGTGTGAATGATTAAATAAACTAAATAAATGACCGATTTGTTTGTATTGACTCATGATTAGTTTTAGATGAATACAGATTGTTCACATGGTCGCTATTTGTGATTGTTGTTGTAATCACACACGCTTATCCCACGTTCGCCATTCTCTGAATAGTTATGCGCTAACGGTTTTCCTAAAAAAGTTCTAAAACTGATACCACGGAAATTCAGCGCATTTTCTCCTGTAAAAATTCTCACCGCCTATGCCTATGTTTAATGTATACCTCAAAACATCACCGGGGAAGTGAAATTATTTGATTTGAGCGCCTAAATATTGCGTATCCTTTAATAAGGGGTGTTTAAAATATCAAAATTAATCCGCAATTTGATATAAAATGGTGTCACAAAAAAAATACAAATTACGTGATTCGCCTCCAATTGAAGAGTTTATTTTAGAGCGAGTACTCGGATATAAATATTTTGGAATCGGGGACTCGGAACTCGGGAATTTCTATATATTATCATTGCGCGATAGGAACTGAGTATTATACTGATCTGAATAACGGGTACCAGTTTGATAAACTCCCGTTAGCGTATAATATCTCACGAGAACACACCGCCTCCCATCGCAAAAGAGCCACTGGCTCACCAACATAAGAAGCTGGCTATATTGTCGTTCGTAATAATTCAATTTGGATCATTTAATGTTGATCGGCGTTACAAAATTGATGCACATTTTCTCCCGTACTTGTTTGGTAAATAAATTTGGTCCTAAAATATTTTTATAATAAGGAAGCTATTTAATCGAGCCAAGACTGTTTTAACCCTAGGAACCTACGAGCCGTCTAGACGGCGCGCAAAAAGCGTACAACTAAACCTACGAGCCGTCTGGACGGTTTTCAATAATTGGACGTGGTGGCCTACGCGCCATCTGGATGGCTTAAAGAGCACCAGTTTTCGATCGCTAAATACGCAAGCATTACGGGAGTTTTATCCAATCAAACTTAGCGTTACATTACGTCAGATGATTGAATTTTATAAATCCACTGGTGATTGGTCAATTCAGTTTGCTTACAAATTTCTACGGGAAAATATAAATAGTTTTCTGAGAATGAAATTCCTAGCGTAAAATCGTCAACGATAGCGTGTCGATTCCTTTATTTAACCAAGTACTCGATTCCCTGATGGCCGGAATCGCTTAGTGAGAATGTCTAACCTAATTTATAATTGCGTTCGGTAAAATATTACATACAGCTGAATGTCGACACTGACGCCTAAAAGATTTAAAGTGTGCATCCTTACATAGCTTGCCCATTAATACCATTATATCACACCCGTCATTTAGCTTCTAGGGAAATATTGGCGTGCTACGGTCTAATTTCGGTTCCTCAATCATCTATCATGATAACGCATGTTATGGGGCCGCTACTGGGTCAATACGGGCCTTTAACATGCATTATTAAAGTAAGGCCAGTTATGAGACATATTGGCTTGCTATAGTCCTTTGAAGTCACCTTTGTTGACTGTTCCAGTTTTATTTCCGTTTTCTATTGTTCTTTCATCTTGTAAATGTTTCTCTTCTTTTTTGCTTCAGGATCATATGGCGAACAGGACAGTGATCTGGTTGAGATTTCATGAAAATGATGATTCTGCACTATTTTATTAACCCCTACCAGTCTATGTCAAAATTTTAAACTTTCAAATTAAATTAAAAGAACTGGTGTTCTTGTCTCAACAGATTTAGTGTAAGATGTTGCTGTCATAGATAGCAACATCATCTACCAAACCAAAGTTGTTAAAGAATGTACACCAGTTTCTATTAGTAGAAGTAGAACAGTACCAGTTTTCCAGGCTACTGGCACATTAAAAGATAGAATATTGGCATCAGAGTGGTAAGGGTTAAATCTGATGCGCTTGATGTAAATATACTGTACCATTTTATTTCGAATCACTTATTGTATAAGCTCCCATTGTAAACTACATGTATGTCAAATACAGTTTCTTCTATGTAAGAGTGTCATATTACTTAGTAGGACTGGTGATTAAATTGTTGAATATTTTGAGATCGATTGGACTGGAAGATGTTGCTGCATTAGGTGACAACATGTTACAGTGGTAAAGCTTGCGTATTAAACGGTTGAATACTGTATTATTTGTAAGCTATCAGTGTAAATATCAAATAAAGTTTACTCGAAGTGAGAGGGAGAGAGAGAATCTCATCTTAGGTAATCAGACTGGACTATGTATAGTAGATTTGTTGAATATATCGAGTCCAATTTGATTGGAAACTGGTGTTGTTTTGGACAACAATATATTCCAATTAAATTTGTCAAAATACTCAACAGATTGTTTCTTTAGATTGCAGGTACTGTTGATCTTTATTGCTATTCATTCCTGGATTATTACCCTTGCCGTAAGGGGAAAGAGGGTATTATGTGTGTGCATGCGTCCGGAATTGCATCTAAAAAACTACTGATCCGATTCGTTTCATATTTTAACACAAACCAACATAACCTAAACAAGGGTTTCCAGACTTTGGCTGTGAGCTGTGTGATCATACATTAAGATTTAATAAATTTGGATATGACAAAAACGGCAGGGTGGTCTCGGCGGTGGTTTACAATCTTTGATTACTCCTGTTCATAATGTTATTTATCAAGCATCAAGTCTTCGACAATGATGGTAAGTAAGTGATAACTAGATTGCTTGGTCGATGACGCATTATAGCAAATCCCCACGCTCACCACTTTGACCTCATTACCCATCCCATCCCTGGGGGCGTATCCTCTGCACTCCATAATCACATACCAAATTTGCTTGAATTAGTTTCATTACACAGAGACTGGAGTGGATTGTTGTGAAAAATCTGGATGTCATTAGAGGAAGTGATCTGTGAGAGCAGGAGTTAAAATTAACATGAGCCAGAGGCTAGTAGAAATTGACCAGGGTTAGTACAATGACCAGCCCAATGGTAACAATTTCATTTGTCAACCCTTTAATGGTCATGGTGGCCAAAGAATGCCTCTGCTGTGATCTTAAGAAATGTTGATTAGCAGAGCAAGACTTTTTGAAAATTTACCACTAGAATGCTCGGTAATTGAGCCAGTCATTCCAGTTGTAACATTTCAAAAATAGTCTTCCCTTGGTCTATATAGAAAATTTGAAGGGCTAAAGTAGAATCTAGTAATCACTAGTCCTATCTGAACGTAGTGGCTCATTTGGCTTAATTTCAATTCATGGAGAGGGTGTCAACTGGTGTGCGAGAGTGGTCTATGAAAAATCCAGAAATCTAGATAAATCTGGAAGACTCCAATCTCTGCTTACAATAAATTTCTTGACCTTTTAACCCCTTCTCCAACCCAAAGAAATAAATGTCAGGCAATCCACAATTATATGGGCAACCCACACACCAAAATTCTTTGAATTCCACACAACAGTTCGGGAGTAAAGTATGACAGACATTTTTTTTGGATATTTGAACTTTGGACCCCATCCCTGACCTCCAGTGGGCGGGGCCAAATCTAAATGTTGTCTTGCAAAGCGCAATCATATGGGTAACCGCCATACCAAATTTGGTTGAAATCGACCCAACTGTTTGGGAGGAGATAGCATGATGGACGTACAGATAAGTGGATGGAGGCAATTATATCCCCAATTTTTCAAAACATGGAGATAATGAATGGACTCAAGGAGACAAGGTAGGTACGGGGATAATGAATGGACTCAAAGAGACACGGTAGGTAGGTATAATTAATTCAAAGTCATCATACTAAAATGTTATTTTCTTTCGAATTGAGAAATTAGGCTACAACCATCATTTGCCATGCCACATTGTTTTCAGGACTTGTCACGAAAGGGTTAACCATAGTAAAAACTGGAATTGACAAAAGGAAGGACAAAGCAGAAATTTTGATTTTCTAATGGATGGATCTACTTTTAGCTATGCCCCGCCCATCTCTACATAAGCTCCATCGATGATTTGCGCGTTTTGGGATCAGTTTATATACTTTGAATCCTGAATTCCAAATTTCTTTGATTTGACTGAAAGCTGTTGCTGGCCAACTCACCAGGTCCGCAAAGGCAAACTAATTCTAAAATATTCACCAGCTTTCCTTTATAAATTTAAATTTGTTCCCCATTAAAATGACATATGGGCAATTCATCTCTTACCTTGATCTTGTGCACGTTACATTGTGTAGATTTCACTCTGCTGTCGCCACTACACACATAACAAATTCAGTTGACGTTTTGCTCCTCCCCCATCAGCCCCTTCCGACCCGAGCAGTGTCACAGACTAATGTATTATTAGGTTGTCTCACATTCTACAACCATAGGGCCATGATATGGTAAATCACCAGATTTGGTTATATTCCTTTAACTTTTTCAGTCTTCCATCAACCCCCCCCCCCACCCTGGGAATGGAGCCTCGTGTAAACGGTGTCTCCCAATCCTTAAGCATATCGGTAATTTACACAATAATTTTGATTGAATTCTACCAAAAGCTTTCTGAGGAGATGGATGGATGGACAGACAGATAGATGGAGGTGATTGTAATATTCCTGCAGTTTTTTCAAAACGTGTGGGTATAATTAAGAGATTAAATTTAATTTATTGATATTTGATTCAAATCCCACCCAATCTCAAATGATACATAGAGCTTATGTGAGATGTACATTAGCTGAGCCCTCAGGAATACGGTTGATAACAGTCGGCAGTCAATCCAGAACAGCCACCGGCATAGCTGTCAGCCATTGATGTGTGTAGTAGCTGGTCATGTTTCGAACGTGCATCATCATGTTTTAGTTCAAATATACTGTTTCCATACTGAAATTAGATTATAGAGTAACACAGGTCATCAAATTTTTATTTTTATAAAATCCATGTTAGTAAATCTATTAGCCGTAGCAGGAAAAACTGAGTCCGTTTAGAAGCCATCGCCCATCAGTCACCTGCAAAAAATAGGAAGGATAAGTTAGAAATATACAAATTCTAGAAGTCTTATATTAAGACTTTAACAATCAAATTTGTTCATGAAAATTTAAATTTTCTCATAGACAATGCCCATATGCAGACCAAGAGCAAGTCATTCCAGTGATACATTTTCAAAAATATTCTTACTTTGGTCAGAAAATTAACATTTTCCTCGACAACTGCAGCAGTTTTGGTCTGACTCAAATGTTAAATGGTTAACAATATACATGTACGGCGCAAGGTCATAGGGATATATAGTCCGAGTCTGCTCTGACTCAACCCGCCCCAGTGACAGATATTTGGGCAGACTGACAGACTGTCCAAATATCTGTCACAGGGGCAGGTTGAGTCAGAGCAGACTCAGGGATATATACTGGTAAACATTATGACCCGACAACGGGTGTTATGGTCATACACCGCCCTCAGATTTTAGCGCAGAAATGAAATGAATAATATAATAAATGTGATCATATATCGTCCAAGGAGGGAGTATGACTACTAGTTACTGGATTAACCTTTTCAATCGACAAGAGCGAATAATAAATTTGCTACGAATGTTTCAAAATTCTGTTGAATATTTTGAAACTAATTAAACTGGCTACGGCAGCACCAGCTTCACATTGGATTCAAAATATTCAACATCTTACATTTATAATGACTCTAAATGTGAAGTTCTGGAATTTCAGGTTCAAATGTGACAATTGTTTTTGATTTTGGACACACAAGTTTATTTCAGGGACCCGGTTCTCTATATCTTTGATCAGAGGATACTGGCCACACAGTAAATGGTGATAGAATGTTTGTAACCAGGGCAATAGTGAAATATTTGTTTTCTAAGGAATTATTAGTATGTTCCAGTCATCAATGATTATTAGTAAATGTGCTGTTACTTGTAAGTTTTCAGTTACTCAATGACTAATTTAACCGAGAAAGTTATAGATTGTGCTAAGAGAGCAGCTGAACCAATAATATATAAATCAATTTCATTTACCTCTGGCTGCGAAATAACAATAAGGTTATAGATAAACAATCCGATAGGCTCAATCATCGATGCGTGTCACTGTTTACAACTTCTGAGAAAACGTACTCTTTAAATTACCGTCAGTAATTAGGGTGAGTTGAGATGCGAAAGTTGTCAAATATATCGGCATCCCACTTCCCGATAGGCAATATCGTTAATCTAGTCATCTGTCCACTTTTTAGTTTGTGGCGTACAAAAAATATGCATAAATTGACATTTGAACATGCATACTATTTTGCAAAACAGCTGATCGTATCGCCATCTTGCCGGAAAAATTAATATTCATGCATCAATCTTATAGCGCGTGATACGGTGTTGCCAATAACGGGTAATGAGCTTGGTACTCGTATATTAGATACGGGTATAATTCTACAAATTCCTCTCGTTCTCTCACGATATTTCACGATTCCTATTTGGGACGCCACTACAAAAAATGTCTGATGCTATAGAATCTTAGTGTAAAACATTCCCGTTCGCTTTTTAAATGACTGGATGCACCCAGCAATGCTACATAGCATAAAATTTGCCATTTATTCGCTGTCAACGCTGAGAAACCCTGGTATGTGTTCGATTATGTATAAAGGAATTATTCAACATTCCCCCCAAAATCATGACCGGAATTTCTCAAAATTTTACGGTACCATGACATAATATGATTGTCATTTTCACATCTTAACGGATGAAAACCTTCATGAAACTTTGGTATCTGTTAGTTTTAATACCATTGTGATTAAATTTATCAATGGAATTTGTAAAATTTAAAAAAAACTTCGATAAACTTTGCAAAAATAGACCAATGTATTTATCATACAAGGTGTGGCCACTTTGAGAGGCATGTTGACTAACTAAAATTTATTTTATTCACACAAATTTTTATGTACTTAAAGGTATTTTATTGCCCTTTCTAATGATATATAGTTTTATATATAGTGATCTGTTACTTTGCCAAAAATAGTTAATATAGTTGGCATGGTAGCACTACGCCACTATCACGCCACTACCGCTAATAGGCTAGGTTTCTAAGCAAGTTTCTAGCTTTTTGCTGTAGGGTTTCTAGCACTTTTTTGGTAAATTCTTGGTAGGGCCCAGAGGGTTAAGCACATTTTGATTACAAAAGTGTGGAATAAACTTTATTATATTTTGAACATACGTGGCCTATTATTAGTCAGGGTTGGGTTTTGGACAGTCCAAAACTAACTTTGAGCAGACATTGTCCAAAACCTGTCTAAAACCTGTCTTAAATGGTTTAAACCAGTCCAAAACTGTCCAAAACTATGTTGGACATATCACCATACTCTTATGCATCATAATCCTATTAAAAAATAACAAGAAATCAGAGATTGCATCAAAAGCACTATATTAAACAAATCCATTTATTATATGAGTTATTATTACATTTTTATCAAATACATACAATTAAAACTTAAAAGGCTTAATTAGGTTTAATTAGTAGTCCAAATCAGACAGCCCTCTCAACATCCTGTAGCAAAACACTAGCTTTGACGCTTTCTCTACTCCAAGCCTATTACGGATTTTAGTGTGGATATAGCTAAAATTGCTAAAAATTCTCTCAATCGATGCTGATGATGCTTCAAGCAGCTGAATAGCCATATCAATAAAATCACCTGGCACACCTAGTGTTTTCAAGGCCTTCCACCATGTCACTGAAGGCACTTGAACTGCAGCATCACAGAAATATGATGCAGGAAATGGGCTGCTTTTAGCCTGGTATGCAATAAATGTTGCTATAAAGCTAGGGTTCTTAGCTATTATCCAATTGTTCACTTCTTCAAACTGTTTTGCTACCAGCATCTCGCCCTGAAACTTTGGATGTAATGTGTATGCGACAAGATGCTCTGGCAGGATTGCCTTGCTGAAACGTGCTAACAGAGTTTTCTTGTGTGGTTCTAGCAGTGTTGTGGAGTAATTCAAGCCAAACATGGCATGCATCGGCTAGTGTTGATGTGTCACTCTGACATGTGTCAATTGCTATTGAAATTGGCCGAAGTTGTTCGGCTAAGTCTCTTGCATTTCTAAACAGGTTAAAGTCCATTATCTTCTTGACAATAGAATTATCTATTTCTCCTTCATGTTCTTGTACAATTTTCATGAAATGTGGACGGTTGTGAATGAAGGAGTCAATACACACGAGTTGACTCTTCCATCTAGTGTCACAAGGAAGCTGTGGCTTAACACTACCAATACATTCCGAGAGCCAGGATAGTGGCTTGTGGTGATTCCTGAAATATTTTTGAATCTCAACTACATGCTTAATTAGCGTATCCGGTGTTATGTCTTGCCCTAGTAAGTTTAGCCAGTGTGCAGAACAGCCATAGACAATAAGATCATTGTCATCAGCCTTCAAACCATCACGCATTTTTTCCATGTTCTTTGCATTATCTGTGACAATGCTCTTAACTGTACAGTTGTATTTTGTCCTAGCATATTGTATTGTCTCTTGACACTTCACCTTACAGTTTTCAGAACTTTTAGTCATAGAACCAGTGTCAAAGCTGTTTAGGAAGAAGCTCTTTCCTTCTACTTGCAAGCAGGATGCTATGATAGGTTCATTGTGAATGTTACTCCACCCATCCTCCACTAATGTTGCTGTCTTGCCATCAAGAATCACATTCATATCCTCTGTCACCTGATCATGCACAGCATCTAGAAGCTTTCCACCAATCAGTTTACGTGAAGGGGGTTTATATCCTGGGCGTAGCATTCTAACAACTTTTATGAACTGCGGATGTTCAGCCATTGAAAATGGAAGGTTACAAGCATAAAACAACCTCGCGACTTCTATATCTATTGCTGACTTCATCGCTGAGGTGGTAGTGATACAATGTCGGCTCAGATCGGGTTGAATTGAGAATTGAACTGGACAGGTTGGTGAGGGTGGTGCTGATTGTGATGCCAATTCTTCTCTTAGTCGCTTTGTGCATGGTGCAGCTGATGGTTTGTCCAGCTGAAACAAAGAAAAGGGATATTACATGTGCTATATAAGCCAAATGTAGATATACACCCTACCTGGTCCAAGCCATTTGGGGACAAGATATATGATAATCTTTTTAAAAATTTACATTGAAATGACTGGCATTGCAACAAAATCAGTCATTCCTATGTTGAATTTTCAATCGTAATTAATTTTATGTCATAATTCAATACATTTAAAATTTGGAATGGATAGAGTTAAAGATAGACCACCCTTCTGTCAAATAAATGCATGTTTTTATTTATTTTCAAAACTTTGGGACTTGCTGAATATTAGTTTGACTGTTTGCATCAGTCTATCTGAAGGGTGTTAGGGTGCTATGCCAAATTGTTTCCATAATATTACTGTAGTAAAGGGATTCAGGCAAGAGTATTTCTGAAAACACTGGGTTGCAGAAAGTATAGGGTTAAGCAGATCATTGTGTGTTATTTCTAATCTTACGCCAGTGCCCTCACAGGCCAATTATCACACCTATACCATTGAAGTGTAAAGAGGCTCAGCATGTGATTGTGGTTATCAGAGATTATCAGACCTGGCTCTATTACTAGCATGGCAAAGAGAATTTAATTAACTCAGGTATCTGAACTAAAGGTGAGACATCCTGTTGATAACCCCTATGCAGCCAAGACAATTACAGCGAATAGTAACCGTACCTACATTGTACATTATGACTTTTAAACACAACTTAGCACAAATTTCTGAAAATTTTTCACTGAAATGACTGGCTTAGTAAAAGCGGCAGTTATTTCACGAGTAAATTTGTTTCCCAGTCAAATTAGTTTCAAAATATTCTGCAGTTTTCCCACATAGTGTCCTTGAAAATGATAGCTGAGGAATTCATCGGTGAAAGGGTTAAGGTATGTATTAGATAGATTGGACTCCTAGCACTCCAATGTCAACTAAAAACATTTTTCAAATAAAATTAAAAGATAAACTGTTTTTTTATTTTCAACAAATTTGTCATCGGCCAACAAAATTGTTGAAAAATGAAAATCAGTTTCCTTGGTATAGTCACAATAAAATATAGAATTTTTAATTATTGACATTAGAGGGCAAGGGGTTAAGCATTAATTTTATTTACCTTCAAAATCTTGATGTCTTTGCTGATATGTGTGTCTGCACTGTCTGTATCAGCCTGTTCAACAGGACTTTCAGTAGACTTCTCATAGTGTATTTTCATCCTTGCTACCTTGTTGACAACTGTGTACTCACACTCTCTACACTTAGCCATTTGTTTGCCATTAATCTTAACTTCCAAAAAGTGCTTCCAAATTGGATCCTTAGGCCTACCACCTTTGAAATACATATTAACTATTTCAAATACCATCAACACATAAATAATCAGGACAACAGAAGAATTCAAAGATTAATGTAGCACAAGGATATCTTTTTACTAATTGTCTAATTGATATCTAGCATTAACTGAGGATAGATGAAAACATGAAGAATCTAATTTATATTCTATCAGCTTAATTAATGCCTTAATCCCAAATTTGCATAAGATCTTATGTAAACATAGCTAATGTGTGTACTGAGTAGTGCATTCTAAAATAGCCTTAGAGAGCAAGGGTCATCAGTTAATTGTTGAAACAACATCTTAGCAGACTATATTTTCTCTATGAGTTTAAGATTCTTCCATAGGCCATGAACATTTTGCAAGAAATAGATTTAGACACAGAGACAGTTCTCAATGATATAAACATCTAGCTGTACATAGGTAGTCTAATATGTTTACATTATTGATTAAATAGGGTTTCTGTGGGTTTAACACAACTGGTCGAAATATACAGAGTTAAAACATTTAAGACAAACAAAAGTTGAAAAAAATTAACCCATGGATTATAGAAAGAAGCAAATAAGACTCCTAATTTATTGAAATCATATGTGTCCTTTTAGATTATTATTATTATTATATAGCAATAAAGTATCCAAAAATACATGTAGATAACCATCCATCAATATGTACATGTACCTGTATGTGTCTAAATGCTATATAGTTGTTTTAAGAAAATTACATTTCAGAAAAATATTTTTTATAACAATATTTTAGGTTTTGGACAGTTTTGGACAATTTAAGGTGTCCAAAACCTATTTTTGGCGGACGGTTTAACTCTATCCATTCCAAATTTTAAATGTATTGAATTATGACATAAAATTAATTACTTTTGAAAATTCAACATAGGAATGACTGATTTTGTTGCAATGCCAGTCATTTCAATGTAAATTTTTAAAAAGATTATTATATCTTGTCCCCAAATGGCTTGGACCAGGGAGGGTGTATATCTACATTTGGCTTATATAGCACATGTAATATCCCTTTTCTTTGTTTCAGCTGGACAAACCATCAGCTGCACCATGCACAAAGTGACTAAGAGAAGAATTGCCATCACAATCAGCACCACCCTCACCAACCTGTCCAGTTCAATTCTCAATTCAACCCGATCTGAGCCGACATTGTATCACTACCACCTCAGCGATGAAGTCAGCAATAGATATAGAAGTCGCGAGGTTGTTTTATGCTTGTAACCTTCCATTTTCAATGGCTGAACATCCGCAGTTCATAAAAATTGTTAGTATGCTATGCCCAGGATATAAACCCCCTTCACGTAAACTGATTGGTGGAAAGCTTCTAGATGCTGTGCATGATCAGGTGACAGGATATGAAGGTGATTCTTGATGGCAAGACAGCAACATTAGTGGAGGATGGGTGGAGTAACATTCACAATGAACCTATCATAGCATCCTGCTTGCAAGTAGAAGGAAAGAGCTTCTTCCTAAACAGCTTTGACACTGTTCTATGACTAAAAGTGCTGAAAACTGTAAGGTGAAGTGTCAAGAGACAATACAATATGCTAAGACAAAATACAACTGTACAGTTAAGAGCATTGTCACAGATCCTGCCAGAGCATCTTGTCGCATACACATTACATCCAAAGTTTCAGGGCGAGATGCTGGTAGCAAAACAGTTTGAAGAAGTGAACAATTGGATAATAGCTAAGAACCCTAGCTTTATAGCAACATTTATTGCATACCAGGCTAAAAGCAGCCCATTTCCTGCATCATATTTCTGTGATGCTGCAGTTCAAGTGCCTTCAGTGACATGGTGGAAGGCCTTGAAAACACTAGGTGTGCCAGGTGATTTTATTGATATGGCTATTCAGCTGCTTGAAGCACCAGCATCATCAGCATCGATTGAGAGAATTTTTAGCAATTTTAGCTATATCCACACTAAAATCCGTAATAGGCTTGGAGTAGGGAAAGCGTCAAAGCTAGTGTTTTGCTACAGGATGTTGAGAGGGCTGTCTGATTTGGACTACTAATTAAACCTAATTAAGCCTTTTAAGTTTTAATTGTATGTAATTGATAAAAATGTAATAATAACTCATATAATAAATGGATTCGTTTAATATAGTGCTTTTGATGCAATCTCTGATTTCTTGTTATTTTTTAATAGGATTATGATGCATAAGAGTATGGTGATATGTCCAACATAGTTTTGGACAGTTTTGGACAATTTTGGACTGGTTTAAACCATTTAAGACAGGTTTTGGACAATGTCTGCTCAAATTTAGTTTTGGACTGTCCAAAACCCAACCCTGCAGCAAACTGACTATGGTTAGCGAGTCGAACTTGACCCTTATTATCTCCTTATTAACTTATAATGCAAATGTCTATATAGGGGGTGAAACAAGAATAGGGGGCGAAACGACCTGGGTCGAACAGGACAGGGCATGAAACGGTATGGGTGCGAATGGGATAGGGGGGGGGGGGGGGGGGGGGCGAAACGACCCGGATTCGTGTATGTGCATGCATGACTGTGCACGAAGATTTCGGGTGAGGAATGGTATTTGATTGATAACAGATATAAGTATCAGGTACCATTAACCTAAGGCTAATTTACTGGCTAATGATTTCAGCTATATCTTGATTATATCATTGTGTTCCCTGTATTTGCGCATCCCCTCTCTTTGCGCATACGCGTTCAAACTCTTGTGAGAGTCCCTCACGATCGGCACGCACACATTGATTCACATGTCAATCTATGGTTATTCACTTTGCTCATACAAGACTTTCTCCGCTTGAAATTGTGAAACTACTTGTCAATATAGGTTTAAAGCAGTGCTGTTGATTTCTGACACTGAAATATTAATTCAAAATTGTCATATTTATCGTAGAAATTGTTCTTAGAAACATAAAATATGAAGGCGTATACCTATATTTGGTGATTAAATAATATCAGATGGCATTTTGTTCCCCTTTAAGAATAGCAGACGTTTTTGCGCAGTCAGGGTCACCATTTGTCAAACCGATCTTTCAAATATGATACATATGTTACCATTGGTTAATCTTCAGCAACAATGCATTTATGTGAAACATATGTTAAAGATGTGGTAGCATATGCTGCACAAGACATGTATACATTTTGCCCGTGCGCATAAAGTGTTACACCATTGGATTCGGTAGATTCCCTTTTGTGCTGTATTTTACGCAGACCGACAATTAAAAAGTCAAGTTTCATACAGGTGAATAAGAACCCATACTAGTTTCTTATATTTATTCAACAATTTAAATTTTTGCTCAGACAATTTGATAGGCGGAGATAATCCAAACATGCGCAATATGTGGGTAACATAGGACACAGGCCTTTGAATTTCCGTCCATCCATCCCTCTACCACATATCCCCCCCCCCCTACTATATATAATATACACAAGGTATGAAACCTTCATCTGTGGGCACCATTGTCAGAAAGCTGATTGGTTGGTTTGTAGTCAAAACCGTGATGTCAGCGGATTTTGACAACAAACCAACCAATCAGCTTTCTGACAATGGTGCCCACAGATGAAGGTTTCACACCGTGTGTATATTATATATAGTAGGGGGAATATGTGGTAGAAGGATGGATGGATGGAAATTCAAAGGCCTGTGCATAGGATAACCCCTCTCATAGGCTTTCGGTTTGCCACGAAGGCTGGTTAAAACACTAAAAATAAAATTATCTTTATTTCCAGTGTCTACAACATTTTAATAAGTAACTTAGTAAGGCAATACTTCTTTGATGCTTTTTTCGCCATATGAAAAGCGGTAAAATTAAATAACAGAAATAAACGCGAGTTACAACTTTTCGTGAGGGTAAGAATAAGGATATAGCCCAGACTGGCGCCAAACAGTCGTGAACGTGACTAATCGAATTCGGGAATGATAATGATGAATAAACTTGAATTTTTACACAAATGTCAAACGAAGCGAAAACTGGTTACACACGTTTTAATGAAGTACATCTGAATGATTAAGGAAGCAGTTGCATTACCTGCATAGATACTCTCTGAATTCTTTGCTCGCCAAGGTTTCCCAAAGTTTTCTTCCCATTCTAGCTGCCATGTTTGTCAAATACTTGAAATAAAAATTACTTGGTCCTTCTCCTGTAGACTAGATGTCATCTGTAATCTGTACTCGGAACGCCAGCCTCGATGGGCTCACCCCTGGCACGAGCAGGGTAACAAATAGTTGCAACTTGAGTTGCACAATAGTTTATTATTAAAGTTTTTATTAATTTAACTAATGTTCGGAAGACACGAAGAAGCAACGGATGTTGCCGAGCACACGCGCACAAGCTGGATTGAATCCGTTGCGACACTGACGCTCCTGGGAGAGTATCCAGGTTATATTAATTTCCCAGGAACCGTAGCTCAGGCAAGCAATTCGAATCGTGTTGAGAAGTGTGTGCATACTGTACATAGTTCGTGTGTGACAGCTTGATAAAAGTCAGTGCGGCAAAAGGTGTATGTGCACAAAGTACAAATTCACGGAGATTTAGTTATATACAGATGGCTTTCCAGGTCAGTTCGCTTCAAATGAAGGGCATAGCAGAGAGCGCGTGTGATTCTGGATACTTTTTGATAGTTCTCTGCAGACAGGTTGATATCGGAGCAGGTGAAAAGTTTGGAGTGGTCCAAGATTAGTTGAGCTACGTTTTCTGGGTCAGCAATCAGCCTATCATATGCTACTGGGTCGATCTCCTGGAGTACAACAGAGCGGATATCTTCTAGATACGGTTTTCTGGATTCCATCAGCATTGGACAAGTTATGAGGAAGTGAGTTCTATCTTCTTTTGTTAGCCGACAAAGCTGGCATGTGTCAGGTGCAGCAAACTGATTAAAGCGACTACGATTAGCTTGTAGAATGTATGTATCAACCAGGAGTTTCGCTTTTATCGTGGCACGTCTTACATCTCTTGTTGTATTATCAGTAGAGCTCCAGACATGGTGGACACGGTTCACTGAGCAGTCGAGAATGTTAAGATACTTGAGGGTGGATTTTGTGCTGGCGTCATTCTTCCAGGCTTCATGAACAACTTTATTAACCTGTGTGTCTACTGCTGCTTTCCACTGAGGTTTTGAAGGGATGCTGTCAATCAGCTGGTAGATACTTCGAAGGTCATACTTAGAGAGTAGGTGTTGACATCTCATAAACCAGCTGCTGCTTCTGATACTCTTTACAGCTAACTGTCTCGCAGCTATTTGATACTCTAGCGTCTCTCGGTTTCTGAGTATGTTTCCTAAGAAGTTCAGTTTTCTGCAGTCTATCTCAGCTTCTATAGGTCTTATGCCCAGTAAGCAAAGTGTTGCTGTTGAGGATGTACACTTTGAAAGGGATTGGAGCTGCCGGAGAATTTTGCGTTGGAATTGCTCCATGAGATTAATCTCGGTTTGGTTCATTTCCAGAGTTTCTAGACCAAAGAGTAATCTTGGGCAACAGTAGATTATCCATACATGCGCAGCTAGTGCAGGAGACATTCCGCCATTGCCGTGTAGTCCAGCTCCCATCAAGGAGTAAACCGTTCTCCGTGCCATTTGAATCCTCTTCTGCACATTTTCTTTGACCCGTAGGGAACGTTCTATACCCAGATGTGTTTCACACTTTGATTCAAGGATTTGTTTTTCTCCTAGCTGTATTTTGGGAATTTCTTTTGGTCGTTTGTTAAGAAAGATAAAAGCACTCTTTGCTGGATTGATAGAGTACCGTTCCTGATTGGTGTAGTGGTGGACAACGTTGACAATCTCTTGGAGATGATTAGTATCGCGTCCGAGAATGGCAATGTCATCAGCGCAAGTTGGTGCTGGGCAATTAATGTGTCCAATTTTTTATCCGACTTGCATATCCTCAATCATATGTAGGAGATTGTTGTTGAATAGTTTATAATGGATGGTGGAAAGGATTCCACCCTGGCGTACTCCCTGCTGGATCTGTAGAGGTGAGGAAATTCGGCTTTTAAGCTTGACCACAGTTTCGGCATCAGTATAGAGGTCTTGTATGGTTCCTCAGAGTGATTGTTCGACTCCGCTGATGTATATCTTACGAAGGAGTGAAGCGTGCCAAACTACATCAAACACCTTGCAGGCATCTAGCGTGACCATAGCCACTTGTTCCTGGTTGTCCTTGGCCTCGTTCACAACCTCTGAAATGATCAATGCTGTGTTGTTGGAGGACGATCCCTCTGTGAATCCTCTCTGCCACATGGACTGAATGTTATCGTGGTTATGTTTGGTTCGGTTTAAAAGCAGTTTCTCAAGAAGTATCTTCCCGATTAATGACAGGACCATAATCCCCCTATAATTTGTTGCTAGTTTACTATCTTTATCTTTCTTGAGGACAGGTGTTAATATTCCTTGCTTCATGTCATGTGGAACGTGTCCCTTTGAGAGAATATAGTTCATTAGAATTGCTAAGTGATCAAATACTGCTGCCGGGGCATGCTTCAGATGCTCTGCAGTTAGTCCTTGATAATCCGGAGCTTTATTGTTCTTAAACCCAGCTACGATTTCCCTGAGCTCTAATTCTGCTACAGGCTGATTCTGTTTTTTCTGGTTACGACACAGGTCTTCAATTACGATGAGATCGTTCTCCACTAAGGTCTTATAGGCTTCGTCGAACGCTGCATCTTGAAGAGGACTGGCCAGTGCACCAAAGTGTGCCTTAAATGCCACTAAGGTATCAGCCTCATCAGTACACGTTGTTCCATGATGTATAAGGTGGTGGATTCGATCATTGCCCAGAGTACGTTGTTTTGCAATTAGGTAGAAGAAGGTTTGTCTGTCATATCCGTGTGCCTCCATGATCTTGTTGCAGTGGTCACTCCGTTTCTGCCTGTTCATCAGTCATATAGCTTGCCTTAATGCCCGCCTAGCATCTTTTCGCCTACGGTTTGCAGCATTATCATTCTCAATTCACTTGCCTTCAAGAACCCATATCCTGTGTGCTTTTTTACTTATAGTGGCCAGGGCATTTAAAGTTGGGGTCCATATTCTGTTGATGTTTGGGCGCTTCCTTGTTCCGTCCTTGACTGAACACACAGAAGCCTGGAGAGAAGCGCTGTGCATGGCACTTGAGAGTGTCTTTACCATCATATGTGCTGCTAGATTACTTTCTATTTCCGGGGTTTTGCCAGATAGGATTCCATCAACCATCTCTTTGTACTGCTCAACATCACACTTTCTCCAGTGAATTCTCTCAGGGATATGGTCTGTCTGGAGATGCATTTTAGATTCTTGTGCTTTACCTACCTTCTTGTGGGTGTTGAAGGTAACCGCAGCTGTAAGTATCACATCAGTATGATCTGAGAAGTGCAGTGGATGTTTTGGAGTTATCGTGACTTGTTTGGCCATAGGCTTGGACCTGCCAGACAGCAGCCAGTAATCTATTTGTGATGATAACTTTCAAATTAAAAGAAGAACCACCAGCCGTATTGTATCGCGGAGTTCCGAACGCACAGCAAACGTCAAGTCAAAGGTCAAAGCACATAAACAAACTCAATTCAATTCAATTCAAGTAAATTTTATTTGCGTATTTATAGTATTAATTACAAAATGCATATAGGTGGCCCATCAATGCATATAGGTGGCCCATCAAATGCAGAGCCTATGAGGTGACGGGCCCCTT
This sequence comes from Chaetoderma sp. LZ-2023a, assembly GCA_034401795.1. Taxonomy (NCBI): domain Eukaryota; kingdom Metazoa; phylum Mollusca; class Caudofoveata; order Chaetodermatida; family Chaetodermatidae; genus Chaetoderma; species Chaetoderma sp. LZ-2023a. The sequence continues at coordinate 60,306,302 of CM067374.1, read as the reverse complement.
ACACATAACATTCATACATGACATAACATTACAAACGATGAATACATATACACATAAATATATATACATATATATACACCTGCAAACCTAAGTGGTTATAATTCAATGATGTAGATGCAGATACAGAATAGCAACAATATTATTATTATTATTATTAGTAGTAGTAGTAGTAGTAGTAGTAGTAGTAGTAGTAGTAGTAGTAGTAGTAGTAGTAGTAGTAGTAGTAGTAGTAGTAGTAGTAGTAGTAGTAGTAGTAGTAGTAGTAGTAGTAGTAGTACAGGCATCAAAATAGGGTGTAACCAAACCAATAATTCCTGTGTTGGTTATGCAGCTTAAGAAGTGCAGGATGAAAATTACGTGAAACTGAGCTCTTTATTTATTTTCAAATCTGAGGTAGAAAAGTGTTTACATTACCCAGAGGCCCAGAATCATGCCTAGCACATATAATCAGGTCACGCAGATGACTAGCATGTAACAGAATTATTGGTCACGTTGCTAAACTACTCGTAATCTATTATTATTTTATGCAGATTTACCAGATCCCATGGCCTGTGCTATTATTATTATTATTATTATTATTATTATTATTATTATTATTACAACAGCAATAATGTCGTTGCGATGACTAGACCAAGCCTGCTCTCTATAGTATTTAACAGCCATGGTGGTGGCCTTGGTAATCTAACTCTGGTAATTCTAGATTTGTTTATGAATGTCCAGGAATATGATAGCATAGTCATTGTTGCTGGCATTGCTCTAATAATTTTCTATTATCGTGTTTTTAATGTTTCGTTTGTAGGATGTTTTAGTGATAATTTGTGTGCGTGTTTCTTCGTCAGTGCAGTTCCAGAGTTTTATGGCTTGTGTTGATGTTTTGTTTCTGGATATTTCTGTGTTGTAAGTTATGTTTGGCTCTAGTGTTGTAAGAGTATATTTCCGTGTTGTGTGTAAAGAGATCTGAGAGAGGGGCTGGTAAATTACCATTATGGAAGTCTCTTAGGATGGAATAAAGTTGCAGTCTGCCAATGTCTTTAAGTTTTATTAGTTTCTCGGCTTTGAAAATGTTTTGGCCCTTTGCTGCTTGAGCGAATAACTCAATGGCTTTCTTTAGCAGTGATTTTAACTTTGTTAGTTTTGTTTGATGTGCATTCGTCCAAATAGTATTACAGTATATGATATGTGGTAGCATTAGTGTGCTATAGAGTTTTTATTAAATTAATTGGTAGCTAGGATTTAAGTCTACGCATGATACCAATGTTCTTTGCTATCTTGGATGTAATAGTTCCTATGTGCTTCTCCCATGTGAGAAGCTTATATAAATACACACCTAAAGGCGTAGCAGATTGGGCCTCATGTATCTCCTGGTTATCTATATAAATTTTTGGGAGATCAGCATTTTTTGCATTAGTAAATAATATGTAATTAGTTTTTGAGACGTTTAGTGATAGTTTATTAACTTTAAACCATTGAATTAACTTTTCCATTTCAAAATTTACATTCTTGTATAAATTCTCTATGCTCTTATGGCTGCAAAATGCATTGGTATCATCTGCAAACAGTATCAAGGATAGCTGGTGACAGATTTTTGGAAGGTCATTCATGTATAATAAAAACAGCAAAGGGCCAAGAATTGATCCTTTGCAGAACACTGCATACTAGGTTGCCACTCCCACATAAGACTCAATTGTATTGCATGCATTGCACTCTGTTAATCAGATAACTCTGAAGCCAGTTTAGTGCAATGCCTCTTATTCTATAGAATGTTAATTTTTTAAGTAGAATTTCGTGATCGATTGTATCAAAGGCTTTTGAGAGGTCTAAAAATGTATCCAATATGTGTTCTTTGTTTTCAAGAGAGGTCGAAATCTTTTCCATCATATCCACAAGTGCCAGCATGGTTGAATGCTTTTCTCTGAAGCCATACTGGGATTGATAAATTATTGAATATTTGTTTAGATATTTTGTCAGCCTATTATAATAGAGTCTTTCTAGGGGTTTTGAGAAAAGGTGGAGTACTGAGACTGGCCGGTGGTTAGTAAAATCTGATGAGTCCTTTGCCTTGTATATGGGTGTCACACGTGCTGTTTTTAGTCATGATGGGAACACACCCTGCGCTAGTGAGAGATTGAAAATGTGATCAAGTGGAGTTAGGATATGTGAGATGCACATTGAAAACACTCCATTTAAAATTATCAATTCCAGCACTTTTGTTGGTGTTAATTTTCATGAGAATTGTGTATATCCCCTCTGTATCAGTAGGCCATACAAACATTGAGGACTGATAGCTGCCAGTTAAATAGTCTTGTATGCTTTTATCTGAATTAGTTGAATTTTCTGCGATGGATTTGGTGCAATGTTAATAAAATATTCATTAAAGTTATTGGCAATTTCGTGACCATCAGTTATAATCCTATTTTTGTAAACAAATCGTGTTGATTCTGCTTTATTGTTTTGTTTGTTAAGCAGTGTCTTTCGCTTAGCAATAATCACATCACTATTACAGTGTTTTCAGCTAAATAACCTTTTGAAAAGGCCTTGCTTCATAAAAATAATATTCCTACGTAGTAATAACTGCGAGTTTCTAAAAGTAATTCCGTATGACTAAGACGAAGCGCAAGAAATACACTATTTTCGTATATGTCAAGCTATATAATATGTAGTTTTGCTATGTTTGATTCCCGCGATTGTCGCTGAGTTTTATATATAGATTTTTACATTTCATACCCCTATCGATTAAAGCCTACAAATTAACAGTTTGTAACTATTATTTATTTATATCAATATCAATTTACTGGCTTTTTAATAAAAAAAATTCTAAAGGTTCTTACCCTATCAAATGGTGTGAGGGGTCTATTACCTCAATTTTCAAAGCAGGCAGCCGAAGCAAACCTGAAAATTTTCAATGAATTACAATCTGTAGCAACCTAGCCAAGATTTTCAGTACTAGTCTTAATATAAGACTGGAGAAATTTGTTGAGACCCATAATCTTAGAACTGAAGAACAGATTGGCTTTAAGAAATCCTCACGCCCATCTGATCATATGTTCATACTCAAGCCCCTAGTTGATTCTTACACAAAATTCAAAAGTAAAAACTTTATGCCTGCTTTGTTGATTTTAGTAAGGCTTTTGACAAGGTACGGTGGACAGATCTATTAAAAAAAATTCTAAACCTTGGAATAAGGGGCAATTTTCATTCAATTATCAAAAGTATGTACAATAATACATGTAGCTGTATTAAATATTTCGATTGTTTAAGTCCCCCACTTAAAATCTCACAGGGAGTCTGGCACGGTGAAGTGCTAGGCCCCTTGCTTTTTTCGCTATTTATTAATGGCTGCTATCTGATATAGCTAATGGAATACTTGTCCTGTTGAGCTGTCTGCTAGGAAACTGCAATGTCTCATGTATGCAGATGATATTGTATTACTCTCTGAATCCAGTACAGGATTACAACAATGTCTACAGAACCATAGTCAATACTGCTCTAAGTGGAAACTTGAAGTGAATCTAGAAAAAACCCAAGATTATTATATTCAATAGGAATGGTCGACTTTTGACTGATAACTTTACCTTCTATAATCATCAGTTAGAATGTATTAAGTCTTACAAATATTTAGGCTTCGACTCTTTTACTTTTAAGGCTTGTGAGAACATAAAGGCTAAATTAATTAAGGCCATTTTCAAACTGAGAAAGTTACTGTGCCAGGAATCTTTTTCTCCTAAAGTGGCACTTAGTCTCTTTAATTCCTTAATTAAGCCCATAGCTCTTTATGGGTCCGACCTCTGGGGAGTATCTCTCTGGTCCACCTCTGTGTCTAAAACACTTCAGAAAATCGACAACCTACCCACTGAAAAGGTGTATCTTGGCTACGCTAGGTATGTTCTTGGCGTTAACAAATTCGCCTCGACCGATGCAGTGAGGGTTGAGCGGGGGCTGTTCCCTCTAGGAGTTTCCATCATATCTTCAATCCTAAAATACAAGAGCCATCTAGAAGACATGGCCAAAGACTCCTTGCTGGGTAATGCCTATGGGCTCTCATCATTCTTAGCATACAACAAATCTGACTCTTGGGTTAGGGCAGTTAATGATCTGGCGAGTTCTATGGAGGAGTCCCATCCCCAGTCACTCAATTTTATCAAGGTTATCAGAGATGAAATTATTAAGTGATGGTCGCTTTCAATTAACAGACCAGATGCTAATAAACTTATAGTATATGCTACATTCAAAACCCAGTTTATTCTCGAACCTTACCTAACCATTGTATCAAATCGACATCAGAGAATAGCTCTTACCGATCTTAAAATATCAAATCATAAACTCCATATTGAAACTGGTAGATATACCCAACCCAAGACCTCCATAGAAAATAGGTGGTGTTTGCAATGTAATTCTGGGGAAGTGGAAGATGAAACTCATTTTGTAATGCAGTGCCCTCACTATCTTGCGGATAGAAATTATCTTTTTGACTCAGTCCTGGCCTGTAATCCGACGTTCCAGTCTCTAAATTTTAACAATAAATTCATTTTCCTGATGCAATCCTGCGACCCAATAATCAAAGATTTTGCCAAATTCTGTGCATCAGGGTTTCAATCCCGGACAAACAACATGATTTAGTAACCGGGAGTAGAGTCAGTCGATGTGTTACTTGTAAGACCCTTGCATGTGTGTGTGTGTGCGTGCGCGTGTGTGCGTGCATGCGTGCATGCTTGCTATGACATGTATATAATTATAAGTTAGTGTTCCTTTTTTTAGATTTGATTTGCCCCCACTGCATGTATATGTTCATTTCATGTTATGATCCCCAGTGGGTTTAAATGGTTAAGCTTATTATTATCTCATTATAGCAGCCTCGACGGTTAATGTATCCACCCACTCACACCCACACCACTTTTAGGGTCACGGGTGTCAAGAACATATACACCTGTGCAAAAGTTAAGCACCAGCAAAAACAATAGAACGTAGAAACATGATGGTACAACTAGGCTGCCATACTTTTTGTCCCCGCGTTAGCTGACATAATTCCAAGTACGAAATGCACATGCATGCATGACTTCACGCCGCTTGATGTCCGTGCGTGGCGGGAAACAGCACACGTGTTCAGTTATGTAAAAGTCCAGTTTGAGGTGTAGAACATTACATACAGATTTAGGCGACAAGATTAGGAATTTTGTGTTCATGACCGTGGTTTATTTGTACAGAGAGAATTAGCTCTTGATTGTGAACCGCTATGGCAAGACGAAGGTTAATTGATCGTGTGAAATGGCAAATCATAGGCATGCATACCACTGGTATGTCATGCAGAGAGATTGGCAGACAGCTGAACATTAACCATACTGTAATCAGTCGTTTGATTGCAAAACATGGGCAAACTAACGAGGTGAAGGACAGGCCTAGATCTGGAAGACCGAAGAAGACTACTGCCCGTGATGATCGAGCCCTAGTACGCCTTGTTAGGAGATCTCCATTCACCAACAGCAGAATGCTCAGCCAGCAATGGGAAACGCGCAATAGAGTGTCAATGTCTACCGTCAAAAGGAGACTGTATGCTGCTGGCATGAAAGCTAGGAGACCTGTCAGACGTCCTCTCCTTACTGCACACCACAAAGAGGAGCGTCTGAGGTGGTGCAACGAAAGAAGACACTGGAACATGAGATCCTGGAGACGGGTACACTGGTCCGATGAAAGTCGGTTCCTGCTTCATGCCACAGATGGTCGAACTCGTGTATGGAGGTCCAGACGCACGGCGTACGACCAACGTAACATCATGGAAGAAGTTCCATTTGGTGGAGGTTCCGTTATGATATGGGGGTGCATCTCATTTGATTGTAAGCTGGATCTGTTGACTGTACCTGGAACACTAAATGGACAAAGATATCAAGATTCCATACTGGATAGAGTTGTGGTCCCTCATTTTGTAAATCATGCACCTGGAACCCACCCTATATTCATGGATGACAACGCCCGAACACATCGTGCTAGAGCTGTGCATGAATACCTCCGCCAGAATGCCATCGAAACCCTACCATGGCCAGCAAGGAGCCCTGACATGAACCCTATTGAGCATATCTGGGACATTCTGGGAAACATGGTGAGAAGGAGGGATCCTCCTGTGCAGAACCTACAGGAATTAACAGACGCACTCCATCTTGAATGGCAACGAATACCACAATGGCGTATCAGTCGGTTGGTGACCAGCATGAGACGTCGTGTCCAGGTCGTCATCCAGGCACAAGGTGGATATACCCGGTATTAATAATGACAGTCTCAAACTCGTGCACAGATGTTAAACTTCGTTTTCAGACACCATTAATGACAATCTAGCCACGTGTGTCAACTGTAGGGCAATAGTTGTCAGTTGTGTCAACGTAACCATATTCAGGCCTCGTTTTCAAGTTCAAACAAAAACATACAGTGTTTCCCCACCATCATAATCAGCATTCCTCTAGTTGCATTATTACCTCTTGCACTAAGATGGATGGGTACATAAATGTTTATGCTATTGCTTTCTTCATAACACATGAATATACCCTCGCATGTGCGTAAAAATAGGGTGGTGCTTAACTTTTGCACAGGTGTATAAATATTTGTTATTTACAACCTTACACGTTACACTTACACCGCCCTCACCAATCTGATCACCACACTCAGCACCATGGTGGTGACCAAACAAACTACACGACCGTCACCAAGTAGCAAAGTGCCCCACACACAACCACCCAACACATGATACAGACCGCACCCCCCCCCCGCCCCCTCTGCTCCATTGGCCACTGATCGACGGACACCACAGCGAGCGCATCCATTAAACCTGAACAGGCACTGATTAGAGAATCACTGCAGTGCCCCATCCTCAAACCCGGTCCTTCAACAGCAACTTCAGTTGGATTCATCAACAAATAGTACAAAAACTACACTAATAATGACTTCACAAAAGGTGGGGCCTATGGTGCACAGTGCATCCCCAGCTCCAACAATCCTTTCCTCTACGGAAAGTTGTGACCCCACAATAACCGTATCTACTAAACCCTCTTTCTTATGTAAAACAGCAGTGGTTGGTTGTAGTACCTCCACTGAAACAAGGTTTATTCAAGTACCGCGACACACCACCAAGGCACTTAATACCTGGTGCCCACTGGTGGTATGCAACACACACCAACCATCATCATCATCTCCCGCACCCAGTAACAGTAGTAGTGACACAGACGGAAACCAGCACACCACATCATGGATCCGCAAAAGACACTGTTTCTTTTGCACATCTCCTAAACATCCCATGATGCATTGTCCAAAATGGTTGGCTCAAATAGCTCGGCTCCATTCCAGTCCAATTCAAACTACTGTCTACACCAACTCACAGTACGCACCACCAACTTCAGATACAGCACCATTGCTACCCCCAGCTTCATCATCGCCTAAGCAAAATCAGAAGCAACGACGACGAGCTGGTCCCTTCCTCACTCAGCCACCAATCACACTCACGGAAGCAATAGAGAAGCAGGCCACTTTCATCCAATGCTCCACCGCAGCAGGGAAGGCTCCATTGACCACAATCTTGGAGACTCTCCTGCAAGCACACCAAAGTTTTCTATATGTGTGCTTGTTTGTTTGGTGGAATATCTACCAGTGCCACTGTGGACACTGGAGCTTCCATCACCGTATTGAACAAGCGTCTCTATGAGAGCATCCCACCTCATCAGAGACCACCACTTAGGTATTCTAACATATTTTTACAGACAGCCACGGGGGCTGACGTTCCCGTGACTGGAACAGTTAACATTGTAATACTTGTAGAGGAGATGCAATTCATTCAGCGAGTTGTCATCGCCTCTATCAAAAACGATGCACTATTAGGTTCTGATTTTCTCAGCGCCAGTGAAGCCGTCATTCAGTGCAAACCACAGGAATTAGACATACACAGCTGTTGCATACCCCTTGGACCGGAATCATCACTGTACGATACATGTGCAGTGATTCTAGCATCAACCGCAACAGTTGAGCTGGCACAAGAGGAAATCCTATGGGCCACCGCACCACAGTTAGGAGATAACACACACATAGCCATGCTGGAACTTGACCCTGAATACATGATCGCCTCCCAATGTGCAAGTCCACGGATGATAGTGGACACCACCAACAAAAACCACATACCCTACTGGGTATTCAATGGAACAGCCGATCCGGCCTTCGCTGCGGCCATTTGGTGGACGTGATTTCCCTGGAAACAGCTCCCAACACACCTACAACAACAACAGCTTCTGTCGACAACATACTGGAACACCTGCATGACCTATATTTGTGTGGCACAGTTGGACTGACGCAATCCCACTAACGTGATGTACGATGGATCCTGTTTAAATACCAGGAGAGTTTTTCCACAGGAGACATGGGCCTGTGAGAAACTCACCTCGTGCATCACTCCATCGAGTCTGGGAACAACTGAACTGTACGACAGCATGTACGTCGTCTTCCCATACATAAAGAGACAGAAGCACATCAACAAGTGAATGACACGTTGTGGACAGGCATCAGAAAGCCCTCAGCACCCCCCTGGGCCAGTCCCATTGTACTTGCAGGCAAGAAAGATGGATCTTTGCGGTTCTGTATCGACTACAGCCACCTTAATGATCTAAGCGTCAAAGACGCTTATCCGTTACCAAGGATAGATCAGGCATCAGATTCATTGTCCTGAGCCAGATGGTTCTGTACCCTTGACCTAGCAAGTGGTTACTGGCAGATAGCCATGGATGAGGCTGACTGGGAGAAGACTGCCTTCGTCTGTAGAGATGGTCTTTTTCAATTCTGCAAAATTCCCTATGTGGGAGGCGGCCTGTTCAGTAGACTCTCGGCTCAATTTTTCCCAGCACTTAAAAACTATGACCAAGTACCAACCGTAGTGTAACGAGAGATGTCCATCAGAGGCACACACCCTCCACAACTGCTTCTGATAAAAACCACGTGCAAATAGGGATGCTGTTTCTAGGAACAGATATTTAGGAAGACATGTTTCAACCTTTCGCACTAATTTACAAGAATCAGCAACGCTAATAGCAACAGGCACACCTAATCCGATCGGCCACATGCTTTCAAAACAAGAAACCATGTGATCAGCACCACATTTTCTGGTAAATTAGATAAAGACTATAAAGACGCAAATCGCCCACCCACGTAGCTACCACACATGTGATGGAGGAGGCGGCGGGAGATGATGGGTTGGAATCACAGACCGCTGACATAATCACACTCTCCCCACCCCGTCAGCCAGTCCAGCCTGAAATTTGAACAGGCGAGTTTATAAGCATCTAACTTGGAAACCTGCTCACTCTAATTAAAAAGTGAGCGTCCACAGGAATAAGTAGTCCCCGGTTTTAATGTTGATCGGAGGCCCGATTTTCTGTTACATGGAGATGTGGGCGATTCTCCTTTATTTCTATAATTATATTTGCCTTCCATTTATGAAGGGAATAATAAATCCGACTCCAGGAGAATAAAATTGGCAGAATCGGTCCAGACCGATTCACCCCAAACTTTTTGGGTGTGGTCATCTGCCCTCCTGTGACATCACCAAAGACTATAAAAGGAAGAGATCGCACACGGAAAATTATTCTTCCCTCAAAACTCGACACTAGGGAAGATCGGTCACTAGGCTAGTTTCATGTTGCAAACCAAATTATGCTGTTTAATTCATTTATCTTATTACTTTACTTGGCCATTAGGAAAGTTATGAAAAAGTGTAAAAATGGGAAAGGATAGGTTAGGTGTTTTTGCCGTTCCACATATAACAACAATGCGGAAATAAAGATGTCTTTTGCGAAAGATCTAGCTTTGTCTGAAAGCTCGATAGAAGAAACTTAGATAAGAATGGTGAAGAAATTTCCGTGCACTTCATTATCATTCAATGGACAACCGTGTAAACGTGGATTTTCCCAAAACTCGGATTTGACATTACATATCAACTGAAACCATCGTCTTCAATGCACGTATTCTTCAGATTGCAAATATTTGTTTTCAGCAAGACGTACGGAGTGACTCACGCCTCCGCGTCCAAGCATCGTGTTCTTGTGGTTAATCCTCAACCCGGGGAACAAGACAAGCCAATTGACATTACAGCTTCAAGATTCGAAGCTCGTACACCACACGAAGTGATTAATACCGGAAGAATGGCCTAGACAAAACGAACAAAGAGATGCCAGCCTACTCCTCCTCGTTCCACCAACTGTGCCTTGGCTTTCATTAACTTTACAGAACATTTCCGATAGTTCCACGTTGCCACCAGAATTAACGATCGACGAGGGAACCACCCAGGGAACCTGTATCATGATGACGCCATCGCGCAGCACTACCACCACCACAGTCACAACGGCAACACCCACAAATAGAACTCCTCACACTACATATGTAGATCCCGCTATCGGTAAGGCCACTACACTGGATAAGGTGTACTCGGGCAAACACTGCATCGCACACCAACCAGACATCCGAGCAGTTCCACATGCATCCGCCAGCAGACTCATACAGGCCGCCAAGATCTGGAAACTCACAACCAGCAGCACTTCATCATGCCTCATCACCACATTCTGAAGAAAAAAATCCACGACGACTACCATCACTACCACTGCAATGACCATCATGATGACAGCAACTTCCATGACTGAAGCAAACCGGACACCCAGCACCACCACAGTTCATCACATCACACCTACGTCGACACCTCATGTGCTAGACAGAACTTTTCCAAATCTATCTGCTAAATCATCAGATACCAGTGCGGAAGATGTTATTGAAAGTATCTCAGCATCTCGACTTCATGTGCAGATCGCGGTACCCATACCTATTGGGGTAAACTTTCAGCCGATACCTGAGGCCATTACTGTCGCAGATGCAGCAGAATGTTTGATTAAGTTGTGCGGAAAAGTGGATTATGCTTATTATGTTTATTTTTTAAATACTATTCTTATTATTATTAAAAGTTTTTAAAATTGAAACCACGTCCCTAGGCTGACCATGGTCATCCTACACATCTATACTAATTATCACATCACTGTGTCTCACCAATAATCGCTGCAGGTCCCTATGCTGCAAATACACTCTATATTGTGTAAGTATGCAGCATACCGTAGCGAACATGTCATTATCCCGATCATGCCGTCCTAGCTATTGCTGGGGCCGCCTGATGGCTTTCTAATGTTTTTAAAATATTATTATTATTAACATATTATTTTTCTTATTATTTTTCTTCTTGTTACAGATAACAAGACGGATATTGGTTGGCGAGAGCCATCTATGTGGATTCGCAATAACGGGCCGCACTGTATGCATGTCCTCATATATCGATATGCATACGTAATTTACTGTTTTTATCTTAATTTTTATGCATTTTTAATATATAACTTGATTCTGGTACGTTGGAGCTTGGGCGTTCTCGGTAGAAAATTAATTATCTGTCACCCAAGAGAACGCCCACGTGAGCTATTGTTTAGTCGAATCATGATAGTAAACAAATAAAAAGAGCACACACTGCAGCATGAAACAAAAAAAAGAAAAAAGAAAAGGCCCGAAAAAGTTAATACCAGGCCAAAAATCAAAATCAAAACATGCCGCCCTCCCAAACTCTTTTGCATGTGCATGTGCCTTCTCTGATAATCTATGCGTCTCTCGCATCACTACTCTGCTCGGCTATGTGCCTACCCAAGAAGTCTATAATTGTCGCCTAGCATGTGCCCTGTACATTAATTCCATGACTGTGGTATCGCCCAGCACAGGTGCCAAACTAGGAGGGGTGGTGTAATGCGGATCGACCGGTCAGGTATGGACCATCCCAGCTAGTCTGGGTACGGGATGGCCGGGCCGTGTGCGTTCCAAGCACGCCCCCCCCCCTAGGTAGGACAATACGTGTGTATAGAGTCGATTATGAGAGGAACGTAAAAATACTAAGTCTGTAAGATTGCGTAGCATGCATGCACAGGCGTCAGAGATTGCTTGACGACGCGCGTTAGCGTTGGACAGACAAAGCATCTCATACAGTACCAACTTGGTACTCATAATCACTTTAGATTACATCTTTCTCGCCGGTCTTGGTATCAGTCATGACCAGAATGAAACGAGGACTCCAAAACTCTACCATTTTCAAATCGTTTAAGAATTGGCCGAGTTATGGCTAAATGAGCCCACTTATTCTACTTTCAAAATATTGAACCCCATAGGCTTAGCACATGTAACCTCTTGTAGCTCGCCGGGTGGTGTCGGGCCGTTCCGATATCTCATGTCGACTCGCTGCACCATAAGTCCACGACGAGTGATGACGCTGTTAGCATCCGGTCTCAGGGTGACGGACCCTGAACGAGATTGCCCTGCGGGAAACAAAAAACGGCTCCTAAGGCCGGTGGAACTCAATCGTTCCGGTGGGGCCATGCGACCATTGCCGTGGGCATTAAACACAACGGTCTCATCCCAAGAGTTTTTGTCACAAGTATGCCTGTCCATAGCAATTTCGTGATCTATGGACTTACAAGATTTGATTTGGTGACCTAAAAATATAAGTCTATACAATGTGTTTACCTAAAATATGCTAGATAAAACTACAATAAGAGCATACGAAAATACAAGACATAGAGACAGGTAGATGAACTTTTAAACATGGGGCTCCTGGAGGTACCACACAGACTCGTAGGTCCGCAGAGGTATCCCCACAAGGGAGGCTCCCGTACACGAGACATAGCTATTTAACTTAACATAAGTTATTATACCTCTAAACTGAAAGGAAGAAGACTATCTAGGACGAAAAGTGATGTGCCTCACGTGGGCGCTACTTATAGTGCAAGTTTGGGTTTGGTGTATTATCCTGTCGTGGACTGTCGTCACTGAATCCTTGCGAGAGGCAAGTGCCTCGAGCGGGCCTCCGTCTCGGGAAGGTGCTGGCACAGCTTAAAGCGGGAGAGGAGTAGCAGGCAAAAATGGGCCCACTCTAATGTTCCAAACAAAGATGCTGTAGTAAGAAAAGAGTATACCTAGCGAGATTATGACTATAGGGGGGTGTACTGTTTTACGTGAAGATGGGATGGAAGATTCCCGATGGATTCCTTCATCACCGTCTTATGTGATTCCTAATATGCTGAGTTAGTAGTTGCCGCTTTATTTCTGCGGGCCTTCTGCTCTGCTTAATCACTTGTTTAGTTGTTTTCAGAACAAGAATTAGTTTAGGCCATAACTGGCCGATAACTACCTAGCTATTAGACATGGCTGTCACGGAGAACAGATGCCCGAGGACATCAATACTGCAGACAGTGCTCATACATGTTACTTAGCGGAATCTCCGAACTGGGTGAGAATCCGGACATTCCGCACTGCAACCACATGAAACATTACAAGACATGGTTTATATTTCATGGAAGCATTGTTAGGCCATATCTCCTATCGTTATGGTGGGGGCTAAGAGAGACGGATGCACACCATGAATGTCCTTCCCGTAAGGGCGTGGCAGATCTAAATATCATACCCAGACATTTAAACAGAATTCGATGAGCATACTTATCTCGCCCGTCACCGGGTCCTATTGTTCTATTTGCGGCTCGGCCTTGCGGGTCCGCAACGGGCAGCTCTCGCTGACCCCCATATCTGTCCTGACATCTAAGACAGGAAGAAAATTAATAAGAAAAATAAGATATATAATATTAACTTAAAACTGGTTTATCAGGCAGCCTCAGCGTGGCCGAGACTCCATGACGGGATTGTGCCATTATTGCACTGCGGGAGGTTGTTTTCTTTATGTCGCACACGACATCCTTACAACGTTAGAGCCCGCAGTGCTCATTTTGTATGAGACACAACCAGACACTTAAAGTATGCGGCTGTGTAGGATAACTGTAGTCATCCTAGGGACAGGATTCTATTGATCTAACATATATAATAGGAAGAAAAGTATGTCAAAAATAAAGTAATAATTTAACACATTTCCACGAATCGCCTATTAACATTTCTGCTGAATTACACATGATTACACCTCAGCAGCGAAATTTCCCCATCGAGTCTGGGTCCCGCGACTAATGGTGGTAGGTCGCGGTGAATGCACTGTCATTGCTGAAAAATGCTCTCATCATTATTATTTTTGGCACTGTCCGAAACACCCGAAGTGATGGTGGCGGAAATATGGGCCTCCATGATGTCACAGTCACCGCTGGTTCCAGGATATCCGTCTGTGTAGCAGCGGCGGTACTAGTAATTGCCAATGTTGCTGATTGGGTGGTGACGGGAGCTGACGTGATGATGTCGGTTGTAGCTGGCGTGGTGGTGGCTGCAGTTGTCTTTGTGATGGCAGTGTGCGGTACCGTCGGCTGAAGTCGTGGTACGGAAACGGATACGGTGGGAGATGACATCTGTCGGAACTTAGCGTACTTTAACAGATGACTAGTAGTAATGTTAGGTACGGGATAAATGTCCTGTGTATGGGCAATTCGTTTCTTTCCCGCGTATAGACATTCCGGTGTGGTTCCCTTCCTGACTGCTGGGTCAGAAAGGCGAGGAGGCAGGTGCTGAATAACATGGGTCAGAGTTATACTGATTGTGACAGGCTGCGGTGGTAAGTTCAGGTGGAGATGGAGACTGCGGATAGTTAAAAATGTCTATCTCCGCTGGTGTCGTAATCACCACTGAGATTGGCTGCCTGGATACTACGGTCTGTGATTCTATCGTGGCGGGAGTAGTAACCGTAGCTGACTGGCTAGTAACTGGTGTGGGAGATGTCGCACAGGATTTTACGGGAGATTTCTGCTTCCTACATTGCTTCAGGACCGGCGTGGATGAAGTGATTTCTACCGGCGTAACATTTTCAGACGTGACTGCGGGCAGAATTACACGTCTGGCTGTCGGTACATTACTTGCTGTAGCTACGGGAAGACGATGTCCAATGGGATATCTACGCATGGTGTTTTTCGTTCGGGACATTTTCTCGGTCGGTAGAACCTTGACCGGGAGCTGAGATTCGAAGCGTGTGGCTAGAATGGCACGATCCTCGTTCTCTTCCCCAGGATCTAAGGTCACTTCCAACACACGATGATGATGCCGAAGCGCGTGGGTGATCCTGCGAGTAGCAGTGTAGAGGTACTGGCACGTCACACAAAAGGCTGATTGAAAGAGATGATCCTTATTAATGTGAAGTCACCCACTCTTTACTCTCTCACTTACCAACTCACCCACTCACCCACTCATTCACTCGCCCACTCACCCACACCCACACACTCAGTCGCTCGCTCAGTCGCTCGCTCAGTCGCTCGCTCAGTCGCTTGCTCACTCACTCACACACACTCACTCACTCACTCACTCACTCACCCACTCACTCACTCTGTCTCTCGCTCATGCGCTCGCTTGCTCGCCCGCCCGCCCGCTCGCTCGCTCATGCATGCACTCACTCACTAACTCACTCTCACGCTCTCTCTCACGCTGCACTCTCTCACTCACGCACTCACCCACTCACCCACTCACCCACTCACCCACTCACCCACTCACCCACTCACCCACTCACTCTCTCTCTCTCTCACTCACTCACTCAGTCGCTCACTAACTCGATCGCTCAGTCACTCGCCCCATTGCTCGCTCAGTCGCGTGCACAGTCGCTCACTCACTCACCCACTTACCCACTCCCCCACTCACCCACTCACCCACTCACCCACTCAACCACTCACTCAATCTCTCACTCACTCTCTCTCACTCACTCGCTCACTCACTCACTAACTCGCTGGCTCAGTCGCTCACTCACTCACTCACTCACTCACTCACTCACTCACTCTTCACTCACTCACCCACTCACCCACTCACCCACTCACCCACTCACCCACTCACCCACTCACCTACTCACCCACTCACCCACTCATTCACTCAGTCACTCACCCACTCTCACGCTCACTCTCACTCACTCACTCTCTCTCTCTCACTCACTCGCTCACTAACTTGCTCGCTCGCTCGCTCACTCACTCACTCACTCTCACTCACTCACTCACTCACTCACTCACTCACTCACTCACTCACTCACTCACTCACTCACTCGCACACTCACTCACTCGCACACTCACTCACTCACTCACTCACTCACTCACTCACTCACTCACTCACTCACTCTATTCACTTACCAACTCACCCACTCACACACACAGACTCACTCAGTCGCCACTCGATCACTCGCTCGCTCGCCCACTCGCTCACGTATGCACTCACTCACACACACGCACGCACGCACGCACGCACGCACGCACGCACGCACGCACGCACGCACGCACGCACGCACGCACGCACGCACGCACGCACGCACTCACCCACTCACTCACTCACTCACTCACTCACTCACTCTTCACTCTATTCACTTACCAACTCACCCACTCACACACACACACTCACTCAGTCGCCGCTCGCTCACTCGCTCGCCCACTCGCTCACGCATGCACTCACTCACACACACGCACGCACGCACGTACGCACGCATCCACGCACGCACGCACGCACGCACGCATGCACGCGCTCACACGCTCACTCACTCTCCCACTCACCAACACCCACACACTCAGTCGCTCACTCAGTCGCTCGCTCAGTCGCCCGCTCAGTCGCCCGCTCAGTCGCTCGCTCAGTCGCTTGCTCACTCACTCACACACACTCACTCACTCACTCACTCACCCACTCACTCACTCTGTCTCTCGCTCATGCGCTCGCTCGCTTGCTCGCCCGCCCGCCCGCTCGCTCGCTCATGGATGCACTCACTCACTAACTCACTCTCACGCTCTCTCTCACGCTGCACTCTCTCACTCACGCACTCACCCACTCACCCACTCACCCACTCACCCACTCACCCACTCACTCACTCACTCACTCTCTCTCTCTCACTCACTCACTCACTCACTCACTCACTCACTCACTCACTCACTCACTCATTCAGTCACTCACTCACTCACTCACTCACTCACTCACTCATTTGCTCACTCTCCAACTCACCCACTCACCCACTCACTCACTCGCGCACGCCCGCTTGCATGCATTCACTCGCTTACTCACTCACTCTCCCACTCACTCTCTCACGCACTCACTCTCACTCTCTCTCACTCACCCATTCACTCTCCCACTCACCCACTCTCTCACTCACTCACTCACCCACTCACTCACTCACTCACTCTCCCACTCACCCATTCACTCACTCACTCACACACCCACTCACTCACACACCCACTCACCCTCCCTCTCTCTCACTCACTCACGCACGCACTCACCCACTCACCCACTCACCAATACACTCACTCACCCTCTCTCTCTCACTCTCCCACTCACTCTCCCACTCACTCACTCACTCACTCACTCTCCCACGATGCAGACGATCCTGTAAGCTGTAGCTCCCGGATACTTACAGAGACTCCAGAAACTATACAGAGAACTTTGTCACATCCTGCATCGACAGCAAGCTAAGATGACTCAGTTGCAGTTATGCACTCAAAGTTGTGTGCTGCAGAGTTGCATGATGGGTCTGACTGCATCGCTGACTATACTCCACCAAACAGGCCACTCCTTTAAACAAACAATTTTTGCGCTTATGATACTTAACGGATACACGTATTATTATTACCTGTGAAATCTCGCGAATCAAGCTTCTCGTTGGACACGTCTGAAGGAACATGAGATTCTACCTTCAGGAAATATCCAGAACTAAATATCCGTGCCAACTGTACTCCATGTGGAGGGTCGTCTGAAGAACATCACATTGTTCGGGAGACGGGATTTACTGTGAAAGAAGAAGAAGAAGAAGAGAAAAAAATGTCAGGCGGCGCTATCATTGATCCACCTCTGTCTGCAGCGGAAAGAGCGCACAGATCTGTGTTTGGTGAGGATGATTGACTTATATCATGTCACACACTGTTTAAAACTATCCATTTTTTGCATACACCATGCATAACTATGAAAAATACCAGTTTTCGATCACAAGTAAATAAAGATAATAGACCGGTTCCCCCACATGCATTTGCGGTATGATCATGATGCTCAAACACATCATCTGTTCTAATTCCTGTTCCTCCCAATGTTGTTTTTGTTGCAACTTCTGATTTGCGTCTTGTTTATTGTAGAGTAAGCAGTTTGGTTTCATAAGAGTATCATAAGTGGAAGATCGACATCACTACAATTATTAAACATACTGGACACATGGATGGACCAACCTGATACTAGCAGCAATATTGATGTTGTGTACCATGATTGCTGGAACAATATGGTTGCGACTATCTGCAGTCAGATTTTACAGGTCCATCAACCATGCTATCGCAACAACAAAGAAACGCAATCTGCATTTCTGGCAAAATTGCTCTACAACGAATCTATGAAATCTCCCATAATTAGGCATATTCCGCTGTGCTGGTTGTCTATATAAGTAAAATACAAAAATCAACCAAATGTGAAGAGTGTATGTCAGACATAGGGTAATTGTAATTTGTAATTGTAATAAAATGTAATTTATTAAATTTTTTCATGTAATTGAGTGTAATAAGTAATTGAGGGGTTGAAAAAGTAATAAGTAATATAATTGTAATATATTACATTCAGAAATTAGAGTAATCAAAATTGTAATTATCATATTACATTTTCAATTACAATTTAAAAAACCCTATAATGTACATGTATATATGACTATTTCAGTAAAACACAATAAACAAACTCATAACAAGACCCTTTCAATCTCTTGGACTTCGTTGTATGTTTAAATGGACTCACTTTCACACATAGCTAGCTAAAGAAAGACAAAATGATTCCAGATATGGTACAGTACAGCTCAGAGATAACTTAACGTACGAACGGGTCTGAAATGCGTGCATGATGCTTTGAAGGCCCGTTTCCAAAGCATCGGTTTTAAAAATACAATGCATTCACAACGCATCTAGTTAATTTTTTTGATGCATTAAAAATAATAAATATATGCGTTGAGAACGAGCATTAAATGCGTAAATAAGCAAGTTTGAACTTGTTTGATGTCCCCCAGAGATAGTGTCAAACGCGTTGTTAAAAGCAAAACTGGACAGACGCCAAATTTTAAATGTGTTTAAAAGATTCCTATGTGCATTGCGTAATACCTGGCATACATACCAACTCCACGGGTCCAACTACCCGGGATCCAATCATTATCAAACTTAGCGGTACATTACATTTCCAAGAAGGGGCAAAGGTAAATATGAGAACGTTTTCCTACAAAAGACAGCGGGACATGATACTAAAAATCCAAGTTATAAATATTACGAAACACAAAATCATGATTTCCGGTTGAGAATTAATGTAACGATGCGCCCCTGAATGTTTTGCGCCCCTGAACATTTTGCATCTAGTGCAAGAATTGTAAGCATCGGTTCGTTTCGCATTTAACTTTTATAAACATCCAACGCAGCGAAACATGCCGACTGGCGAGATTTGACATAGGTTAATCATAGTGAAAATTGTCAGTAAGCAACTTCATTATCACTTCTACGCGTCACCTGTGTTCGCGATGAACAGACAGCGAATAAACGCAAAATTATGGATTAAAGATGTCAAAATATAGCTTATGTGTACCAATGCTCGACTAATCTACACGTTTTTTTTATTAAAACATGCAGATGGTGTGGTTTTTATTGATAATATGATGCACAAATTAGCAGATTCGTGTCTGCTATCTCAATATCCCCATCGGTGCTCTACACGAAAAAAGACTAGTTTGAACAGGGCTAGTTATGAAATACTATGCGCCCCTAAAGCTGTAACATGTACCGATATCTCATTGGCTTTTCGCGGAAATAAAACACCCATAGTGATTTTAATGATTTTCTTTTTGTGACATTCGGTAGCTTTCGGATTCACTATATTGCAATGTAATGTAACCGAGTATAACAGCGGTAAAATTTCAAAAATCGTTTTAGGCCTACTTGTGTGTTAAAGGGCTAATATGTAAGCATAATTCATCTTTTGTTTTGCTAGTGCTCTAAGCTGCTATATATATTATATATACATATATTTTGATTATGAAATAATAAGAGGTTTGTTGATTTCAAAATAAAATATGATTGTTTGTTTATTTATTCACCACACACGCACTCACGCACATTAGAAAAAAGTAATTGTAATATATTACTTTGCAAAGTAATTGTAATTGTAATATATTACTTTTGCAAAAATGAGTAATTGTAATATAATATATTAGTTTTGCAAAGTAATAGTAATTGTAATATATTACTTTTGCAATGTAATCGCCCCATGTCTGGTGTATGTACTGCATGGTTATTTAGCTAGGAATCTTCGATAAACTGATGGATAGATAATTTGCACAGTATTTAATTCATAATCGAAAAGTGGGTCATGGCCTTATCACTTGGATTAAGTTTGTTTTTGGCACACTTGTAAAATGAGCTGCATTGAGTTTGTCATTGATTAGGATATTAGTGGTGTCTCTGTTGTCTCTCAAAGATTGGGGTTAAACAAGAAAAACCTTAGATCGCATGCAACCTGCATATGACTTCATATGATATGATATCATATCATTTACAGCTGAAAGTGAATTAGGCTTGGTGTAGCCTGTTAGCCGGTCCTAGCTTGTCAAGTCTAATTACTTCTCCACTAGCGTATTGGAGTTCACAAAAGTCTATATGCCTATTATACAGAACATTTGATTTGAGAATGTTCCAAACTTTATATACACTTGTTTTATTTACAAGGGTCACAGCTCATTCCAGAAAGTAATGATCTAGACCGTGGTTATATTTACACTATATATATATAAATATATACATCTATCCATATATACATCTAGATGTATTTAGTCCTATAGTTGTTCCTACTATCACAACTGCATGTATTGTAGCTTAGTATATGTTACACACTAGACATCTTGAAGATTTTCGATCTTACACTTTTATAAAACTTCCTATAATAATACTGTCCTAAACGGTCACGCCTTCAGAAGACTATGATGTTGTGATTGCTGCGACAATCTATCTTCTGATGACGCAACTATTCTGGTTACGGCTCGGCTCTTCACCACGAACGATGAAGATATTTGTATTGGTAACCGGGCCTATCTGACGGATCAAAAGCTCTCAGGAAAGGTACAGGGTTGCCCTGTACTTCTGGAATAATTAACCAAACTCGTGCCTTGAATATATACAAGGTGATGATTTTATTCTGACACTAACTGTACACTATATCTATTAAATGATGGTGACTTATACTGTCACACTACAAGTTACATCTACTACTGATATCACGATTATATTTTAATATGATTTAATTACTTTGCAACTTGATTACTCCCAACTTATAGCTGATATGTTATCAAGACTACGACTAACTTAGTACAGTTTACTAATCACTGCAACTTGATTACTCTCTAACTGAGAATATTACGTACGTGAATCAACGATGGTAAAAGATTAAAGAATCAATGGACAAATTGCCTATTATATACGAATTACATTTTCCTAACTTCTATACATATCACGATATATAGATCTATATATATCGTAATACATAGTTCCTGTTTCTTTCATCCTTCTAGGTAGATATAACCACAGCTTGATTGGCCCACACATTCTTGTTCCCCAATCAACATCTGCTTATCTCTTCCTAGAAGTTCGTACCTATTCCTGTTGGTCGTTCTGACCAATCCCCATTCGCCTATCTCTCGATTTCACTCTGAAACTTAGTTTCTTTTGTTTCTCTGCCACAGAGTCTGACTCGATACTCATCGATTATGACGTCATCCCGACCAATCAAACTCTGGGCTTCTCTTCTATGGAGATAACTTAAAACGGGGTCAAAGCGGTGTTGGCTGGTTCTGATTTGATGTGATCTGTCAGCTAACTAACAACACTACGGTATGTGTTGTTGTAGCATGCCTTTCTTTGATTGACATATAGTTGATATACAAATTTCGATTATGTTATTAATTCCTACAGGACGCTACAATGCCTCTGTCCTGTCCCTTGCCTATCGTGGATAAGCCTGTAGGAAACGAACGTTAATAAGCACATGAGCTGTATGATCTCATTGCCAGCTGGTGTTGTTGTACTTGCTTAAGGGAGTCGGAATGCCGACCGTCAACAACTACATGTCAGTCTGTTTCCTATAATTCTCTCGATTCCCATCGATTCGTATCTATTCTTATCACTCTATTATTTACTAAACTAACGGCCTAAATGACTGCTGAATATTATAAAAGTGTATGCCGATCCCACAGCAACAACTTTTATCCTCAACTATTGACAGATATCATCCACCCAGAACCGCCGGCCTTATTCCAATCTATTCTAACTTCTAACTTATCGTGATGAATATACTACTACAGTTTCAATCTGGTTCCTATTCTATTTCTGCGAAACTTATTCCATTTCCGCGAAACTGTATCCTATCATCAGCACTGGCTGAAGTCATCCAGTGCAGCCTCCTACTATATATCTAACTGCTATTCATATTCACTTCGTTCACTAGCTCACCTGGTATTTTCAAATAATAATAATTTCACCGAGGTCTTACTCATAAATATAAGACGTCCAGTGGGGTCATGACTCCCACAAGACAATCCGATATCTACACATGCCCCTCAACCGAAGTTAATTAACCGTCTCTTAAGGCCTTTAAGAGAGTGATAATTAACTCGTTGTGCAACATCAACAACAAAACTGCACCACACCAGGGCTCTCTGACACCGAATCAATAACACTATGATTACTCATGAGGAAAAAAAATATAATGCGATTACTAACCAAAAGCTAAACAACAGAAATAAACATTAAACCAGACATACAAAAACAAATCCTAATCCACAATGCAAATACCATTACATCTCATAATAAGGTCATAGTGACATCCACAATACGATAAACAACCATCACATGGCACTATAAAGTCTGTGCTACAATACCAATATTATCCCAAGTCCTCGTACTGTGTACTGATGTTAGGACTGGTATCCAATTCCACATTCCCCCATTCATCAGCCGTCGGGTCGATCACAGTCCTGGTCTCAACGTTAGGCGACGACCCGGCTGATGTCCTCAGCGGCTCCGGTAGGGCTGCAGGTCTCCGAGGCCTCTGAGGTGGAATACTCCGTGGCGCACTTCTATGGGCCGCATGTGGCTTGCAACGAATCCCAATCCACATATACGAGAAAGTAATCCACATTTGTATAATATAATCACAATCACAATTATCACAACGAAGGAGCCCGTCGAATACGAAACAAACGAACGTACCCCCATGCCATCGACCATCACTGGGTCGATCGCAGATAATGGTGCTAGCGGCACGTACTTAGACTTATGCAAATGGTCCCACTTCTGCACACTTAATTGCTCAACAATCATTGACTGGTTGAGAAGTCCGGCCACATCCAATCTTGGTGTATCAATGGCCAGACTGATTCGAGTGTATGTCCAACTATAAGACAGAACTGGCTCAAACCGCCAACCCTTACCACTATAATCGCACTCACCAGACATCAACGCAAACACACCATTCTCAACTACGCATCTGTCAGTCAGTCGTCCTCCGCAGTGTATTTCAATAGTTTCCCCGAACGTTTGCAACACGACGCCTATTTTCTTGTTGGCAAAAATTTTACTGGATGTCTCATTGGACTCGGTCAACTGAATATTACAGGTACTATCGGTGGTGTTAGTTAGTAAACTCACTATGCACGGCACGTGGGTCTTATCGACCCTTAGCTGCCCGTGGCATACTCGAGGTTTACTACCTCGGCACTCGGAAGGAGTGAAATACCAGCCCGTCTTGGTGTCGAGTCCTATGCTAGTCCGGGCTATCAATATTTGCATGTAGTACCCTACCACACCCAATGGTTCGGGCCACGAATGCAGCCCGTATTCAATGTAATTACCCCCGTCTATCAAAGGTAACGTCGCTACGTAATGCAATCTTTCGTCATCCTTCCACAGAGGATATACGACCACGTTTCGATAGTACCACTGGTACGGACGTATCAATCGATTACCTACACTGACCTGTTTAGCTACCTCGGCCAGGTCTTTGGGGCTAAACAATTCCTCAGTTAATCTCCCCAGTTCGAGCGAGGCTGTTTGGCTATGGAACTGGGCTGCCGCCTTCTGGTAACTGGTTACCACATCATCAGCCGCATTGATAAGGTGCCCCAGCCGCACTAACGCATACAGTTCCGCCTGCCGCTTTGCCTGTATTTTAAACATCCGGCTCACATTACGGGTCACTTCACTTAAACCGTCCGCAACCTCGTTGATCCTATTCACATTGGTGCCTATGCCTTTGAAAGCCAGCTTTACGTGGGATGCCAGTTTGTTAGAGAAATGTACCAACCTATTAACATTTCTCATAGCCTTCTTCACTACGTCTCGGATTGCTTCTATATCGCCCGACGTAGCTGTCCAGAATAACGAAGATGCTATATCCCCCACAAAGTTAAAGAGTCCACGCTTAACTCTCCTACTACCACTGCCCCGCATGGTTTGTTGTATTCCCATGGCAAGTGTCCTTAGGCCGTCCACCCTATGTTGGAGACCCAAAATGTCACGGCTGCTTAATGAAGTCTTTTGACTAATATTAGCCACAAGAACACGAATTTGTAGTAACTGATTAATAAATCCGTCAGGCAGATATGGATGGTCTATCGACACTACTACCGTCCACTCAGCCCGTATCACCGATATTTGCCTGTGGTCGGTGATCATGACTCCATTCGATAATCTATGCACGCTAGAATTCCTACAGACACCGTAAACTATTCCTACCATTACTGCGCTTATCCATAACTGCATTGTATACATGATGATTATCTGGTGCGTGTTACTAGTACTGCGCGTATGCAGAGAGTGACTTTACCTCTGGCTGCGTCGGCTTATAACCGCTTCGATACGACCGATGAAATCATCGTATCGAGCACGGCCAAACGCGCCAATCCTGAGTCTCTTAGGGTCTGAGTAGACATCAGGAGCGAGACTGCGCTTGCGCAGAAAGTAGGGATGAGACGGAAGCGTTTCCATTGGCTCATTGGCAGGCTCGGGTACCTCCTCCGAGGTGTCCATCATAACGGTACGACGAGTCTCCGGGGTTTCCCTTGGTGACCCATAGTTTCGATCGTTACTCATCCCAGGTTGATCTATATTTACATCAACCCCCCTGCCCACCTTGCCCATCGTTGGCTCCTCATCAGAAGCTGGTCGCTTCCTACGAGCCCTCTTACTCGATGTCACCCCGGAGTCGTTTACCGGCAAAGGTTTGGACTCGGGTACCATCACTCGAGGGTGATGGCTGGCTTTCGTACCTTTAGCAGGGTTACGAATAGGGCGTGGTCGGACCTTGTCCCAACACATGTCTGAGTCAACTACACGTAGCTTAGATATATTAAGTACGCGTACTTTCCCAGATCTCTGATGTCGGACATGAGCCACGGGACCATTGATCTTAAAGATCTCGTACTCAGGGTCACTGCGAGAGGTCAATTTCATCCTCTCCTCAGCCTTTACAACCACTGAATCGCCCACCTTAAATTCACTAGCGTTTGCACGCTTGTTAATTTGTTCTCGGTGAACTTCTCGAGACTTAGCCGTTTCTCCACGAGCGCGCAGCAAGGCATTATTAAGACATGTAAGTCTTTCGCCAAGATCCTGCGTGGCATCCAGTGGGATGGTTAATGGAAGTCTTGCACGATGACCATACGTCAGATAAAATGGCGTATATCCGGTTGTGGAGTGACGAGAGCTGCGGTATGCTGTTAAAGCCGCGCCCAATTCGTCCTCCCATACACGAGATTCATTATTCACACCTTTCTGGATTAGCTCCTTGAGCGTACGATTGAACCTCTCGGTACGTCCATTCGTTTGCGGATGGTATGGACTCGATCTTCTATGATCGATACCGTGTTCCTTAAATCGTTCTTCCAGACTATTTGAACAAAACTCCTTACCCTGATCAGTAATCACTATCTCAGGGACACCATGACGAGCGACAAAAAACTTGTCTTCAACATTCTGAGAAGTCTTGGCATTAATCGGATATGCCTCTGCCCATGCAGAACAGTGATCGATTATCGTCATAATATACATATTACCTTTGCTCGACTCTAGTAGTGGACCAATCAAATCCATGCCTATTATCTGACTTGGATAATCAGCCATGGGCATTTCACTATACCTAGGTCGAGTGGTGACGGGTCGGTTGACCTGACACGTTGTACACTTTTCCAACATATTCACCACGTCTTTCCTCAAAGACGTCCACACAAACGAATCTCTTACCATACCGATAGTCTTTTTCAGACCTTGGTGACCAGCTCGTTCATGAGCTATCCGGAGCACTTTCTCACGGAACAGGGTAGGTAAGATAATTCTGGGGTACTCAGCGTCCAACGCTGAAGGTGTAATTAACGAATACAATATAACGTTTTTGACCATGTATTCCTCCGGCGTGTTCTTAAACAATTCCGGGTATTCCTTGGTCTGCTCGGTACATAATTCATTGTAGTCGACACCAAATACCTCAAGAGGGACGTGCGGTAACGCCCCCTCGTCCACATCAGGTATGACAAAATCGCCCGTGTCAAACGTGGCAACCTCTACCGGTCGACGTAACCTGGACAACATGTCCGCTCGAATATTCTTCGAGCCTTGGATGTACTCAATCTTACATCCGTACTCTGCAATCAGCACGGCCCAGCGCTGCACTTTGGTGTTCTTCACTTCTCCAACAAACAAACTCTTTAGGGGTTTGTGGTCAGTGTACACCGTAAACTGTGCGCCAAATAGATATGGTCGGAGCTTCTTCAACGCGTAAATCACAGCGTAAGCTTCCTTCTCTATTACGGGCCAATTAAGCTGACTATCTTTAAGGGTAGAGCTCACATACTGAATCACCCGCTCTACACCTTTATCATCTACTTGCACTGGAATTACACCAATCGCATAGCTAGAAGCATCAGTATACAACTTATAGGGGGCATTCAAATTAGGATAGGTGAGAACCATCTCACTACACAACAAGTTCTGCAATTTCTTGAACGCTTGCTGTTCCTCCTTACCCCACTCAAAACGCTTATACTTCTTGGTCAATTCTATCAAGGGCTTTGCAATTTCGGCGTAGCCTTGTACACAAGATCGGTAATAACCTGTAGCTCCGAGAAAACTTCTCACTTCACCCACATCTCGAGGTGGAGACATTTCTCTAATGACCTTGACCTTCTGATCCTGAGGAGCTACCCCTTGTGCTGAAATTTGATAGCCTAACAAGTCCACTGACTTACTGGCGAAATCACATTTCTTCTTTTTCACTTGCAAATTATATTCTCGAATCTTGCGCATGACCTTACGCAAGTGTTGTGCATGTTCCATTGGATTTCGTGAATATACGACTATATCGTCTACGAACACATGCACCCCTTTTCCTACAAATTCCCGGAAAATGTCATTCATTGCCCTTAAAATACGGCACCTGAGTTGCAAAAACCGAAAGGCATCCGAATCCACTCGAACAAACCCTCACTGCAGACGAACGCCGTCTTCTCTATGTCTTGGCTGGCCATTGGTATCTGCCAATATCCAGACTTCAAGTCCATAGTAGAAAAGATCGTTGCGCCGCGCATCGAATCAAAAATGTCAGAGATATTCGGCAACGGGTAACTATCCTTCCGACATACCGAATTCAACTTCCTATAGTCAATACAAAACCGGGTGTCACCGTCCTTCTTGGGGACCAATGTAATGGGTGACGCCCAGGGTGATGACGATGGTCTTATGACGCCCGCTGCTAGCATCTCTTTTACCTGGTTTTTGACCACATACTGCTTAGCCAGCGGTAGACGGTAGGCCTTCTGCCTTATAGGATACGAATCTCCTGTTGGCACCGTACACTTTACTTTGGGGACCAATCCTAAAGTGTTTGGACGAGCCGTATCAAAGATATCCACAAAGTCATCTAGAACTTTGTCGATATCTTTATATCCGGTCATTTCTTTACAACTCGCGTATACATATCGCGTTTGTTCCCTATAGGGATATCTAAAGGGATATACCTGACCAAACCATACTACAACTTTGGTCCGATAGTCAATCTTTGCATTTCCCAAGTGCAAAGGATCCGCTCCAATCAAACATTCATGCCGCATGCTGGCTACAACCGTACTCGGAATAGGCCGGGCCTTCTTGAATTTGACTTGAGTCTCCCCCAAAAGTTCTATCTGGGAACCATTTACAGCTAAGAGCGTCTTGGCTCTTTTCAATGGCCTAGCATTTAACATGCTACGCCAAATATCCTTTCGAATCAAGGATGTGCTAGCACCAGTATCCACTAGGGCATGCAGGTACTCACCTTGATCCTCCGGACCGTCTCTTTCTAATCGCAGACGGATCAGAAACCGTTCGGTCGGTGTTCCCACCAACGGTTTCCTCCGTCGCAGTTTCCCGGACTCCTTCGTCCATCCACTACTTCTGCGTACGAACTCCGTCGGCCGGATGAGTCTTCTCCGATATCGTTAGAATACCGGCCATACTCATCCGTGCCCTCCCCCGTTAAAACGAAACCGTCCTGGTCTTCATACTCGTCGTGCGCCCTTAAACTATTGGCTACGTCTCGGCGCACGTTTCGCGAACACGAACGGGGTGTTATATTCCGTTCTGACTGGTTATAGTTCTGTTCCAACGCGTCAATGTCCATGGCGTCATCCCTGACCTCTTCCCTCGGCCTCTTCAGCACTCGGCGATGTTCTGGATTCGCCTGGGCCCGATTTACTGCTAATGGACAATCGGGAACAATGTGACCGTTTTTACCGCACCTAAAACACTTTATGGTTTTGGGTCTTTCTTCTCTATCTTTAATCACAATATGGCACTCTCGAGCCAGGTGCCCCTCTATTCCACACGTGAAGCACACTATGGGTGGTCTCTGTCCCCGCTGCGGTTGCTTCGGTGGGGCCCTCCTTTGTACCGGACTTCGGGTGGGTTGAACAGCCTGCGGGAAGTCACTCTTATAGTGCCCCCTCCGTCCACAATTAAAACAAGTGATGTGCTGCGCCCTGCCCGGCTTGCTCGGTTGCGGCGGTCGCTGCGACGGGGTCTGCCTTGCTGGTTTCTCTTGCTTTCTTCTGACCACCGGTTGACGTGGTCTCTCCTCACTCGTTCGCTCATTCTTCAGGGTGCCGATGATACCACAGAGCTTTTCTATCATCTTGCTCTGCTGAGCCATCTGACGTTTCAGTGAAATTATCACCGCCCATACCCCGCGTTCCTCCGCTGCATCTAATACGCCCACCTCCATCGGCTCCTCGTATCGCCCATCTATCTTCATTGCTCGGAGGAGATCATTACATACTTCCTCCTCCTCAGATATTTCCATGGCACGGGCCAATGTCGTGGTATGTTTCCGCACAATTCTCTTACTCAGGTTGCGGTCACTCAGGGCCTTTAAGTATATGGCTAGCACAGTTCTTTTATTGTCATTGTTCTCTTCAGGGTAGGCCCGGAGCGCCAACTCCCTGTAATGGCGATTAAAAGTTATAAGCGTTTCGTTTCTCCGCTGATGCACCCCTTCCAGGGCATATTTCACTCGCTCATCTTCGTTGGAAGAAATGAAGTTGGTGGTGATATACTCCTCTATCTCTGCAAAGGCGACCTCTTCTCGCACTTTTCCCACAAGAAATCCGTCCACTGCACGCGCTAATTGCCCCCGGGCAGCTCTAGTTATTATGTATGCTGGGATTCCCTCAAGTCTTCCCTCATTCGCCCTCCATACTCTCTTCACCTCATCTATAAAGACCCTGACTTGCTCCGGAATCAGTCCGTCGCAAGGCTGTATTCTCTGCACCATTTCCCGTATGTCCTCCCGGTACACCCGGGCTGTCTCTCACCTCCCGCTACTCTCCACGATGGCCCCCGCCATGGCTGTACCCATCACCCGCATGGCGGCCACTGTTTCGGGTCGCAATTCTGGTCCGGGTTGAGGGTCAGTGAGGCATGGTAATACAGGGTCAGGTTTACGGGCCATCTTTACTACTGATAGTAAAAACAGACAATTATTCTCTGGAGTCGGGGTTGCTCGGTGCAGGTTATGTCGGTGGTAACTTTTACTATTGAACTGTCTCGGTACTCTCTATGCTCAGTTACCTGCGTGTGCTCTGACTGCCTTACCGCCTTTATAAATACTTGTACTTTATCTGCAACGCTGTCTAACACTACCTTAGTGGGGCGTCCTACTTGCGCCTGGGCCATACGTCTTATGTACTTACAGTTTGTGTTTTTATTATTATTCCGATCCTGGCAGGCTCGCCACTGAAGATTTTCGATCTTACACTTTTATAAAACTTCCTATAATAATACTGTCCTAAATGGTCATGCCTTCAGAAGACTATGATGTTGTGATTGCTGCGACAATCTATCTTCTGATGACGCAACTATTCTGGTTACGGCTCGCCTCTTCACCACGAACGATGAAGATATTTGTATTGGTAACCGGGCCTATCTGACGGATCAAAAGCTGTCAGGAAAGGTACAGGGTTGCCCTGTACTTCTGGAATAATTAACCAAACTCGTGCCTTGAATATATACAAGGTGATGATTTTATTCTGACACTAACTGTACACTATATCTATTAAATGATGGTGACTTATACTGTCACACTACAAGTTACATCTACTACTGATATCACGATTATATTTTAATATGATTTAATTACTTTGCAACTTGATTACTCCCAACTTATAGCTGATATGTTATCAAGACTACGACTAACTTAGTACAGTTTACTAATCACTGCAACTTGATTACTCTCTAACTGAGAATATTACGTACGTGAATCAACGATGGTAAAAGATTAAAGAATCAATAGACAAATTGCCTATTATATACGAATTACATTTTCCTAACTTCTATACATATCACGATATATAGATCTATATATATCGTAATACATAGTTCCTGTTTCTTTCATCCTTCTAGGTAGATATAACCACAGCTTGATTGGCCCACACATTCTTGTTCCCCAATCAACATCTGCTTATCTCTTCCTAGAAGTTCGTACCTATTCCTGTTGGTCGTTCTGACCAATCCCCGTTCGCCTATCTCTTGATTTCACTCTGAAACTTAGTTTCTTTTGTTTCTCTGCCACAGAGTCTGACTCGATACTCATCGATTATGACGTCATCCCGACCAATCAAACTCTGGGCTTCTCTTCTATGGAGATAACTTAAAACGGGGTCAAAGCGGTGTTGGCTGGTTCTGATTTGATGTGATCTGTCAGCTAACTAACAACACTACGGTATGTGTTGTTGTAGCATGCCTTTCTTTGATTGACATATAGTTGATATACAAATTTCGATTATGTTATTAATTCCTACAGGACGCTACAATGCCTCTGTCCTGTCCCTTGCCTATCGTGGATAAGCCTGTAGGAAACGAACGTTAATAAGCACATGAGCTGTATGATCTCATTGCCAGCTGGTGTTGTTGTACTTGCTTAAGGGAGTCGGAATGCCGACCGTCAACAACTACATGTCAGTCTGTTTCCTATAATTCTCTCGATTCCCATCGATTCGTATCTATTCTTATCACTCTATTATTTACTAAACTAATGGCCTAAATGACTGCTGAATATTATAAAAGTGTATGCCGATCCCACAGCAACAACTTTTATCCTCAACTATTGACAGATATCATCCACCCAGAACCGCCGGCCTTATTCCAATCTATTCTAACTTCTAACTTATCGTGATGAATATACTACTACAGTTTCAATCTGGTTCCTATTCTATTTCTGCGAAACTTATTCCATTTCCGCGAAACTGTATCCTATCATCAGCACTGGCTGAAGTCATCCATTGCAGCCTCCTACTATATATCTAACTGCTATTCATATTCACTTCGTTCACTAGCTCACCTGGTATTTTCAAATAATAATAATTTCACCGAGGTCTTACTCATAAATATAAGACGTCCAGTGGGGTCATGACTCCCACAAGACAATCCGATATCTACAATCTGATCAAAAACACATAGACTGGTATGGTTTCACATACAGTCTATACTTAACATAGACTGGTCTGGTTTCAAACACACTCCATACTTAACATAGACCGGTGTGATTTCACACACGGTCTATACTTAACATAGACCGGTGTGGTTCACACACAGTCCATAACTATTAATATAGGTTGGTGTTGCAAATAACTGACTTACTAAATTTATCACAATGAAGACTGGTGTGGTTTCACACACAGCTTGTTGATGATATCATACAGGTTGGTGCGGTTCCACATGCAAGCTGCTTGTAATGCAATATATATACACACACACTTACATATACACATTACAGTTACAGTTCGATTGCTATGGTTTCACACACAATCTGTTCCAGTACAGTACAACACAGGTACATTAATACCATTATTTATTAGCCTTGACCGGTGTGGTTTCACACACGATTGTATAGACACTTCAGTACATAACAATTACTTATATAACATTATAGACTGGTTCAATCCACAATCTGTTTGTATTTTGAAACGGTACATATAATTACTAATTGTCCAAAATAGACCTGTGTGGTTCCACACCCGATCTACTTGTAGCATGGTATGATGGAGCAGTTTCACACTGCCTATTCATTTGGGTATATATGTAATCTAATGGAGTCATAATGAGAACGCCATGCGATACATGTATATACAATTTTCTTACAAATTCTACTTAAAACACAATGTAAACTTGATCAGACATATCAGAGTACACACTGTAGACTGGTGTGGTTCCACACACAGTCCAATCATTTGACTTTTATTTACATTTATATAGTTTCATCACACTAGGCAAATGTGTATTGAGCCCATTCTTGGTCAAGTCTTGCTTTGAAACTATTTAAAGTCGGAGCTGTTACGACATAAACCGGTAACGCATTCCATGTACATCCACTACTCTTAATGAGAAAAATTGCTGTCAGAGTCTTGTCCTACTGTACTTTTTTTTAGTTTGTAGGGATGGCCCCGTGTAACTGTACTTTGGCCAATTTCTACGAGTTTACTGTCCACTTTGTAGATATCATGGGTGTACTTATGCACCTCTAACATGTCGCCCCTTGATCGTCTATATTTACGACTCGGAAGATGCAGGGCTTTCAATCTATCTTGTTACTGAAGTGATGACAATGATGGTATTAGTTTTGTCGCTCTCCTTTTGACTCCTTCAAGTAACTTCTCATCTTTGATATATCGAGGTGTTGCAACTGTACTCTTCAATGAAGCTGTGTTCAAGTATATGTATGACTTTATCATACCCAGAATTTTGTTGGCCTTGTTAACCTGCATCTCTGTGTGAATAGAGAACTTCAACTCATCATCAACATTCACACCCAGGTCTTTTTTAACTGAGCTTGTCTTTAGACTTATTTTGCCCTCACTACTGGACATTTCATAAGTGTAGTTAGGATTATTTCTTCCAAGATGCAAGATCTTGCACTTAGAGGCATTGAAACCAAGCTGCCATGTGCAGGACCAGTCTGTTAGATTATGTAAGTCATCTTGCAGATCTCGCTGGTCACTCACTGAGTGAATCTGTGTGTAAACTTTGGTATCGTCGGCAAACATCTGAGCCATGCACTTTACGCTGTTTGGCAAGTCGTTGATAATGACAACAAACAATACTGGTCCGAGGACACTACCCTGTGGGATTCCACTCAGTGCTGATGCCCAATTTGATGGTTTCCCCATTGACTATCACTCGCTGCTGTCTGTTACTTAAGAAGTTAACGATCCACTCCACACATTTGCCTGAAATTCCATAACCATTGAGTTTCTGCAGTAGTCTCTGGTGGGGCACGGAGTCAAAAGCTTTGGCAAAATCAAGGTATATTGTATCAACATGTACACCTGAGTCCAGGGAAGTGGTCCAGTCATCAAGTACAGCCAAGAGATTTGTGCTGGTCGATCTACTACTTAGAAAGCCATGTTGGAATTCTGTCAAAAGGTTGTTATCATTCATGTGTGGCATTAACTTGTCTCTAACTATGGATCCTCGAATCTTACACACAATGCTTGTTAGGCTGACTGGCCGGTAATTTCCTGGACTACTCTTCTTGCTCTTTTTGAAGCTCAGGGTGACATTGGCCTCTTTCCAGGCTTGTGGTAGAATGCCTTCGTCCAGTAACTTACTAAAAATTATCCACAGGGGAGTACTTAGTTCGTGTGCCAGTTCTGCCAGCAGCCTTTGGTGCATTCCATCGGGCCCTGGAGACTTTTAGGTGTTAAGCTTCATCAGTTTCTTTGCCACATCTACACTGAACTCAATTTTATCTAGTATGTTTTCACAGCGCAATTCAAAGTTAGACATTGCACTAGTATCCTCACTTGTGAACATGCTGCTGAAGAAATTGTTTAAAACTTCAGCTTTGTGCTTGTTTGACGATACTATAGTTCCATCCCTGTCCTCGAGGTCTGCTACATTATCATTTGTTTTCAGTTTGCTTCGTGCATATACATAGAAGGCCTTTGGATTCTGCTTCGCTTCCGTAGCAATTTTCTTTTCAAACTCCTGCATCACTTTGCGTCATGCCCACTTCGCCTGGTTACGTGCCTTTACATACTCCTTGCAATCTTTACCCGATCCTGTTGACGTATACTTTTTGAAGGCTGCCTTTTTTTTCTTTGTCTTCTCAAGTGATAGTGCATTTGTCCACAAGGTCTTATGTTTAGTGGACTGTTTTGCAGCTTTTCTGGGAACATTTTTGTCTACAGCATCTATCACTCAACTAGAAAGAATCTTCCAGCTCCCTTCAACAGTCATATTCTTTAGGCCCTCCATCCAGTTATAATTTCCTACCATCTCTCATTTTGTTGTAGTCACCCTTGGCATAGTTTAATCTTGGCACCTGAACTGTATCTGTAAAACAGGTTAGTTTAAAGCTAAGTATAACATGGTGGCTTTTGCCAAGAGGGGCTTCATAACCTATATCTGTTATCATATCTTCTTCATTTGTGAGAAGTAAATCAATGGTAGTTGGTCGTTGTTCTGCTCTAAAGTGCGTAGGTGAGGTAACATGTTGATAGAGGTCAGAGGAATGCATTCTTGAATGCGGAGGCCTTGTGGTTGGGGTCAGTTGTGGACATACATGTACCTTTGGGCCAGTCAATTTCTGGATGATTGAAGTCGCCAGTTATAAGCATGTGTGTGTAGTAGTGATTTGGAGGATATCATTACTTATGGCATCATTATTTTCCACTGAGCTGTTTGGTGACCTGTATATACACCCTATCAGCATGCACTCTCTTTTGCTTAGCTTGATCTCGTACCACACACACACTCTTTCATCTGACAGGATTCGTTTACTTTGCTTGGGACGGCACCTAATGCCTTCTTCATATATATATAACCACCCCTCTCAGTGATAGGCTAAGATTATCGAAGCAATCATATCCGTCCAGTTGCAATTCTGCTGATTGGACTGGGCGACGGCAATTCTTTGGAAGGATCTCTGTCGGGAAGATTATATCGGGCCTGTAGAGTGCAATAACGTTGTTTAATTTTGTACGTTTGTTTAATATATTGTAAACATTGGAATATATACAGTTTAATTTGCTATGTTGTTTAATATCAACGTCTGTACTTTAATTTATTTCCTTGTCTACATTAGAATATATACAGTTTGACATGCAATGGTTGCTATGCTATGTTCTCTGCTGCTGCAGTTTCGGGTCTTTTTTTCACTGGTTCTCTGTCGTGTTTCCGCCTTGCGGCATTTACAACCCTTCCTCCTCTTATCTTCCAGTCTGCAGTCTCACCTTTCTTGGCAGACGCTTGTCTGCAAGTGTCTCTTGTCTTTATTGGTTCTTTCATTTCCTCCCTCTCTATGGGAGTCATATCCCTTTTAATCCATATATTCTTGAATATTTCGTCATCACACTCTGATATCTTTTTTGCCATGCTGAGTATCTTGGTGTGGGCCTCCTCAGATCATGATGCCATCAATACTAGCATAGGCCGAGCATTTTTACCTCTACAACCCAGCTAGTTTAATGTGTCAAATTTTGCATTCGTCTCTAGGATATCTGTATATAATTTTTGAAGTAAGCTTTCATCATGTGCAATACTCTCCTCTATTACTTCACTATCGCTGTCTGGGATATTGAAGACTACAATGTTTTTCCTCCTGATTTCGGTTTCTTTGAGCTCATGAGCTCTCTGTCTTGTCACCTCTGATAGATTAAAGTTTGATGCACAAGAACCTTTCAACTCTTCATTTATCGTTGGTTGCTCTGTCCTAAATCTATTCATATCTGTTCTGACTTTGTCAACATCTGACTCCACTGCCTTGAATCTGTCCTCTAGTTCATTTCTGAGTGCCTCCATTTAAACTTTACACTTTTCTTCTATCAGCTTACCTGATTTGACAGCACTTACCGCAGATTCATTGCAATCAAAACAATACCAGTAGACAAGTAAAACATCACTTGATAGTAGTACTCCATATTCCTCATTTGACAGGCCTGTGCACACTAAGCAGAACCACTTTTCGCACCTCTTGCACTCTATAAGTTTATCTCCTTGGGTAAATACCTGGCAGCATTTCTTGCACTCGAAGGAGTCTTCTGGATTTTGGGAACTGGTCCGCATTTCTTTATTATTTCTTGTGCTTGATGCACTGCCCGATCTACCACCATCCGGTTTTCGAGGACGACCACCAGTGCCTTTCTGCACAGCAGGCATGTCTGGCTTAGGAGGCATTGTCTATTCGGAAAGATTTTCCTTTTTTGTGCACCAAATATGTAGGATACATTATCAGAATGAGCTGGTGAGCATTTCACACTCAGCTCAGTATATAGGATTCTTGAGATTGCTTGCTTGTTATACACTGTAGCTACATGGAAGTGATTTTAATATATACAACAATAATAGAATCGTAGGTTTATACTCATGGCTTATCTTTGTATCTGTGCGTACGTTGCTTAGTCAACAGGTACAGGATTTCGTTAACCTCTTCTTGATCTACCAAGAGGTCTAGAATATCAGGATCCTCTTGCTGGTTGTAACACTCACGCTGTCTATCGTGGACTCATGCCTGGGGTCAGTTACATTTAAATGTAACTAGTTACATTGCACTACGTCAGTTACAGTTTCATTTGTTGAGCAATGTAACCGGTTACATTTCAGTTACTTTGCATAATGTAACTAAAGTTACATTTCAGTTACATGAGTTACTTTGACTGATAATTATTATGAAGGACTATGTGAACATCAATGTCATCATAAAAGGTGTAATGTAGTTAACCAAATTGAGATATATAGCAGAAACAAAATACCACTATAACCACTGATATAATAAACTGACAGAACTGAATCCATTTCAGATATAAAATATAAAACCTGCTGAAAATTCTTTAATAAACTTGACTTAATTTTGTTGCTGCCATATGCAATAACAAATTTCAATCAACTTGTTTTCAAAATAATAAGAGACTAGTTTAATTTCACAGCCTTCATAGCTGTACACATATTTCTTCCTCTAACCCTTTCAACCCAGACATGCCATATAACAAACATTAATCTTATTGTAAGAAATAATAGGTTGAATGTTTGAAACTAATTTGTCTGAAAGCGTTGCTACCATAGGTATCAACATTTTCAGTGAAATTAGTTTCAAATTGTTCAACAGATTTCCTTAGAGCTTTGACTTTCTATGATAAGATAATCTGCCATCTACCATGGGGCAATATAACGGTTTCTAGTGAAATTAGCTTCCAAAAGTCCATCAGATTTGATGTTTGCTTAATTTCAAATAGGAATTCAAATACTTTGAATAAAATTTATTACTTTCATTAGTTGCAATGGCAAATTGATTCGGATCAGTTAATCTGCTGAGTACTTTATACTTTACATTTGTAATTTTACTTTCAAAAGCTCTTGCTTCATATGGCACCAACAGGTTTTTTTCAGGTCAGATTAATTTCAAAATGTTCACCAGCTTTCCAGTACACTAGTTTAATTCCACAGCCTTTATAAATTCTGTCTGCTATACCAAAATGGTTGATGGCTTGACTTTTATCAATGGCATTGTCCTTTGATCTTTATCACCTCACCTATGTGAATTGACCTTAGCTTGAGTATAATTGCTGAGCAATGATGTCCTAAACTGGCCTAATCAATCATATATAAAGAAAAGAAGAGGACATGCTGCTGTTAACACAGATTTTAACTTTCTTTACAATTCAACATTTTGCGTTTTTAATCCTTTTCACCCTTTAACACTAAACTGGACAAAGCCGCTTTTTACAGTGGTTTTGAGAAATGTCCATTTGCAGACCATGAGATTATTTTAGAAAATTTACCACTGGAATGACTGGCACAATAACCAATCCAGTCATTTCAGTGGCAAATTTTCTAAAATAATCTCATGGTCTGCAAATGGACATCTTCTATGAGAACGCTAAGGTTTTCTTCAACAAACTTAATATTTAAAGGGTAACAGTTAATTGTAGATTAATGTAAAAGCTGTATAAGATTTTGATTAAAGGTTGTTGTTGCCTGATGTAGCAATAACATTTAAATTATCATTGCTAAAATATCACATAAACAGATACATGTATAGAGTGTGTTAACCCTTTAATGGTCAGGATTGGTCAAGAAATGTCTATTTTCTAGGCTACAAAATTTATATTTGAAAATTTACCACTGGAATGACTTCCCCAATAAAGCCAGTCATTCCAATGGCAAATTTCTAAAATAAATAGCACTGATGCTTGGAAATAAAGTTGTTGCCCATGGCATCAACATCTTCCAGTAAAATTTGCATCAATATATTCAACAGCTTACCTGAATGATTACATTGAAATTGGGATATTGGCGTGGCATGTGTATAACAGTAGCTATGTTGCAAATTAAGAAAATTGTAATAAATTTGGTAAAAAAGTTTGAAAAGTAACTGAAATTTCAGTTTCTTTTGCAATGTAACTTCTTACATTTCAGTTACTGTAACTAAAACAATTCTTAAGTTACTTCAGTTACATTAAAAATGTAACTAAGCTACAGTCAGTTACAAGTTACATTTACCCCAGCCCTGCGTGGACTATGTAGATAATCCAGGCAATATCAACTGTTACACAAGCATGGACTCTGTCCTTAAGTAAGCCTAAGTTAATTGAAAGCCCTGCTTGCTTGTCCTGGCATTTGCGACTTATTGCCAGAAAGTGGGTGAGTCTAACTGGTTTAAGCTGTAGTCTGGAAAGGTTGAGCTGATCTGTCTCCTTATTTAACTATAGCTTTGTTGGAAGGTTTGTGGGTTACTGTGGCCATTTTCCTGATTCCAGTTTACTATGGAAATTGGTGGGATTTCTATAATCTTTAGGGTTGCTAGCCCTCGGAACTGATTTACTTTTACAATTGCTCGATTTAGTTCATCTAGAGTAGTTTCATTACTGTGGTTCTTCTTATTCATGTAGATGAATTTCCCTCTTTTCGTAGTGATATCACAAGTTCCAACCCACAAGTAAAGAGAAATTTGTTTGTGTCTTCTTATCGCAGGACCGATTTGCTCGACTAACAGATCTACTAATGTGCTAGTAGTTGCTCCAGCTATATACTAGAGTTCTGGTGGAAATTTCTGATCGTACTTGGTATACCATGCATTGCGTGGGGTAAATCTTTTACTATCAGATACTAGGATTGGTGTACTATGTTTTACACCATGCAGTTTTACTGTACTTTCAAATCTTTTGATAAATTTGTTACGTTTATTATAATGCATTTGTAGAATTTTAATTGCACTGTAGATATTTTCACATATACAGACTTGGATTTAGATAATCTGTATCGTATCTGATCATATGATCATACTCTTATGCGATCTAAGGTTTTTCTTGTTTAACCCCCCCATCTTTGACCTCATTCAGAGACGCCGCTAATCTGGACAAACATCGTCTCTTTAGTAAGCAACAATATGGTTTCGTAAGTTGGAGATCTATCACTCTTCAGCTGATTAAGGTACTGGATGAGTGGACAGAAATATTGGTTAGAGGTGGGGTGATGAATGTCGTTTATATGAACTTCATGAAAGCATTTGACACTGTAGCTCATCGCAGATTGATAACAAAGATGAAAGGATTAGTAGTGAGTGAGTAGATGTGCTCCTGGGTTTAAGACTCTAAGTGGCCGAAAGCAGAGAGTCAGTAAACGGATCGTACTCCAAATGGCATGAAGTGACAAGTGGAGTCCCACATGGTAGTGTCATAGGCCAGGGTTCGTACGCATGTATGGAAGTCTGGAAAAAGTATGGAAAATTGGGAAAGCCTTGTCCAGGGCTGGAAAAAGTGTGGAAATTCCAATTTTGGGCCAACTGGTATGGAAAATGTATGGAAAATTAAAATATCGGCAATCCTAATTTTTCCGACCGCAATCTTTTTGTTTACGAACGAAATCTCGCGTTTCTGCCAATCTTGCCAGAATCTAATTCGATTGGGTGCCGGTCTCGTCTTACAATAGAAAACTGCCTATTACCGGGAACATCTCAGGGGTTGTTAAGCAATACGGGTTCTGAACATGTTCAAATACAACGCAATAAAAATTAGTGAATCAGCAGTCATCTGTCAAATAGTACAGAGTGTTAGAAGCCGAAACAATGAAATAATTTGTGAGATTGCGGTTTTTTTGTGATACAGTAAAGATGGGAAAGTGCAAATATGCTAGTGTTTGGGAAACCAATGATAAATATAAGGATTGGATTTTACCGGACAACACATCAAACTCGCGTGCCAAATGTAGTGTTTGTAATAAGTCGTTTGACATCGGGAATATGGGCGAAGCGGCTCTTGTTAGCCACATGCCAGGGAAAAAACATGAGACACTGAGAGAAGTTCATCTAAAGCCAGCGCCGAAAGTTACGGATTTCTTTGGTTCAAGGTAAGAATATTTTACATTTTCACATTGATAGTACCAGAATCATTTAGAAGCGTAGCAATTTTATATCGCCCAACGTTATATGATCCCAACTTTGCCCTTGTATCGTGAGGCCTCTTGTGTTGGCTCATCATTGAGTGAAAATAGTGAATTCCTGTTGCTATGGCGATCATTTAGAAGCATGGCAATTTTATATCGCCCAATGTTAGATGGTCCCAACCTTGCGCTGAGTCACAGTAAAATATTATTGACTGTCCGACAGCTCTTTCGTTTCGCGAGGCCTCTTATGTTGCCGCATTGTCAAGTGAAAATAATGAGGATTCCTCCTGTTGCTATGGTGATATGATCAGCTATGGTAAATTTAAATTAAATTAGTATATGTGTATATGTGCAGGGTTTAACTTGTTATCTAAAGGTGGGGGTGGTGGGGTGGGGGTGGCCCTCAACAAATAAATGTGGGTGTCTCAAGCTCAACTTTGCATGATAGCTGTTGAATATTTTGAAAATAATTTGACTGGAAACTATTGCTGCAACAGTTTCCAGTCAAATTATTTTCAAAATATTCAACAAAAAATGTGGTGCTGTAATGAAATTCATATCTTGTTTGCATCCTGAAAAACACTGAGCCACACCTAGACAATATACGGTTCCCAGAGCCACTCATAGACAATATACTGTTCCCAATCTAGATTTTGGGGCTAAAAACCCTCAAAAAGTCCCTTTATAATGAGAAATCCTATGTATGTGTGACACACTGTGTGTGTTTGTGTGTATGTTGATATTTCTGGCTATATTAGATTAAGATAACTCCTATGATCTTTTAATAGTGTGTTTTGATAGGATAGCTGTTGAATATTTTGAAAATAATTTGACTGGAAATTATTGCTGCTTAAAGCAGCAACAATTTCCAGTCAAATTATTTTCAGAATATTCAACAAAAAATGTGCTGCTGTAATGAAATTCATATCTGTGTGTGCGCGTGCTGTGCTTTGACATTCTTGTGACAATTATTTATATATGCAGTTTGTTATTGTCCTCTGGTCTTCCACTACCGCGGTTGCTTCAGTTCCACAGGCAAAAGTGCACACGCTGTGTTTTGATATTCTTGTTTTATAAAGTTTAATAAAGTTTATGTATGATGAACTTAGTAACTGTGTTTGTTTTTTGTCTGATTGAAAGTCCCAAAATGAGGTCTGGAAAATTTGAAATTGAGTCTGGAAAAAGTCTGGAAAAGGTATGGAATTTAATTCTGCTGAAGGTGTATGAACCCTGATAGACCCTGTACTGTTTGTGATCTTTATAAATGATCTGCCAGAATGTGTAAAGTCAGAAACTTACCTGTACGCAGACAACACAAATGTCTATAGACGGATTAACAATGATCAAGATGCTGCCGCCTTACAAGAAGATTTGGACACACTTTACGAGTCGACAGAGACATGGTTATTGCATTTCCATCCGGAGAAGTGTAAAGTTCTCAAAGTGGGAACGAGAAATACTAGGTTAGACAAAAGATACAACCTATACAACAGCAAGGGTGATGCAGTAAACCTGGAAACTGTTGATAGTGAAAAGGACATTGGGATAATTGTTGACCGACAACTGAGCTTTAGAGAGCATATGCAAACAAGGCCGTAGAAATTATGGCGGCTATTCGCAGAATGTTTACCTACTTGGATAAGGACAGTTTTACTCTATACGGCTCTTGTGAGATCTCAAGTTGAATATGCAGGGAGTGTGTGGTCACCATATAAGAAAAGTGGCATAGCTACTGTGGAAAGGTTCAGAGAAGGGCCACAAAGTGTGTACCATCACTAAGAGAGTTGAGCTACACAGAGAGACTGAAGCGGCTGCAACTACCAGCCATAAGTACAGAGGGCTTTGAGGGGACACCATTGAAACATATTAGATATTGAATGGGATTTATGACAGGTGCGGTACTGAAAATTTCTTTACGCACAACAGTGAGGTCACAAGAGGGCACAATTATAGAATTTATAAGACCCACATTAGACTTGATATTACGAAGTTCTCATTCGTGAACCTTGTCACCGATATATGGAATAATCTTCCTTACGATGTGGTAAACGCACCAAGCCTAAAATGCTTTGAAGGTAGACTTGATCGCTATAGGAAAGATCAGGACATGAAATATGACTGCAATGCAGATTACAGTTTCTAATCAAGAGCAGGAGCGATAGGACGGGTTTGATTGAGTATTCAAAGCTGAGGAAGGATTGGCTGTGGTACATTTTGTAAGCCGCGCCAATCATAAAATTATTGTATTTCATTTGAAATGTATTGTAATGGGCAACAATTAATTAAATGTAATGTAGATACTGCTGCTGGATCAAGTGGATTGGGCATGAAATCACGCCAGTCCACATTGTGATAGCATAGTAGTAAGGATTGGGCATGGTACCTGCGCCAACCTATCTTTAACAGTTGTGTATATTTTAATAAAAGTAGCTGCTGTGATAGCCATTAGAAAAATTAATTAGGTAGCCCTGTATTATTGCTGTTGTTGGTTATTAGCTCACTGAAAGGCCAAGTGAGCTTATGCCATGGCGACCGTCCATCCATTGTGCATCCGTCCATCCGCCAACTTTTCCTTTAAACAATTCTCAAGAACCACTTGGCCAATTTCAATTATATTTGGCAGGAAGCATCCTTAGGGGATAGGGATCCAAGTTTGTTCAAATGAACCCAGTCGGCCAATTTGGCCGGCGGCCATCTTGGATTTAGGCTGATTTTAGGAAACGTCTTTAAAAATCTCCGAAACCACTGAGGGGATTGATGCAAATCGCATGAAATATGATCATGGGGAAGAGCTGAACCAAGTTTGTTCAATGGAACTTGATTGGTCAAATGGTTCGGCGGCCATCTTGGTTGACCTAGTTGTAGCGAAAATGACTTCTCCCAAGGGATCGGGCCAAAATTTGGCAGATATGATTGGGGCCTAAGGGCCATTAAAGTGTATTCAAGATAAGATGATCCGTCAAAAAACATGGCCGCCGTGGGCCAATCAAAATATAGCGTGTTTGGCGGCCATATTGGATTTTTTTTATTTGAGGGATTTTGAGGCTGAAATTGGTTTTGTATGTGTTTTGCATTATTCTGATCACAAATTTGCAATTTTCGAAACTGTCGGATAAACGGTTTGGTGGCCATATTGGATCATTTTCCCACAAAAAGCTCCCATACTAAAGCAATGTGAAATTGAAAAAATTTTCTTTTCGAGAACTACTGGGCCGATTTCAATTATATTTCGCAGGAATCATCCTTAGGGCATAGAGATTCAAGTTTGTTCAAACGAAGCCGATCGTCCAATTGGGCCGGTGGCCATCTTGGATTTGGCCGATTTTTAGAAAAGTCTTTGAAAATCATCTCCGAAACCGCTTGGGGGATTGATGTAAACCTCATGAAATATGAGTTAGAGCAAGTGCTGAACCAAGTTTGTTCAAGGGAAATTGATTGGTCAAATGGTTCGGCGGCCATCTTGGTTGACCGAGTTGTAGCGAAAATGACTTCTTCTCCAGAACCGCTGAAGGGCAGATATGATTAGTGCCTAAGGGCCATTAAAATTTGTTCAAGAGAAGTTGATCCGTCAAAAAACATGGCCGCCGGGGGGCCAATCAAAATATAGTATGTT
Organism: Chaetoderma sp. LZ-2023a; assembly: GCA_034401795.1. Taxonomy (NCBI): domain Eukaryota; kingdom Metazoa; phylum Mollusca; class Caudofoveata; order Chaetodermatida; family Chaetodermatidae; genus Chaetoderma; species Chaetoderma sp. LZ-2023a. The sequence goes on along the minus strand of CM067374.1, from coordinate 60,261,767 downwards.
TGGCGGCCATATTGGGTTTTTTTATTTGATGGATTTTGAGGCCGAAATTGGTTTTGTATGTGTTTTGGTGTTTGCTGTGTTCAGATTTGAAATTTTCGAAACTGTCGGATGAATGGTTTGGCGGCCATCTTGGATCGTTTTCCTGCCAAATGCTCCCATACTAAAGTAATGAGAAATTTAAAATGTTTTCTCAAGAACTACCTGGTCGATTTCAATTATATTTGGCAGGAAGCATCCTTAGGGTATAGAGATTCAAGTTTGTTCAAACGGAGCTGATCGGCCAATTGGGCCGGTGGACATTTAGGATTTTGGCTGATTTTTTTTAATGTCTTTAAAAATCTCCAAAACCGCTCATGGGATTGATGCAAACCTGATGAAATATGATTTAGGGCAAGAGCTGAACCAAGTTTGTTCAAGGGTACTTGATTTGTCAAATGGTTTGGCGACCATCTTGGTTGACCTAGTTGTAGCAAAAACGACTCCTCTAGAACCGCTGAAGGGATCGGGCTGAAATTTGGTAGATATGATTAGGGACCAAGGGCCATTAAAGTTTGTTCAAGGGAAGTTAATCCATCAAAAAACCTGGACACCCATGGGCCAATCAAAATATAGCATCTTTGGCGTCCATATTGGATTTTTTATTTTTGCTGGATTTTGAGGTCGAAATTGATTTTATGTGTGTTTTTCGGTATTCTGATCTCAAATTTACAATTTTCGAAACTGTCGGATAAATGGTTTGGTGGACATCTTGTTGATAAAGAGCATTCTAGTTGAAATGCCTATGGTCCAGGTGAGCAATACAGGCCCTTTGGGCCTCTTGTTGTAATTAAACTACACTTTGACACATGTAGACATCCACACATAAGTGTGGAAAACCTTATTTATGTGTGATACGGGCACTTGAGCCTAATGTAATCAAGGTTTTTCAAGTTTTAAGAGATATGTCTCTATATTATATGCATGTATAAATATATATATATATATATATATATATATATATATAAAAATCTGCATACACTAGTGACATGTTTTTTGTTTAAATAAAGGTGAGATTTGTATGTATAATTGTATATATATATATATATATATAGATAGGGGAACAGTTAGAGGAATGCAAACAGAAACCATTGCGGAAGCTGAACTACTGAATGATATTTTAAAATAAATTTTACAAATATCAGACACAATCCAGGAGCAGAACATAAGGCATGTATGCCTGCGTTCTGACATCATCTTAACTTAACTTATATACATGGATTTTATGATGTCGTAAGCTCTTTAGCAATTGGCCGGTTGCATATTCAACATTACAACGATTCTGACTTACTTTTTTATCGTCTAATAACCAGACTCAATATGTGAATATCAGGCATGTCAGGAAATTTATTTTACGGCTGCATTGAACCTTACGGTCTAGATTTATGCATTCATTTTGATAACCATCTGCCATGCATACATCTTGCCACACACCCACCCCACCCAAATGATTGCTTTCATATGGGGTTCATTTTATGTCATCTAGTTTCAACATGTCATGCAGTGAATAATGTAGGAATTAGTATACAGAGATATTCAATATAAAATCAATTTTGTTTTGTAGTGGGCAATATTCCTTATGAAGCAACAGAGGAGCAACTGAGGGAGATCTTTGTTCAAGCCGGTACCATCGTTAGCTTCAGGTAAGTCATAAGGACTATAAAGATGGGCTAGGGTTTTAGCAACTGTCAACATTCCATTAATTATTTTAGTTCTTGTCCTCTCTTATATGAAAAAATCAGTTGTGTTCCTAATTTTTAGCTAGATTTTCAGTAATAATGTTGACTGTAGATAAAGGTTTCATAGTGACTGTCCGTCATCTGTCTGGTAAGCTTATCCGTTAACCTGTAAAATCGCAACATTCCAGAGCCTTTAACGTCTTGTTTCCTTCCTTCCTTTCACTATTTATTAATTTCTATGTTTATATTATTTTCTGCCTAAATCCAATCTAATCAATCCAATTCTATTTCTTCTGTCGGCCATGATTACTAATCCATCCCAAGTCATTGTTATAGTTCAAAATGTAGCCAAATAAAGAAATTGAGGGAACAAAAAACAGGTTATGTCAGAAATATTTGCGTAATCTGCGCCAACGAAAAATGCATTAAGCCGATTTGGACAGGCCTGAAAAGGTACCACCTCTAATCTTTTATGGAAAAATGTACTATTTGGTCAAACGTGATTGAAAGTCATAGAATTTAGCTTTGTTGGACAATTTAAAATTCTGGATGGGCGTAGATAAACAAAATTATGCAAAAATCAGGAAAAATATGATTATTTTATTCTCAGATGACATCATCATGAAGCATCATTCTAACCAATTAGAACGCTTGTTCATTGCATTCACATTGTTCTTCTGTTAGCCGTAGCAGTTTACCTACTTGTCCAATCAGGACATGCGATACAGCATTTGCATGGCTGAAATTAGCCAATCAGAAGATATGTTGTACTTGTTGTTCCACTTCGGAAGCATAACATCCGGCTTCTGGTTTTCTTTGCAAATGTGTCATACATTATTGTTTTTATGTGTTTACTTTTGAATGTTCTGATATCGGTAGTCCTATTGTGTGAAATAATACCATCGAACTGTGAAAATGTTGGAACAATGAAAATTTAAGGGCAAGTGTCTCGGTCACAAGCGATATAAGCCATGCATTAAGGGTGCCTTCAGCAATAAGTACAACACTTATTGTCGAATGTGTAAGTAAAATTCAATGTTTCCAACTTTTTCAAGAATAGGAATGGGCATTGTCTCATCCAACTGAATCATCATATTTACCTCCAGAAATGTGGCAGATGCATTTTGAAAGCATCTAGATTTCAAAATTCTCGCTGACGGAACCCCCCCCCCCACTCCTCTCGCCCCAGTTCATCGTCCAGTCATGGAGTCATGGAATTTCTATGGCCAGAAGGTCACTTGTGTATGAACCCTGTCTGATGTAAGGAATATTCTGTTTCATATTTTGAAACTAATTTGACTAGGAGCTGTTGCTGCCATGCAACAGGTTCCAATCAAATTAGCTTCAAAATACTCAACAATTTTCTTGTATGGTTGTCTTGAAATTAAGACAGTGGAATCTCAAGTGTGAAATGGTTAATAATGGCTTCTCAGGAATCACTAGGCTGATTAATGCATCTTTAGCCACTAGAGGATGTGGATCAGAAAGATCCAAGATTGCTCAACATTTCATTTGATTTGGATATTTTGTTATTCTCAGAAATGACAGAAGCACCTGGCCATCTGAGTTAATTAGTTCGTTTTTAAAGATGTATATTAACAGAACCGAGAATTTATATAATTGTACTGTCCATCTTGGAAGACTTACTGGTAGTTTTCACCAAGATTACAGTGTCTCCAGAATTGATTCAAGCATTCAAAAATTTTAGATTTCTGGTCAACATGTTTAAGATTCTTGTATTTTGACTCCAGACTTTCCTAATGTGAAATTACTTCATTTTGCTCCCAAATGCTTGTCTTACTTACCAAAAATCTTCATATTTACAGCAGTAAAGCTGTTTGGAACCTAGATTAAACATTTCTGATTCAAATACCAGGCGAACGATACTGGCCCTGTGACCTTGTTTCATAGGAGCAGTAGCTATGTGGGATTGTGTGACTTCCTATTTTCACTGTTGGTTATCGGATTATGGTTGAGGAAAACTTATGTTGTTTTCACTACATAGCCCCTGGTAATAAATGAGTTAAAACTTCATATTAACATTTATGATCAGTTAACCCTTTAACACTCAAGCTGGCAAAAATGGCTTCTACAGCGGTCTTGAGAAATGTCCATTTGCAGACCAAGAGAAGACTATTTTTGAAAATTTACCATTGGAGTGACTGGCTCGATAACAGAGCCAGTCATTCCAGTGGTAAATATTAAAAAATAATCCTGGCTTGCCTTGGTTTGCAAATGGACATTTTTTGTGAGAAAATTGAAATTTTCCTGAACAAATTTGAGGGTTAGAGGGTTAATCTTTATTTTTATCTACCTTAAATACCAGGCAGACATCTTCATTATATTGTGAAATTCTCACAGGCTTGTGTATGACAGAGAGACCGGGAAACCCAAAGGCTATGGATTCTGTGAGTACCAGGATACAGAGACAGCGCAGAGCGCTATGCGCAATCTGAATAATCATGACTTTAATGGTCGGCCATTGCGGGTTGGTGTCGCGGCGGGTGATCAAAATAAGGATGACATGAAAGGCATGCAACAAGCTGTCGGTGGACCAACAGTCGAGGTGGGTAATGTTTAGATGTAAGAGTTCTGTGCTGGTGGAAAGTATTCGGCAGATAAAATTATTGTTTTATGCTTCATCTATCTTGCTTTAGACAATTACCGTAGTTCATTCAATCCCAGAAATTGGCAGTAAAATAACTCTGTTTTTCACAGACATAAGTTCATGAATAATGTAAAAATATCATGCATTCTCCCATAACTTTCGAAATAGTGCACCTATGAAAGAGGGACATCTGGGACAGTATTAACAAAGCTGGCGTAACTTACGCCCTAGAGTTAGGCCTCATAGTTACGCCATATTCATGAAGAAGGCGTAAATAAATGCATCACTGTGATATATGTAGGCCAGAATCCGTTGGTCACATAGGCTGCTTATTGACATAGCTGTCAAACCTTTCAAAATGTGAGGCCTTCACTACAACATGGAATACTGAACAGGCTAGCTACCATTGACTCAAAATTTAGTATGTACGCTTAATACTAACAAATAATAAATAAATAGTATTCATTCGGACGTTCTATCGAGTCTGACTAACCTAGCATGTAACCATTCATTAGTAAAATGCTTGTCATTACAAAAACTAAGTGCTGCAAAAACCTGTAATTTTTATATTCTTACAACTTTTCCTTAGCATTCTGAAGCCTTTTTGGGAAAACTTGACTTGAGCACAGCGTGTCATTCAGGCCGTTCATGTACGCTCATTGCCAGGCAATGACGTATCACTCTACTGTATTTACCAAATTGTTTCAGCTTCACATTCAGCGCACTGTGGGTGCTTTGAATACAGAAATAAGAAAAGTATTCAGCTCAAATATTTTTTAAATACGGCTGCTATGGCTTCATATTAAATAACACTTAATATTTAGAAAAAGTCGGCTAAATGCAAATTCAATTTATAAAATTTGTAATATCCGATATTCGACTAAAATTCGAGACCACGTCAAAAGCGCTGTAAATAATGACTTATACCTTGTAGTTCGAGGGCATAAGTTAACCCGATTTTATGAATGGGCGTAAGCTATGTCCTTTTCGTGAATACCGATTTACGCCACTTTGTGGGCTTTCTCCCTAGTTACGCCTTTTCTAGGGTGTAAGCCCTCTTCGTGAATACGGCTGATATTCGACTAAAATTCGAGACCATGTCAAAATGCTGTAAATAATGACGTATGCCTTGTAGTTGGAGGGCATAATTTAGGCCCGATTTTATAGATGGACGTAAGCTATGTCATTTTCGTGAATACGACTTACGCTTTCGCGCTAGTTGCGCCTTTTCTAGGGCGTAAGCCGTCTTCGTGAATACGGCCCCAGATGAATTGTAGAGCAATCATAGGGACATTAAATGATATACAATTTATAAATGTGGGTGAAATATTTTCTTTGTTATCTAATTAATTTATCAATTAAATACCAAAGAAAATTTGTAATAATTTGATCTCATCTCGGAGAATTATACATTTTTTCCTCCTCGCAAACAGATGGACCCGGAAGTACGTCATCATTTAACATGCCCATCCTTTGCTTTGTTATGCCCTTAGCCCTTAAATTTGTTCAATAAAATTTTATTTTTTCATAGAAATTATCCATTTGCAGAACAAGAGAAGCCTATTTTTAAAAATTTCCCTCTGGAATGGCTGGCTCGTTTATCGAGCCAGTCATTTCAGTGGTACATTTTCAAAAATAGTCTTCTCTTGGTCTGCAAATGGACATTTCTCAAGACCACTGCAGAAGCCTTTTTGGCCGACTTGATGGTTAAAGGGCTCATAGTTGTGCTTGTGCTCTTGTTTCCAAACAGAGTCCATATGGAGAAGCAGTTGAGCCGGAGAAAGCGCCAGAGGCTATCTCTAAAGCAGTCGCTAGTTTACCACCAGAACAGATGTTCGAGCTGATGAAACAAATGAAGGTTTGTAGCTATAAAGCGTCTAGCCTGTCTTAGATGGCTGCATTATGGAGCATCAATATGATGATGACTGAGCATGTGTCGTATTTGTGTTCATCATGCTATAGAAGTACTGAGAGACTCATACACTCCATAGATCTTATAGAGCTAATTATAAGATGACAAACTTCGAACTAATATCCTGATCCGAAAAACATCGCGATCATATAAGATACATTATGTTTAGTATTTTGAAACTATTTAGGTGGATAGTAACAGCAGCTTCCAATTAAATTAGTCTTGTAATATTTAACAGCTTGACTATTTTGTTTCTTTGAATATAAAGATTTTGGTATTCCACAGGAGATAGATTGAGTTACTCTGCAAATCCTACAAATAAATTTACCGAATTAATTAGAAGCAAAGGACATGTCTAAACCAGCTACTTGTCCTTTGGATGTTTCTCCATAACTAATCAAGATCAAGAGTTGATATTGTACCCTTAAATTTCATAATCATCTATTTAGAGCTATTATCTTTGAGAATTTCAGATCTGTAACCAACGGGTTAGTCTTGACAGGATTATTGTATGATCATAAAGTTTTGTTATACTGGGAAATTTCCAGAGCTTTTTATTCTATATGTCTATCTGAAATTATGCATTGCTATTGGTGGTTAGAACGCAGTACATTATCATTGTTAGGTTGGGTATTGGAATTACACTTTGTGTTGTTATCTGTGCAGATAAGAATTCTGGTTAGTCAATTATTGGGGCTGTTAAGATGCCATGTGAAGTACGAGTGTGCCATAGTTACAAAATAGGAGGCATCGTCAAAAATGTAAAAAATTGTTTACAGATTTATACTCTGTTAGTTCTAACAAAAGATGCGTTATACCTGTTTAATATTTTGTGTTAACAGCTCTTTGGGGCCAGGTGCAAGTTCATGATATAGACTTAATATCTCCCACTTTAAAAAACGTGGATTATGCTTTTTTGATTCGTTTCCATTTTGGTTTGTCAATTCCCTCAGTGGCGATTGTGTATCAGCGAAACGCCTCTATATTCATTTGTAGTTATAGCCCTTGAAATACTTAAAATTCATCAAAAATGTCAGAGCATTTGGTTTCTGCTCAATAACTTCAGTTATTATGGATGGATTCATTTCAAATTAGCTATGTCAACTCCTGATGACATGCCCTCGGTCGAGATTGTGTATCAGCGAAACATGTCTCGATTCACCGAAAGTTAGCTCCCTTGAAATACTTCAAATTTGTCCAAAATGTTGGTTTCCGCTTAATAACTTCACTTATGATGCCAGTACAATCTATCGATCATTCCCTGTGGCAAACAGGGTTTCGTGAATGTCTACAATATGCATGGGGATGTACATCATCTAGTTAGAATGTGTTAACACTCAAGCTGGCCAGCCAATGCAGCTTCTGCAATGGACTTGAGAAATATCCATTTGCAGAGCAAGATAAGCCTATTTTTGAAAACTTAATACTGAAATTCCTGGCGTGATTACCAAGCCAGCCAGTCATTCCAGTGGTGAGCTTTCAAAAATAGTTTTCTCATGGCCTGTAAATTGAGAATCTGAGAAAACCTCTATATTTTCTTGACCAGGTATATCTATCAGGATCTGCTGTTTAGGATTTGAAGTTAAGGGCTGATTGTATCCATATCAGATTTTATGGTTAAGATTTATTGTAGACGCTGTTTTCGGCATTAGTGGTGAGACATCACATGTTCCTGTTACATATTCTGTTTGAATTCTCATTTGTAGCTTTGTATCCAGAACAACCCCAATGAGGCGCGTAACATGCTGCTGCAGAACCCGCAGCTGGCCTACGCTCTGCTACAAGCCCAGATTGTCATGAAGATCGTCGATCCACAGGTCGCCATGGTACGTATTGACCAAACAATTTAGATTAGATGCACTTAACCCTTTCATTTACAGACCAAGAGAAGACTATTTTTGATAATTTACCACTGGAATGACTGGCTCGATAACCGAGCCAGTCATTCCAGTGTTAAATTATCAAAAATAGTCTTCTCTTGACCTGCAAATGTACATTCAATAAATAAATATTTTGTGTTTATTGAAAAAATTTAGTCACTAAAGACTTAATGTATTACAATGTTAATTGCTGACACTGTGGATGTATATCCAGCATTTTAATGTGAACTCAGGGGTTTCGATGTTAGCTAAGTGGGTAGATGTCATGAATATAGATCAGACATCTATTTAGGAGTTTAGTTAATACCAGTTATAATGCTGATGGCATCACCAGCTTTGCTGACTTGTTTTAGCGATCACTTCTCGTCCAGTGTCTGTCCGTCTATCTGTCTGTCTAGCTAACAATGGTGGCACATTTTGTTATTTTTTGTGCAGACTGAGACTATACATGTACGTCATCCAATTGTTCAAGTCATCATCTAATGTTGCGAAAATGGAGATGATTCGCCCTCAAATTCCGGAGTTATTGCCCTTTTAAATATATAATATATATAATGATTCATGGGAGGTAACTTAATATCGCATACTATATAGTCTTGAGTTACCTCCCTTTTTTCTTTTTAAAACCAATAAAACATTTAATTCTACCAAAATATCTTATATTATTTTTCATTTACAGTAACATAATTTGGTGTGTGACTGCATTGTAGGCTAATTATGTGTCGCATATTAAGTGTAGGTCAGCGGGACCTCCTTTTCATGGTTCACTGAACATCATTGAAAATTCTTGTCTGAACCATCACGAAATCTGAAGCATGGGTGCATTTTAGGCTAAAGCTTTCGGTGTTTCAAAAGTGGTGTACCTTTCCTGGTTTATGTAAATGTTACGCGAAAGCTTAGTTTGGCTTAGGTTAGCGGGTGTATCCTCTAAGATTATGCATTCCTTGTTAGAACAAAGAATAAAACATCCAGACAGTAGATTTTGTATTATTTTCGGCGATTTAGACTAAATCGAGTCACTCATGCTGTAATTGATTATAACATCATCCTACATGTCACAGTTGATTATGACATCATATGATGGATGGATGAACCTGAAAGATCCATTAAGTATACACGTCGTGCATGTAGGTAGCTTTAAGTTTCAAACAGCTAGGGCATCAAGGCCCTTTGGCCTCTTGTACTTGATGTAGTTGTGTCCAGATTTTCAATTGTGAAAACTTTCTAATTGAGTTACTACAAGTGTGACCTTGTATAAGTTACTCTAGGCGTGTTGACTAGTGTCTCCTGCCTAGAACAACGCTAGGAATTGAAAATCTTGTTATCAGGACGACTTACAATTACATGTGTAGTTTAAAAGTATCCTACATGTTAGTCATGTATTAACTAGCACATTTTATGCGTACATTTACTAGCTATATCTATGCCACAATGTTTATGGGTGAATTGTTATAGATTGAAACTGTACCAATGATTCATTTGCTTTTTTCAGACGCATTAGTAATGCTCTCTTGTTCGCTTTGTCTGTTGAGCAGGCTTCACCCTCCTTCCCTCCCTCTCTCCTTCCCTCCTCCCTCCCTCTCCTGCTTCCTCTCTCCCTCCATCCATCCCTCTCTCACTAATGGAAGGTGTTTTATTTATATATAACTTGTTCATTGTAGGCGATGTTGCACCGAGATCGTAGCCAAATACCACCTGTTCTGCCTTCTGAAGATACATCTGCCGGCAATCCATCTGTAAGATATCTATATGTTAACTGAGGATTTGTAACAATATATACTTATATAAATGTAGGTTCAGTTATGCATTGAGCATTCGAGGGCGCTATCCTTTAATCTTTGCTGACCAAATTTGGCCAAAAACATCAAAATATTTGTCTTTTGTATGTCTATTTGGAGGCCAAGTGAAGACTATTTTTGAAGATTTACCACTGTCAAAACTGGGTCAATGGATGAATCCAGTATTAGCTATGCCCCGCCCATCTCTAGCTAAGCTCCACCCATGCTTTGCGCGTGTTGGGATCGATCAATCCCTGCACTCCCTGAATCTCAATTTCCAGACAATTATACAGGTAAGCTGTTGAGTATTTTGAAACTAATTTGACTGGTCCTGTTGCTGCCTATATGAGCAACAGCGCCCAGTCAAATTAGTTTCTAAATTTTCAACAGCATGTTTATTAAATAGTAAAGACATACAATTTGTATAACCTGACAGACTATTAAGCATTTAAGCGGGACTGTATCGATTCATTCATGACATAATTGATTATGACGTCAGCCTACATGACATGTAGTTGATTATGATGTCATATGCTTGACTGAGAAACTAGGTTCCTCAATTATCGTCTTCTCTGGGCGTGCAAATGGAGATTTCTCATGACCACTGCAGAGGTAATTTTGGGCTGGCTTGACTATTAATGCACTAAGAATACTGATCTCTGCATTAACTTTCCCGAAGTGTTCACATATTAATGTGCGTCATCCAGTGTGACCTAGTACATGTATTTAGTGTTATGGTGTTTGTTTCATTAATTCATCTCTGTGGGAAATGAGGATAAGCTATTCAATTGAGGATATTGATTTAGACCTTTAGCTTTTCATTCTTATGCCTTTTTGAAAATATTGCTGCTATTTATGATAATATTAAGTGAAAATCGAAAATCATTACACATTACTGTACATTGAATATTTTGAAAAATATGAGGACTAAATTAAAATTTGTAGTAAAATACTCAACAGCTGTCTCATATTTTTTTGAAATTGAGTTACTTGGAGTTTGATATTAAGAAGGTTAATAACATAGTCATGGATTGAGTGGTTAATATTCTCTGCCTACACTGTTTTTTTCTTGCACTCTATAAATGCAGGGCTGGAAATTAACATGGGTAATATTGATCCATACAGATCAGTACATCATAAAATCCACAGATCAGTGACATTTTGTACTTACACTACATCTCACAAATAACTGATCATGTTTCCAAGATAAAATATTGTGTTGAATATCATGAACATAAGTGGATTGGAAGACATTGTTGCCTAAGGCAGCAATGTCCCCCAATTCAATTATGTTCAAAATATTCAAACAAAAATTTCTTACAAACTTGTTTCTGGTTTTATTGGAAACATGCTAGCTTATTTATGCGCTGTACAGGATCATGTTATCAGGATAGGTAATTCTTTAATTTTCAAGAATGATCAAGAAAATCTAGATTTTGTTTAACCCTTTAATGGTCAAGCCGGCCAAAACTGGCTTCAGGAGTGGTCATGAGGAATGTCCATTTGCAGGCCAAGAGGGATATTTTTGAAAATTGACCACTGGAATGCCTGTAAATTTTCAAAAATACTCCTCTGGGCCTGCAAATGGACATTCAATAGGCAAATATTTTTGATTATTTTTTTTACCACATTTGACCATTATAGGGTTAAGCGGAAAAATGAACAGTGGATGGACCCAGTATGCCAAATAATACTTTTTGCATACCGGTAGTCCCGTACATGTACTTAATTAAAATAAAATAAATCATTTGCATATCTTCGAATTCCTTAATAGTAAATTTCATCACGGTGTAATAACATGTAGTGACGCCATTGCCTAAATGTTTGATGTGATATGAAGTCATTGCGCGAATAGTACTTTGTGGTTGATGATTGATAGATCATAAAAGTGCATTCAGACGCCACCATAATAATGAGATGTAAGAGAAATAGCACTGTTTGTTAACCACGCTTGTTTCACCTTAATCTTATAATGGTTAAACCTGCAAAATGGCACCGGCAATGCTCTTGAGTTTGTACATTTGCAGGCCAAGAGAAGACTATTTTTGAAATTTTACCACTGGAATGACTGGCTCGGTAACCGAGCCAGTCATTCCAGTGGTAAAATTTCAAAAATATTCTTCTTGGCCTGCACATGTACACTGTCAAAGCAAAAAGTTGTATTTCCTTGAATAGTAACCATTGAATGATCAAGCTGAACAAAATATGTGGCAACAGAGTTATTTTTGTAAATTTCTGTGGCAAATTTACACACATTTTCCTCTCTAAATGGACATTTACTGAGTGAGAATTACAAATTTCTTTGAGATATCTAAAGCTTTAAAGGGTTAATTGATATAGGTCACATTTTGAGCTCTCTGAGGCGCTGTTGACACAAGACGGGTTAAACTAGAGCTTGAATCAGAGCTGATGTCCCCTTTCATAAATGTATAAGACGCTAATTTCTTATAATCTGAAAACATGTGTAGAGTAATCTGACGAATCACACAATTATGTCGTACCGTCAATTTTAAAATCTGTCAACTTCTTTTATAAAATATGATGTCATCCCCTTTAATCAATATCCATTTAACCCTTTAACACTCATATCAGCCAAAAACAGCTTCTGCAGTGCTCTTCAGAACTGTCCATTTGCAGACCATGGGAAGACTATTTTTTGAAAATTTACCTCTGGAATGACTGGCTCGAAAACCGAGCCAGTCATTCCAGTGGTAAATTTTCAAAAATAGTCTTCTCTTGGTGTGTAAATGGACATTTGAGAAAATTTTGATTTTCTTGAACAAATTCGAGGGTTAAAGGCCAAGAGATTTCTGTACAAATTTACCATTGAAATCACAGGTCATTTATTGAACCTGTTATTCCATTGGTTGATTCTCAAAATTTGTGATAAACAGTTATAAGTTAATGATCCATTACTGATCCATGTTTTCGTTAATCCATATGAGTAAAGGATCTATGGTTAATTTCTATGCCTGTATATATAGTGTCCGACACTCTCCATAGTTGAAGAATCACCTTTATGTATTTGACAAACCATTAATATGAACATGAGTGGAGCTGTTTACCTGGAAAAGCAGCTGTTGTGTATACAATCATGCTTAAAATTTCTGCATTTTCATTGAATTTAGCGTATACAATACAGGCAACATTTTGTTTTAAAAGAAAACGATTTTTTGAATTCTGTATTATGAGAAGAAAGACATCAGTTAGCATTGCGTTTCAGCTAAACCTGCCCATATTTGCCAGCGTTATCTCCCCTATAAAATAATCTTGTTTCCGGAGCATGGCTCAAACAAGCCTGTATGGGTTGGTTGGATTCGCTTCAGATTTTATACTTTGGTACATTTTGAGAATAACAAAAACATTTCAATTTGTACTAATTCCTTTTGGGGGGGAGGGGGTGCCGGGTGGGTTGGGCAATGAGATGAGGGTCGTGTGTGTGTGACCAGAACTGTCTTTTATTATACTATATTTTCAGGGGAATTTACCAATGCAAGTTGTTGCACAGATGCAGGGAGGTGCACAAGCACAGGCGGGCCCACAGAATCAAGGTGCACCTCAAATTCAGGGTGGGCCGCCAGTGCCAGAAGGAATGCATATGCAAGGAGCACCACAAAGAGGCCTAATAGGTATTATGAAATTTACATATACTATTCTCCCTGCTCAAGGATTTTAAATCAAATTAGATTTGCTAAATGTTCAACAAAATACATCATCAACAATTGACTATGGACTGTAGCATTGAAATGGTCATCATCCTTTAGAGTATCTTTATGTGAATGTAGGGATCTGATCTGTCACTCAAGTATCTGGAGCCGTAATCAATTACATCACTAGTTTTCTGGTGTCACAATGAAGATTAATATACCTCTGATGGAATTTGAAAAGTCCATCAATAGTGTACAAATTGTATGTCTGATGGATTTACAATTTAATAACCATTCTCTTGAATATTTTGAAACTAGTTTGACTGGGGTGTGTTTTTGCCACAGACAGCAACAGCACCCAATCAAATTAGTTTCAAATTATTCAACAACTTACCGGTATTACTATAGATATGGTGAGATTTAGATTCTTGGAGCTGAGGTTTCAAAGTTTCAAATCGATTCCAGCATGCATAAATGTGGGCGGAGCTTATCTAGAAATGGGTGGAACATAGCTAGAAATGGGTGGAGCATAGCTAGAAATGGGTGGAACATAGCTAGAAATGGGTGGAGCATATACATGTAAGTAGGAATGGGTGGAGCCTAGCTAGAAATGGGTGGAGCATAGCTAGAAATGGGTGGAGCATATACATGTAAGTAGGAATGGGTGGAGCATAGCTAGAAATGGGTGGAGCATAGCTAGAAATGGGTGGGGCATAGCTAGAAATGGGTGGAGCATATACATGTAAGTAGGAATGGGTGGAGCATAGCTAGAAATGGGTGGAACATAGCTAGAAATGGGTGGAGCATAGCTAGAAATGGGTGGAGCATAGCTAGAAATGGGTGGAGCATAGCTAGAAATGCCCTTCCATTAGATTTCATGTTTATCTTGATATATAGTAACCTCCTAAATATTCAATATTTATATAACCATCAATTTTCAGGTCCTGGACAGCATGATGGGCCAATGCAGCAGGGTCGACCTGGCCCACCACAAATGCAGCACACCATGGGTCCTCGTGGACCTATGCCAGGCTTATTACCAGGTCTGGGTGGACCATTACCGCAGCGTCCACCAATAGGAATGCCAGGTATGCTTTCATATACTACAATATATCTTCTTGCGAAACAGATGCGAGATATTGTGTATCACTTTTACGACGACAGCGGGGCGTCAATGTTAAGTTTTTGGGTTTAGCAAATGATCTTTGCCTAACTTTTAGGATTCGTTTAATCCTCCTGGAACGAAACTTAGATACATGATTGACCATCGTCCCTCCATCATCCGTCAACTTTTCCTTTAAACGACTTCTTCTCAAGAACCACTGGGCCGATTTCAATTATATTTGGGAGGAAGCATCCTTAGGCCATAGGGATCCAAGTTTGTTCAAACGAAGCCAATCGGCCAATTTGGCCTATGGCCATCTTGGATTTTGGCCGATTTTACGAAACGTCTTTAAAAATCTTCTCCGAAACTGCTTGGGGGATTGATGCAAACATCATGAAATATGATCTAGGTTAAGAGCTGAACCAAGTTTGTTCAAGGGAACTTGATTGGTCAAACGGTTTGGCAGCCATCATGATTGACCTAGTTTTAGCGAAAATGACCTCCAGATCCGCTGAAGGGATCGGGTCGAAATTTGGCAGATATGATTAGGGACTAAGGACCATTAAAGTTTGTTTAAGGGAAGTTGATCCGTCAGAAAACATGGCCGCTGTGGGCCAATCAAAATATAGCATGTTTGGCGGCCATATTGAATTGTTTTATTTGATGGATTTTGAGGCCGAAATTGGTTCTATATATGTTTTTGGATATTCTGAGCTCAAATTTTCAAAACTGTCGGATAAACAGTTTGGCAGCCATCTTGGATTATTTTCCCGCCAAAGGTTCCTATACTAAAGCAATGGGTAATTTAAAATGTCTTTCTCGAGAACTACTAGGCCAATTTCAATTATATTTGACATGAAGCATCCTTAGGGAATAAGGGATCCAAGTTTGTTCAAATGAACCCGATCGTCCAATTTGGCCAGTGGACATCTTGGATTTCAGCCGATTTTAGGAAACCAAATTGACCAAATGGTTTGGCAGCCATCTTGGATGACCTAGTTTTCCCGACGACTTCTCTAGAACCACTGAAGTGATCAGGCGGAATTTGGTGAGATATATTTGGAGACTAAGGGCCATTAAAGTTTGTTCAAGGGAAAGTAATCCGTCAAAAAACATTGCTGCCATGTATCAATCAAAATGTAGCCTGCTTGGCGGCCATATTGGATTTTTTATTTGGTGGATTTTGAGGCCGAAATTGGGTTTATATATGTTTGTGGGTATTCTGATTTCATATTTTTGAAACTGTCGGATAAATGGTCTGGCAGCCATCTTGGGTCTTTTTCCTGCCAAAAACTCCCATACTAAAGCAATGGGAAATTTAAAATGTCTTCTTGAGAACCACTGGACCGATTTCAAGCACATTTGGCAGGAAGTATTTTTAGGGCATAGAGGTCCATGTTTGTTCAAACAAAGCCGATTGGCCAATTTGGTTAGTGGCCTTCTTGGATTTTGGTCGATTTTTAGAAATGTCTTTAAAAATCTTCTCCGAAACTGCTTAGGGGATCAATTTAAAAAGCATGAAATATCATCTAGGGCCCGAGCTGCACCAAGTTTGTTCAAAGGAACTTGATTGGCCAAATGGTTTGGCAGCCATCTTGGGTAATGTATTTTTTGCCAAAACAACTCCAGAACTACTGAATGGATTGGGCCGCAATTTGGGAGATATGATTAGGCATTGAGTGCCATTAAAGTTTGTTTACGGGAAGGAGCTATGTCAGAAACATGGCCGCAGTGGACCAATCAAAATGTAGCGTGTTTGGTGGCCATATTGGACTTGCAAAAATGTCCACAAACTCATTTAAGACTACTAAACCAACCACCAACAATTTTGACAAAAATGCAGTGCTCCAGGTGAGCGACACAAGCCCCTTGGGCCTCTTGTTGCTACTTGTCCTATATCTCTGTAATGGAGGATCCAAATGGAACCAAACTTGAACACATGACTATCTATACCAACATGAACCAGGTCACTGACAGGAATGGTACTAGGTCAAAGGTCACAGTCATTCTGACGTTTGAACTTTGTTCTTTTGATGTTATGTTTTTGTGTTAACGTATATATTGCTCTATGTTTGAACAAAACTTACATACATGGTTTCCTACACTTGTAGGAAGATGTATAAATACATTGGGGTCATAAAATCAAAGGTCACGGTCACTGTGACCTTATGAAACTGTTTTTGTCACCATTATGTATTTTTCATTTAGCTCCGCTGACCGACATATTTCAGGATTGCTTCATCCTATTTGAACTAAACTTAGACTAATCATTGCTAATGCTGTCCGGATTGTACACAAAGGCATTGAAGTGACACGGTCAAGGTCATTACAACCTTTTTGCAAACTCCTTAGCAAAACATCTTGGCTTATATTTCAGGATTGGTTGATCTTATTGGAACTATATACAATGATAGATAGTTGTGTATGATGTTATGGATCAGCACAATGATGTTCAGGCCACGAGGTCAAAGATCACTCTGATCTTGATACAAAACTTTTCAATGATAATTTCTTCTGCGTGGGAAATACCCATGCTAAGTTATATTTCGGGATGGATTAATCATATTGGAACTAAACTAGGACATGATTACCCATAAAGATAGACAGTACAATGACATTGAGATTAGTAGGGTCAAGATTAAAGATGTTTTAACCTAAATAAAATTACTATTATCTTGCAACCAAACAAAACATCTCTTTATTCTACTAAGTGAATTTGATCTGGGCTCAAGTGTTTGTCGACAAAGAGGAGGACCGACGTGACATTTTATTCTGCAGAATTCTTCTAATATATTCAAATACAAAAACAATTATATAAAATCAATGTCATCCTTGACAGTATTTTGATGATATTGATCATTGTTTTTAACTAAGGTGAAAATGATAACAATGCAGTTTTTCTGATATTAACGAAAAAAGCCCAGATCTAGTTAGGGGACAAACAAATTGATATTCTCTATCATTGTCATTGTGTGTCTTTAAGGTGGCCGGGATATGGGACCAGGTGGTGCTCCTAGGCCTGGATTTCCTCCTCCAGAGGCAGTTATAAGAGGACCACAGCCCGAAATGGACCGTATGCGAGGACAGCCCGAAATGGACCGTATGCGAGGACAGCCCGAAATGGACCGTATGAGACAAGACATGGACCGTATGCGAGGACAGCCTGAAATGGACCGTATGCGACAACAGGAGATGGAGCATATGCGGGGACAAGAGATGGAGCGTATGCGGGCACAGCAGGAGATTGACCGCATGCGAGGACAACCAGATAGGGAGCATATGCGAGGACAGCCTGAAATGGAGCGTATGAGAGGCCAGCCAGAGATGAGAGCGCCACAGCCAGAAATTCGGGAGAGAGATATTGTTGGAGTACCGCCACCACAACCCAGATCACAGCCGGTAGGTAGTTTTAATGATCAGTACATCTCAGAAATAAGCTAGTCTGTTTCCAAAACAAAACAGAAATGTTCTGCTGAATATTTTGAAAATAATTTGTCTTTCCAGAGTACCCATCTATCATCTGGCGTCATATGACGTCATAATCAGCTAAGCGGCTTGTAGGATGACGTCGTAATCATTACATCATACATGAATCTATTTGGCCCGTCTTTAACTCTTAATAGTCTGACACGTTGTACCAATTCTATGTCCCTACTATATAATAAACATGCTGTTGAATATTTTGAAACTAATTTGACTGGATGCTATTGCTGCCTAGTCAAATTAGTTTCAAAATATTTAACAGCTTACCTGTATAGTTTTCCGGAAATGGATAGTCAGAGTTGTCAGAGATCGATCGATCCCAACACGAGTGAGGTGTGGGTAGAGCTTAGCTAGATATGGGCGGGGCATAGCTAAAAATGGAAAGGTCCATTAATAAACCATAATCTATCGGTGCAGTATAACATTTGAGATGAGATTAGCATCGCTTTAAGTTATTTCATGGCTGTACTGCACAGCTGTTTCGCCCTGTTTACATGCTATTGTGTGTGTGCGTGCATAATTTTTTTTAATTGATGGGTACATGTAATAACGGTAATACAAGATTTGGTCAAGTGGTTTCAAAACTAGTTTAGTGGTCCTCAACATTTATCAAAGAAATAGAAATGATGTTTGTTTTATTGGAAACTTGCTGCACCTGTATTATGAAAACATTCTTCTATGCAGTCAAATATTAGCTGCTATTTTGTGTTTGGCAACATAGATCTGGATGAGCTTGAAGTGAACGGTCATAATGGAGGAAACCAGTTTATCCATCAATTATAATATGATGTCATAATCAACTATGTGACGTGTAGGATGATGTCATAATCAATTAAGTATTATATTCAACAGCTTACCTGTATAGTTTTCTGGAAATTGAGTCAGTGAGTTCAGGGATCGATCTATCCCAACACAGGCGAAGTGTCGGTGTAACTTAGCTAAAGATGGGAGCGGTATAGATAAAACTGGATTTCTCTATTGGTCGTACAACCATTCTGTACATGTTTACCAATCAAATAACATTTATTCATCTGACTAATAATTACCACAACACATTTTGAAAGAATCTCTGGGATACAGTGATCGCCTCCTGTCTATCTATCCACCACACTATTTCCTTCAAAAGCATTTGGTGTATTTCAACCAAATTCGTTATGAGTTACCCATGTGATTGTAGAGTCTATGATGACATTTATAATGAGCGGGTCAAAAGGTTAAAGTTGGTGAAAACGTCGAGATTGGCTAATGACGCACCATCAATTGCGTGTTCTAGTTTTCTTATTTTAACACTCAATTATTGACAGCGTGTATGAGCAGGTATATACTCTACATAATTATTGAACCATTAAAGTGGCAGTGTCTCAATTTCAAAACCGCTATACTGGAAAGCTGTTGAATATTTTGAAACTGTTTTGACTGGCACCTGTTGTTGCCATAGTTAACAATAGCTCCCAGTCAAATTAGTTTCTAAATATTTAACAGAATATTCGTTACATCAAGACTAATTTGTCATTTCCGGTCTGTAATGCTTTAAGGGTTATACAGGGTTTCTACAATTTTAAATGTACTTGAATTTTAGCATCCATCCTTTAATGTGCTTGAATTTGAAATTTGCCTTGAAGTTCTTGAAAATGACAGTACGGCATTGAAAATTACTTGAAAATGACAGTACGGCATTGAAAATTACTTGAAAATGACAGTACGGCATTGAAAATTACTACGGCATTGAAAATTACAGTAAGGCATTGAAAATTACTTGAAAATGACAGTACGGCATTGAAAATTACTTGAAAATGACAGTATGGCATTGAAAATTACAGTAAGGCATTGAAAATTACTTGAAAATGACAGTAAGGCATTGAAAATTACTTGAAAATGACAGTAAGGCATTGAAAAGTACTTGAAAATGTGTTTTTTCCAATATATTCATAAGTTGCATATAATATAAGACTGCTGATTATCACTCAGCAATGCGGTAGATGGCGCTTCTAATTTGCAAAATTTCCTGCACCCCTAAAGATATCCCAGTTTTAGAGTCATAGAAAATGACAGACATAGTCCTTGAAAAGTGCTTGAATGAATCTGTCAAATTCTTGTATGAACCATGAATTTATACTTGGGCCATGAACGGCCATCATCTTGAGTAGTAACACTACTGGTTGTCGTAGAAGTTAGCATGTTACAATGGGTCAATGAGTGTACAAGTGAAAGATGCGTGTTTCTCAATGTCTTCTCTGTATGTTATATTTCAGAGTATGATACCGG
Source organism: Chaetoderma sp. LZ-2023a (assembly GCA_034401795.1). NCBI lineage: Eukaryota > Metazoa > Mollusca > Caudofoveata > Chaetodermatida > Chaetodermatidae > Chaetoderma > Chaetoderma sp. LZ-2023a. The sequence goes on along the minus strand of CM067374.1, from coordinate 60,241,374 downwards.
GATTGTCAGCAGCCCCTGCAGCTTCAGCGAGTCCAGCACCACCTTCTGACAATATCTCATCACAAGATCAGGAGAAAGTGAGTCTTTAACTAACTAGCTTTAACTATCTGTCTGCTTCAAGACACCAGATAATAAATAATTTCAATGGGCAATAACTCTGGACCTGCTGAATATTTTGAAAACAATTTTATTGAAAGTTGCCACCAACAACTTTCAGACAAATTGATTTGAAAATATTCAGCATATCCAGAGTTAAACGTCATGAAAAATGTAGTCTGCAGAAATTCATCGGGCAGACAGTTAAGAGTGATCCGTTTCTAGTTATCCTCTGTGCACATTATACTAGGCTTGCGCGATTACGTGATTAAATCGAAAATCGCGATTATGTTTTAAATCGTGAATTTATATGATTAAAAATTAAATAATCGAATAATCATGAATATTTTCCATTTCATAAAATATTTCAAAATCTAACTTTAAATTACTTTTTAATGCGATCGGTCATGAAAAATTACATTTTGCTTAATAAATGTATGCCCATTTGCAGGGCAAGAGACGACTATTTTTGAAAATGTATTACTGGAATGCCTGGCTCGATTCTCGAGCCAGGCATTCCAGTGATACATTTTCAAAAATAGTCTTCTCTTACCCTGCAAATTGACTTTTCTAAACACTGTTGCAATTTTTGTGATTGATTTTCTTTTGTTGTTATGTCTTGGTAATTTGTATCCACGCTGATTAATTGAGTAATCACAATTATTTTTTAATAATCGATCGCGATCACTCTACGCAATAATCGTACAAGCCTACATTATACACACATTTTAACCAGTGATAGTTGACATTAATAGAACTATCCTCATGCATATGGTATGTTGTATGATTACTGTATTCTGCGGCTGTAGTAGTAGAAACATCCTACAGCTGCAATCAGTCCTTCGCTTTTGCCCACTGTGTCATGCCCTCAGCCGAAATCCTTAGCTTCCTCCGGTCCATTCTTGACTTGAGTGCACCGAGTCCTGCTTTCTTGAGGTCACCTCATAGCGCGCTTAATAGACTTATGCAATGACGTCCTCTCCTGGCTTTGTATGTGCAGGCAATAAAGCAATTGCTTATGTATTGAAGTAGTTACCCTCAGCCTGTAAATGGAAGGTGGTGTTGTAATCATGTCCGTCTGTCTGTGTGTCCGGAGCTGTATATAAAAAACTACTCATTCAATTTGGCTCAAATTATAACACAATGAAGCAACTTACCCCGCAGGAAGATTTCCAAACATTGGCCGTGATCTGGAGAAAAGAACCTAGATCTCGTGTGGATCAAATTCTGGATCTGTGTATATCTCAGAAACTACTGGTCCACTTTTGCTCAAATCTTAACACTGGAAAGCGTGTGACAATATACTATGATCCCACAAAAAATCTGGAAAATCCCAAAAAATCTGGATAATCCCAAAAAATCTGGAAAGTCCAACCACAATTTACAATGTGAGAAAAACGGAAGGACGAGGGTCTGCAGTCTCTAATTGCTCTCGTTTCATATGGGGACGTATCTTACCTGTGTTATTTGATTGTGTCATGATGATTATGGCGTCCAATCCTTGAATGACAGACCGTGATCCATGTATTGCTACAGAATATGCATGTGTGTGTGCATGTGCGTGCGGACAGCTTTCAGAAATGCATTTTCCCTATTACATACATGTAATTCTCTATTTTAAAACATAGGAGTTATTTCTCTTTGCATGAGACCAATAGTGTTAAAATTACATTCATTCACTAAAACAATGTTTTCTATAATTATTCTAGGATATCATTGTCTACTTAAGGTATTACAGTCCTCATTCATCACTAGTTGTCTTTACTCAGTGTATTACAGTCCTCATTCATCACTAGTTGTCTTTACTCAATGTATTACAGTCCACATTCATCACTAGTTGGCTTTACTCAGTGTATTACAGTCCTCATGTATCACTAGTTGTATTTACTCAGTGTATTACAGTCCACATTCATCACTAGTTGTCTTTGCTCAGTGTATTAGTCATCATTCATCACTAGTTGTCTTTGCTCAGTGTATTACAGTCCACATTCATCACTAGTTATCTTTACTCAGTATTACAGTCCTCATTCATCACTAGTTGTCTTTACTCAGTGTATTACAGTCCACATTCATCAGTAGTTGTCTTTGCTCAGTGTATTAGTCATCATTCATCACTAGTTGTCTTTACTCAGGGTATTAGTCATCATTCATCACTAGTTGTCTTCACTCAGGGTATTCATCCTCATTCACTACTAGTTGTCTTTGCTCTGTGTATTAGTCATCATTCATCACTAGTTGTCTTTACTCAGGGTATTCGTCCTCATTCATCACTAGTTGTCTTTGCTCAGTGTATTAGTCATCATTCATCACTATTTGTCTTTACTCGGGGTATTCGTCCTCATTCATCACTAGTCTGCTCAGCTTAGTAGTCTTCATTCGTCACCAGTTTTTATTCAGTGTATTAGTCATCTTTCATCACTAGTTGTCTTTACTCAGTGTATTACAGTCCTCATTCATCACTAGTTGTCTTTACTCAGTGTATTAGTCATCACTCATCACTTCTTATCTTTACTCAGTGTAGTACAGTCCTCATTCATCACTGGTAGTTGTCTTTGCTCATTGTAGTACAGTCCTCATTCATCACTGGTAGTTGTCTTTGCTCAGTGTAGTACAGTCCACACTCATCACTAGTTGTCTTTACTCAGTGTAGTACAGTCCTCGTTCATCACTGGTAGTTGTCTTTACTCAGTGTAGTACAGTCCTCATTCATCACTGGTAGTTGTCTTTACTCAGTGTTGTACAGTCTTCATTCATCACTGGTAGTCGTCTGTACTCAGTGTAGTACAGTCCTCATTCATCACTGGTAGTTGTCTTTGCTCAGTGTAGTACAGTCCTCATTCATCACTGGTGGTTGTCTTTGCTCAGTGTAGGACAGTCTTCATTCATCACTAGTAGTTGTCTTTACTCAGTATATTGCAGTCCACATTCATCACTTCTTATCTTTACTCAGTGTATTACAGTCCACATTCATCACTAGTTGTCTTTACTCAATGTATTTCATTCACCACTACTTATGTTTGTGTGTTTCAGGCTGCCCTCATCATGCAGGTGTTACAGCTGACTGATCAGCAGATTGCCATGCTGCCTCCAGAACAGCGTCAGAGCATCCTCATCCTCAAAGACCAAATAGCCAATCAAAGGCAGTAGTAATGCTTTTAGAAATTCTTTCTAGCAGTATCATCTTAACCATTTATCAATGTATTGTCACAATACATTATTATTCTGCCCAAGTTACAGTTCATCATGATTTTATTATATTTCAAAATTGCCTGCAGATATTAGTAAAGTTTTAAGACAACTGCATGAAAGCTGTTGAATATTTGAAAACAATCAGACTCGAACCTGTTGCTGCCTTAGGCAGCAGCATCTCCCAGCCAAATAAATTTCAAAATATTCCGCAGAATATTCTGTACATCATAATTTTTCGTAATGATTAAAGGGTTAGTCATTTCATTCTGGATTTCTCAAAACATGCTCTCGATATGAAATCTAATGAGTTTTGAGAAGAAATTGTATGAAGGATTCACACGAGTTGTTCTCAAATTAATCAATCTCAGTTAGAGTAAATGATTATATGTAAATGCACTGTTATGTTGTAATAACATCAGACACAATCAGTCCTGTAAACAGGAGATTCTGGTTTCTATGAATAAAATATAGTATGGAGAATGTACAGTCTTGGTATTTTATCACCTCAACACTCATATCAGCCAAAAGCGGCTTCTGCTTAAGAAATATCCATTTGCAGACCAAGAGAAGACTATTTTTGAAAATTTACCACTTGAATGACTGGCTCGATAACCAAGCCAGTCATTCCTGTAGTAAATTTTCAAGTTTCCTGGTCTGCAAATGGACATTTAATATGAGAAAATTGAGATTTTCTTGAACAAACTCACGGTTATAGGGTTTAATAAGCCTGATGGGCAGACAACAAATAGTTAACATTTCTTTCTCTGCCATCTGGCAATATCGGCACTGTATTAATATACATGCAGAGTGGCCTATTCACAACATATCTAGCTCAACTGACCCTAGTGTCCAAGAAACATTATGAAATACTGACCTTTCATTGTCTTTATAGCAGCTGCTTGTAAACTGATTAACCGCTGGCTCGGTTTAAACCATCTTAGCTGCAAAGACCTACTGTAGGGATAGTAGATATGCACAAATAGGATTGGTAAATTCCTTTGGACATCCTGGATTTTCTTAAAATTTCCAAAAATTTATTTAAGTCTTGTCCTCATTAACCCATTGAAACCGGACATCCCAAAATCTCAATTTTAACACCTTCATACGGGTAAGCTGTTAAGTATTTTGAAACCAATTTGACAGGAACCTGTTACTGTCATAGCCATAGGCAGCAACAGTTAATCAAACTAGAAAACAAGAGGCCTGTCATCCAAAATAGCTGCCAAGCAAATCGACCCATCAGGTTCTCTTGAACAAACTTGGTTCAGCTCTTGCCCTAGATCATATTTATGAATTTTGAATCAGTCCCCCAAGACGTTTCGGAGAATTTTAAAGACATTTCTAAAATTCTGCCAAAATTCAAGATGGTCGCCAGCCAAATTGGCCAATCGGCTTCATTTGAACAAACCGGGATCTCTAATAGCATAAGGATGCTTCCTGCTAAATATAATTGAAAACGATCCAGTGGTTCTCGAGATGGATATTTAAAATTTCCTATTGCTTTAGTATGGGATGGCAGGAAAAAGATCCAAGATGGCCTGCAAACCGTTCATCCGACAGCTTTGTTACATTTTGATTGGCTCACGGTTACCATGATTTTTAAGTATCAACTTTCCTTGAACAAACTTTAATGGCCCTTAGTCCATAATCATATCTACCACATTTTGGCCCGATCTGTTCAGCGGTTCTGGAGAAGTAATTTTCGCAAAAAACTAGATCACCCAAAATGGGTTTTGCCCTAGATGATATTTCATGAGTTTTGAATCAACCCCCCCCCCCCCCCCCCCCCCAAGCGGTTCCATTTCATACTGATTTAGTATGGGAGCCTATGGCGGGAAAGATATCCAAGATGGCCACCAAACCGTTCATTCGACAGTTTCGAAAATGGCAAATCTGAAATTAGAATACCAAAAAACATTTATAAAACCAATTTTGGCTCGAAAATCCATCAAATAAACAAATACAATTAATCCATAATCATGTCTCCCAAATTTCGGTCCAATCCATTCGGCGGTTCTGGAAGTCGGTTTCACAAAAACTATGTCATCCACGATGGCCACAGAACCATTTGGCCAATCAACTTCCCTTGAACACGGCTGTTGCCCTAGATGATATTTCCTGAGTTTTGATTCAATTCCCTAAATGGTTTTGGAGTTTTAAAGATGGTTTAAAAATTGGCTAACGTTCCTTTGTTCGTATCTCCATGACGTAAGGATGCGTCCTTTTAAAATATAATTGAAATTGTTCCAGTGGTTCTTGAGAGGAAGTCGTTTAAAGAAAGTTGATGGACGGTCTCCACGGCATAAGCTCACTTGGCCATTCTGTCCAGGTGAGCTAACAATGTTTGTCACAGAGGACCTGCATTCACTATCTCAGCCTTTACTAATACATGAATAGAAACAACTTTATAAGAAAGTATAGCGCCTTCTCAGAAGTGCTAGTGCCTTACCATAGGACAACACTGACTGCATACTTATTCTATCATTTTTTTGCAAACATTGGAAAACACACTGAACTTTCATGTAGTGAAGATTCCATAAAAGGCACATCTACCCATCATAAAGAAGTCAACGGACAAGTTTCATTAGTTATTTTATGCGATTCTGTCTGATATTTACGAGTACTGTACATTGACAATAATCGTGAGTTTTTTGCAATAAAAAGCCCATTTTCACCCAAAATCTTAGAGCTATAAAGTGAATGCTTGCAAAGGCACATCTACCCATCATAAAGAAGCTACCTGCTAAGTTTTATTAAATTATTTTAAGCGATTCTGCGTGATTTACTGTTGACAAAAAATTTTGAGCTTTTGCATTAAAAAGCCCATTTTCACCAAAAATCGTGAACCTATAAAGGCGAATCCTTCTAAAGGCATACTTGCGTATCATAAGTGAGGCATATACCAAGTTTCATTTAAATATCTTAAGCGTTTCTGTATGATATGCTGTTTACGAGATGGACATGGTGATTACAATAAGGCTTCCTCAACTTCTGGTGTGGGGTCCTAATTGCTTTCAAGCTACCCAACAGAATATTTATAAAACTGAAGGATTTTGGTATTTAGGTTTTTCTGGTCCAAATGGATGAGACCAATTTTAAGTAGAATCGATCTTGCTAAATTTGAAGTATCTAATCCTTGTTAGTTCATCTACCCTGAAAGGACAAGTGAGCTGATCTTGTGGTGACCATCAATCATCTGTCAACCTATTCTTTAACCCTTTAATGGTTCAATTTGGTCAAGAAAATTTTAATATCTGCTATTGAATGTCCATTTACAGGCCAAAAGAATACAATTCTTGAAGATTTATCACTGGAATGACTGGCTCTGTTATCGAGCCAGTCATTTCACTGGTAAATTTTCAAAAGTTGTACTCTCTTAGCCTGTAAATGGACATTCCACAAGACCATAGCAAAGGCCGTTTTTTGGCTGGTATGACCATTAAAGGGTTAATAGACTCCATTAACCAGTGCCGATTTCTATCAATCTGTAGAATTCCAAACTTGTATACAGAAATCTGAATGATCAATTATTCCGGCAGTTATCCTGGATTTTCCGAAAATGTACGAGAAATTTGTTAAGACTACTACTAATTACCGATTTCACTGATTACAAGTTGTCAGGCAGGTATCTTGTTTTTTCAAAAATGTATGGTCTAAAACATAGGTGTTAACCATTACCACTTTGATGTCAATACTTTCTTTTTACTGTCAATAGCAAAGAAACTGGTGTACATTTCTCAACAATTTTGGTGGACAATGTTGTAAAGAGCACTATCTACCACCAAGTCTGTTGAAAAATGAACATCTTAGAATATAAATTTTAAATTTTGAAATCAGAGTTGTAAAGTTTCTGATGTTCAGATCTTATATACAGATTGGCTGATGATGCAGTTGTCAGTTCTTAACCCTTGAACTTTTATGTTCAAATACTGACTTTCCAGCCGAGCACCACATATCTTTTCTTTTATTCATAACTTAATCATCTGAAAACTTTATAACTGACCACTGAGTAGATGCTTTTGATCCTCTGGTTACATAGTTCAAGATCAACGTAACCTTGGATGCATAAATTAGTTTTGCTCCATTAAGTGTCTTCAGAAATGCCTCCAGATACATTCTGATCACTGGTGCAAAAACTCAATAATTACGAGATTTGACATTTTGTTATGTCTCCAGGAAATATTCAGCAAGACGTCATTTAGCCATCGTATTTCGTGCCATCATAATTGGTGTTGCGAGGCCAAATTGCCATTGGATCATTGATGAATGGACTTGTAATAACTTATTAGACCATTTCGTCCTGTATGCTGTTGATATTTATCCCAGTACCTTGCAAAAGCATGCATGCAGGTTTTGATAACGGCTGTAATGGCAGAGAAACAATACAATTCACCTTTCCAGAGTACCCACCCATCATATGATGTCACAATGAACTGCGTGATGTGTACAATGACATCATAATGAATGACGTAGATAAGTACGTCATGAACGCATATTTGAAGACGGTCTATGCGTTGTACAAATTGTTTGCTTTTAGTATTTAATAAATATTCTGTTGAATATTTTGCAACTAATTTGATGGGGGCGCTGTTGCTGCCATAGGCCTGGTGTTGGCGGCTATGTGGTTGTGCGCATGCGCAGTGGGAGACTGGGTGGGTGGTCTGGTGGCTTTTTGGTGTTTTTTGGCGGTTTGGGCGCTTCATGTACCTTCACGCACACACAAGCATAATTCGCATAAACGTGGCCGGACACAAGTGCCACTTCTGCAACAAAAACGATGCAGATGCATGTGGCCTGAAGCACCACACAGTTTCCCACACAGTGGGTTTGCGCTTCATATACCTTCACGCACATACAAGCACTACTCGCAAACACTCACATAAAATCCATGCATGCTCACAAACACTAACGCACACACCATATGGGACACGAACCCCATACGAAATATGCCACGAAAAGTACTATTGTTCAAATTTTTATGAACGAAACACTATAAAGTCTGAATCATGCACTCATGCATAAACTGAGGACATCAAACCCTACACCGCTGAAATGGTCTTATACCCACCTGCCACAAAAACACCACTACAATTTTCCTACCCCAAAACCCCATACCCCACCCCTTAACAATAGCGTCCAAGACACCCCAAATGATAAAGGACCAAAAAACTATCAACGGCCGCCCAAACCGCCAAAAAACACAAAAAAGCCGCCAAGCTGCCAGCCCACCCACCCAGTCTCCCACTGCACATGCGCAGACACATGCGCTCAACCACATAGCCACCAACACCAGGCCGCCAAAAAGGGTCTAAAAGGGGCCCCACAAAACAAGCCCAGACCATTCAAGACTTTCAGGATTACACAAAAACGTAATCAAGCGTCAGGCTTAAGAACCAAACTAATGTTCTCAATACGTAGTTATTAACTTCCCAAATTTGACACTAGTTTTTGAGTGCTTGAAATTGAAATTAGAAAAGTACTTGGTAATGGCATTAAGGTATCGAAAATTACCTGAAACAGCACTGATTGTTCATCCCTTACAAGTCAGCACTAATTGTTCATCCCTTACAAGTCAGCACTGATTGTTCATCCTTTACAAGTCAGCACTGATTGTTCATCCCTCACAAGTCAGAATGCAGGATATCACTCCTCAGAATCTAATTTTCAAAATTTCCCTCCCTGAACCTCCCAAACCTATGCTCAGCATATAATGCTTGAAAATGATAGATATCGCTCTTGAAAAGGCATTTAAAAAGTGCTTGAATGAATCAGTCAAAGTCTTGTATGAACCATGAATAGATATGTATAATATAACATATTTCACATAACAACTCCCAAAATTATTAGCACAATTGTGTTAAAAACAAACTACATAATGAATAAATACGAATCAATACCATAAATATTAGTAAAAATTCATGTAGTTTGTCATTAAAATGTTCCCTGCTTAATGCAGAAGAGACTACATTATGCATAATCACATAAAAGACACACTATCACTGCCATAAATTATATATATATATATATATATATATATATATATATATATATATATATATATATATATATATATATATATATATATATATATATGATAAATATTCTAGGAATATATATTTTGGTCTAAAATCAACATTACACATATTAAACAATCTCCTGGTTAAGATACACAATAAATACCATATGACCTGAACAAGAGGCCACCTGTCTAGTGGAGCCACATGACGTTACTTCATTAAGACAGGTAGCTATATGTGCTGGAGACTCGCCTGTCTTAATCAATCACAATCCTGTGGCCAGAGTGTCTTCCAACTCAATTGTATTATTATTTGACCCCCCCCCCCCCTCTTTGTGACATGTTTTTGCTGCTTCTAAGTACGATCTTTAAGTCTAATGGTCAAGATTGGTCAACAAGATCAAATTATTGTTCATTTGCAAGCAAAAAAAGAACTATTTTTGAAGATTTATCACTGGAATGAAATCTTCAAAAACTCCTGGAAATATGCATTCCTTAGGACCATTGCAGAATTTAATCATTAAATTGTTGAAATGATCCGACTTATAAATAATAATACTGATATATAATTATCCTAAATATAAGCCTTCATCATAGTACTGAATGTTTTTGTATATTGTCTCTAAGTCCACTCAGTGGTATAACGTGGTGATTCCAATATTCCTCAGTTTGCATTTCAGTCATACGGGAAATTGTGCGTTGAAAAGCAAATAATTCCTCCTCTCCAGTAAAAATGCTTGCATTGGCCTTATCGCTAGTCTGTTTGAACAATACAAAGTTATTATAATAATATTAGTGTACACTTTAAAAATAGTATAAGAAATATATATATATATATATATATATATATATATATATATATATATATATTATTCAGATCAAAAGCATAAGCCATCGATTCCTTCCTAGGTAGTATAAGTCGGCCAAGTTTGGCATTGATATATATATACTGAACCAAAAAAGTTTAGCAACAATGAGAATATTACTGAATAAATGTTATTTAACAAAAACAATAAATTGATTCAAATATATTATTTAATTGATAGGCCATTTTCCAATTTGAACAACAGTCTCTTGTTACTGTAATGCTAGCATCGCGCCTTTAACACGGCATCATTCAACGGAAGGGTCCAATTTAAATAATGACACTGAGCTGTCAATACCGGTTGTGACCTCCGCGCACATTAACCACCGCCATACATCGCTTTCTCATGCTTCGAATTAAGCACCTGATGTCACGAAGAGGAATCGCATCCCATTCCTGGAGCAGTGCAGCTTCCAGCTCCCGCACATTGTGAAGATGTGGATGGTTCTCACGCACCATACGGCCAAGAATGTCCCACACGTGTTCGATAGAAGACAGGTCCGGTGATCGCGCTGGCCAGTCCAACACCGGAACATTGTTAGCCTCAAGGAAATCACGGGTGACCCTAGCTGAATGAGGATGTGCGTTGTCTTGCTGGAACATAGTCTGCATGATGCTGCATAAAAGGGATGAGAACAGGGGCGACAACTTCTTCACGGTAACGTTGAGCCGTTAAATTTCCGCGAATCACAATAAGATCTGTTTTGCCATTTTCATGGATTCCAGCCCACACCATGACACTGCCGCCACCGAATCTGTCGTGCTGAATGATGTTGGCTGCATCATACCGTTCTCCTAAACATCGTCAAACCCGTTGCCTACCATCCGCCACATCCACACAAAACCTCGACTCATCACTGAACAAAACGTGGCTCCATTGTTGAGCACGCCATCGCTGATGAGTTCTTGCCCATGCAAACCGATTCTCGATGTGACGCTCTGTAAGCGTAACAGCAACAAGTGGATGACGGGCATGCAGTCCAGCATCATGGAGTCTGTTTCGCACAGTTTGTGGATGCACTGTAGTGCCGGTAGCGGTGTGCAAATTACGGGACAGCCACAGCGCAGTCTCAAACCTGTGATGTGATGACATCACTAAGTAGCGGTCTTCTCGTGGTGTTGTTGCTCTCGGTCTGCCAGATTGTGGTCGGTCATTAACATGTCCGGTTTCCTGCTCACGTTGGCGGAGACGGGAAATGGTTGAGGCGTGAACATTAAAATGTCAAGCAACAGCGCAAATGCTCTGCCCAGCAGCGAGTCTTCCCATTGCTTCATGGCGCTGATTTTCGGGTCGCCCTGGGCGGTGGCCCATGTTCGGTATGGTAAACTTTTAAGCGTTTTCTGTTAACGTTCGTTATCTGCTTTTGCAATATGGTGAATTTTTGCCTTCGCTAACCGCCAATGTGGGCCAGTGCATGAAAAATGCATTTTCACATGCATAAGCGTGCGGCCGAGAAATGCAAGAAATGATTTGCATTTCTTCATGATCAGCGAGACATTACATTGACGAAACATGCCAGCAAATTTGGTTATAAATGGACGCATAGTTTTAATACAACAAACCAAACTTCACTGTTGTTAAACTTTTTTGGCTCAGTATATATATATATATATATATCAAAAAGTTAAAGGTGCATATTCACAGCAGAATGGTTCAAAATAAAATTGTTAAAATTATATACTTTTAGAGGCTTAAATTGTGTGCTTAGATGCAATGAAATGAATAAATCTTAGCATATGATGATTTCATTATGTATAAATTAATAAAAATAATTTTAAGTTTTTCAAATTGAATTAGAGGCACGAGTCCCTAATTCAAATTCACAACTAAATCTATGAAATTTATTTGTATGGAATGAAATCATTAGATGTTAAGATTTATTTCGTTTCATTAGATCGAGGTACACAATTTAAGCCTCTAAAAGTATATAATTTAAACAATTTTATTTTCAAGCATTTTGGTGTGAATATGCACCTTTAATATTTTCTAATATGCATCTAATCATTTTATTAATAAATTTTCACCGTGTACAAATATTTCATTAAACAAGTAACTGTAATGACTAGGTAGATATCAACAAAATTTTGCAGAGACCATCATTCATCGTATTATATATATATATATATATGTAACAGCAAAACCCAAACTAAGCTGCTCGAAACTGATTAACAAAATGAAATATGTGTTTAAAATATGTTTCCTGGTACAGATATATTTTGAGAGGTTTCGTGAGGGATTCAATGGTAAGGCAGTTTTGATTATGCATGGGTGCATCAAAAAAGCATCCACTTTTGTTTCTACGAGAATTGATAACTACTTACCAGATGTACTATTATGATAATGTCTGTTATCTAGTCTAGCTCAAAATAAACAATTAAAAGTCTGCACTCTCCATTGTCCTGCCCATACTGTGTCTGGGAATTACCATAAGCTTCCAGGTACTGAGTCAATTCCCAACTACAATCAGGTTTGTCTTATATTTGTCTTGACAAACATGGAAAGCAGCTCAGCCTCACCTGGGTGGCTGAGACAGGCCATAGTACATCTGGTAAGCATTCTCAATTCTCGTAGAAACAAAAGTGGATGCTTTTTTTATTCTACTTCGAATAATACTTACCAGATGTACTATTATGATAAACTCCAGATTTCGACAGCAAAGAAACTTGTGGGAGGAGATGAGGCTCGAAACAGCTCTCATCTACCATCCGACAGAGAAGGTTGTGAAGAGACTGGGAACCCCAGCATACGCGTGGGTCCCGCCATCTAACTCATAGAGAACTAAACTTCCATGGTCTAGACCGCGCTCCCCTCCGGAATTTGAATTTGAATTGGTTCAAAGGGAGCATGCCCTAAGACCTGTAGAACAAGAGATAGATTCCATGCTGGGATAGGAATTGGCCATCTATGTAGCAGATTACTCATTCCTTTAATAACTTCATTCAGGGTGTCATTCTCCACTCCTACTAAGGCCAGGCTGGGAACGACTGAAGCTAATGCAGACTTATATGCTGCTAGGGTTGAAGGTACAAGTTTGTCAACCTCGTATAAATGACATAAAATCTGCTATGTGTTGAACAGATGCAGAAAAGGGATTAATATCTCTTCTCTTGCACCAGTCTGCAAATTTGTTGATTCTATAATTATATGTTCGCTGCTTGCTCAGAAAAGCCACCCTCAATTGCTTGCTGCTTGATAACATCCATGCAGTCAATTGGAACATCTCAGGTCAGTCGTTGAGATACAGACCCTTGTTCTGAAAAATCAGATCCCTTCTGTCTGGAAGAGGGATTGGATTGCAGACCAGAAGGTCCAGCAGATCCATAAACCATGATCGGCCTGGCCAATGAGGGGCGATCAGTAGTACTTGGCAAATGTCCTCTCTTATCTTTGCCAGAACATTTGGGCTGAGAATCGTTGCAGGATACGCGTACGCGTACATTCCTTTCCAACTTATCGCCAGTGCATCTACTGCTAGAGCTAATGGGTCTGGGATCGGTAATGCGTATGTGACCATCTTTGCATTTCCTTTCATCGCAAATAGATCCACATTTGGCTTGCCCCAATGTTTGAATAGAAGCTCCGCTACTGACTGGTTGAGTTGCCATTCCGTCGGACGACAAACCGTCCTTCGACAGCATCCGCTAGGATGTTCAATCTTCCTGGAATGTGTGCTGCCCGAAGAATAACATTCCTCTCTTGGCACCACAGCAGAAGGTTCCATATCATCATTCACAACTCCGGTGACCTTGTCCCGCCTTGACGGTTCAGATAAAACACTACTGTGGAGTTGTCTGTCCTTATTAGGACAAGCTCTCAAATTTTCTAAGTGCTAATGCCACCGCTAATAATTTGAGAACATTTATATGTTTCTGCGCATTGGTCCGATCCATTCCCCTGACAGATCGTCCAATACTGCTCCCCAACCCGTCGTCGATGCATCTGTGAAGATGCACATCTGTGGTTGAGGCGGTTGTAGAGGAACACCTCGCAGGAGATTCTGTTCTGATAACCACCACTGAAGATGGAATATCAATGGTTCTTTTACTGGAATCCTCAGATATAACGGATCTGTTCTCTGAGACCAGAATGACATCAAATACATCTGAATCGGTCTGCGCCTGAGTACCGCATAAGGAAGCACTTTCTCCAGAGATACTAGTAAACCCAGTATTCTGAGAAATTGATGCGCCGTCATATAGGCTCCTAGAGCAATTGACCCCAGAACTGCAAGCAACCTCTTGACTCTGCTATCCGCCGGAAATGCCACACCGTCCCTGAGATTGGAAAAGAATTCCCAGATACACAAACTCCTGGAATGGCGTCAATTCTGATTTCTCTAGATTCACAATCCATCCTAGGTCCTTTAGTAAGGCCAGGACTACCTGAAGATTGTGCGCAGAGTGACTGGATTCCCCGCCTTCAGCAGCCAGTCGTCTATGTAAGTATGAACAGCTATGTTTCTCCTGCGAAGATAAGAAGTCATGGCGAGACCCGCTTTGGTGAAGACCCTTGGGGCTGTGGTCAGACCGAACGATAACGCATTGAACTCCCAGACCTTGTTTTGGAACGCAAAGCGAAGGTATTTCTGAAAATGAATTGACATTGGAATATGAAAATATGCGTCCTTCCTTATCGATACTGCCCACATGCCTTTTCTCAGCTCTGTCATCACCGCTGCTACAGTCTCCATCTGAAATTTTGGTGAAAGAATGAATTTGTTCAGCGATTTGAGGTTGAGAATCGGTCTCCAACCTCCGGTGCGTTTCGGAACAAGGAAAATTATCGAATAGAAGCCCAGGGAGGACTGATTGCGGACTAAATGAATCGCAGTCTTTCGCTGAAGATCTATGATCTCTGAGCAAATGACATCTAGACGATCGGATTCCCTTGAATTTTTGCTTTGAAACATCGCGATCGATTTTATAAAAAAATCATGATTTTCGATTAAATCGTAGGTCCAAATTCCCAAAAGTATAAACCGGGGTAACATGACAAGTCACCAAAACTGGGACTTCAAATTTCTAGAAAAAGTTGAAATAAATGATACAAAAAATAGCACGAAATTAGAACACAATTTCATGCGACAAATTCTTACCATCCTACGTCTATGCTTAATGTATACCTTATATCCATAATCGCGGGAGTGAAATTATTAATTGGGACCGCCTAAATATTGCGTATAGTTTAATAAACATTGTTTATTTCATCAGAATTTGACTTAAAATGTCGTCGAGTGAAAAATATAAATCTCGCTTAAGCTTATAGCCTCCCTTTGTAGGATGAGTTTAAGTCATTACCCGAGTAGCGCGAAGACGCTAATATTAGTACTCGGGGAGATACTGCTCAATCCATATACATAGGACGGTAGCTTTGAGTAGCTACGATTGTAACGGCGTAAACTCGTCCTATAGTGTAGTTTATAGTTGCTTTCAGAATGTATGATTTATGTTTAAGAGTAATCAACAGAGTGCACAGTTCAAAATACAACATTCTGGAATGCTGTTGCATTATTTTCTTTAATTAGGCATGACAACCAAATCAAAAGGGAAAAATTAGTACACAGCCTAAAATTGCTAAAAGAATTAAAACGAATTATGTTCAGTGATTATTGCCTAACACTGCAACTAAGTATATACTTGGTATTTCACGACAGACTCGGGGTCTGCAGCGAAAGAAAGAAAATTATATGGCGATTCGACGGAGTAACTAGCTGGTTTTCTCAATGACAAAGGTGTTACCATGGAGCTTTGTGTTTTGATTAGGACTTAGTGAACACATGTGTGAAGCGATCAAGAAAAAACAATGGATACATGCTCGAATGGATTATAACTATTCTTTTACTGCTGAATGATGAGTTTTAAAATCTTATAGTCTGCTCAATTTTTTCATGATTTTTCTATTTTTTTCAATTACATCATAGAAAATCGGGATTTTTTTCAAAATCAGGATTTTCGATTAAATCGCGAAATTGCGCAAGCCTAGAGTCCATATGGGAGTCGACGTTAACGGAACTAACGATTGACGGATGAGCCAGTCCGGTTCGTAGCCGTTTCTTAGCCAATTACAGACTACACAATCTTGCACGACCTGTTCCCATTGGTTTGAGAACAGGTGAAGTCTGCCTCCGATGGTAGGAATCTGCACGCGCGATAAGACATTAATTCGCTTAGGTGAAGATTCCTGACTTCCTGCATCCCTGGCGCCACCGGTACAGGTCTCACGGGAAGCCCGTCAGGACCTTCACCACGGCCACCTCGCGGCTTCTTGGAGTATGACGGCCCGGAACCGCCACCACGGCTATCCTTATGGTACCCGCCGTGTCCCGAGCCGCCACCCTTCCTGTCATCTTCTTACGGCCTCTTATTAGAGGACTTGTATGAAGATGAACGGCCATGTCCCTGAGAACCGGATGCCCGATGGGCATCACGGCCAGATGGACAGAAGGGCGATCGCTGTCGTTGCCTCTGCTGCTCCTGTTGGTGCTGCTTATAGGACTGTTGCAGCCGAGTCCTTTTAGTCTACTTCTATGACTTGCCGACAACCTCCTGCTCTGCAACCATGGACGCAACCTTAGAGAGAGCTTGTCTTGCCGGGCCGCCAAACAAGCTCGGACCAATGAAGAGCGCAGAAGACAATGCAGCCCTCATCTCTGGTCCTGGTTCTACGCAATCGAAAACCATTCTCCTCCACTCCGCCAATGATCAGGTGATCACCCTGGCCAGGCAATCCTGGGATAAGCGCATGGTGTCCCGGAAAACTCTGGGAGCAGCCGCACTTCCCCACCTTCCACCGCGCAGGTCAGCATCCCCTGCAGAACGGTACAGCCATGCGAGAGCAGCCAGTCTCTCTCGCCGCATCCTTAATAAGCGTTAGCTCATTGAACGCATCCTTATTAGTTTGCGATTTCCCAGCTAATGGCCAGTTCAGTGCTTCACGTTCCCCGACTGTAAGACGAGGAACACGGGCATACTGATGGTAGGCCGTCTCCGGAAAATGGACCCTACATCTTATCCCCTTAGGGGCCTTTGGTAGTGTGTACTCTGGGTGAACCAAATGGTACGCCGCGACTTCCAAGATGTCGGAAGACTGAGTATCCAATGGAAGGGTATGCATGGCCAAAGAGCCACTTGACAGAGTGCTAGCCGCATATTCTGACATCCGTTCCATCGCCGGATCACGCTGCGATCCTTAGTAAGATGCCAACCCAGGACGGTCAGACATCCAGCCAAGAGCCTACACCCATTCAGATTCGGTGCTGAATAATGATTCGTCCATTAAAGGACTACCATTTTCATCCTCCTCACCCTTGGATGAGAAAGCCGCTGACGATTCATGCTGAGAGCTACGGACCAAACTTTCAATTCGAAGTGGGTCCGTAGCTCGACTACTCGCAACTCCAGTGTCTAGTGAATCGCCAGACATGGAATCACCGCAATCCATCGGCTCCAGCACGGGAGTCAGGACTATGGGCGTGTGACTCCGAGAGGAGCTGGCATATCCGGGACGCCGACTGGAGCCGTAAAAGATGGCTCGATGGCACTCCGGATAGAGTGAAATCCGGGTCGAAGATGCCCGACGAAACATCGACATCTCCACCTGGCTGACAGACCCGAACAAAACCTGGGGGTGACCTGCGGGAAAGTCCGGAATCCATCATCTGAGAAAGCTCTGGCATGCCAGTCTTCCATCAGAATCCTCTTCCTCTGCCGTCGGCTCTTTAGCCAGCGCAAAAGAAAGGTCAGGTGAATGTTCCTCCGCAGAACTGGCTGGACCACCGATTGGTTGTCCTGCACCAGACTGCATCGACGGGACTGTGGACTGGAACGACTCGAACGTCTCCTTAAATTGGGTCGCCCAAAGACCCAAGGCAGAGTCCATCCGCTCATTCAGGCGCTCCTTTAATGGACACCTGATCCACCTTGGCCGCCTTGGCCTTCGCGATCCTCTCAGCTCACGCACGTCGATAACGATCAAACTCGGCCACTAAGTCCGACGACCACTTTACACATACATTGCAAGACTTCCGACCTTACACTTAGCACAGGCGACAGAGTGATGCCCTGCGGACTTCCGTTTCATGAAGCGATTACAGCGAGAACAGAGGGTATCTGGCAGGGCCTTGCCCTACCCCTTCACTTTCTGCAAATAGAATAAAAATTAAAACGCTGTACATGGTAACATGAAGATGAGCAACATGCACAATGACTTGATTGCAATCATTAAATTACTTTAAAACATTATCTTTCTCTTAGATTAATGTTAATCAAGTTTTAGGCAGGAAATATTTGACAATCTTTAGAGTTAAAATTTTATAAACACAACTTGTTGATTACCTAACGTTAAAATAACCAAGAAATTAAGACTGATCGCTACAAACACCCTCGAAAATTAAGCGAGAGCTAATGATCGGCTTAAAACTGAGTGCATAGACAAGCCAAAACAAAACGTTAATCATGGGCGCCGCCATCTTGGCTACGGCCGCATCCATCTTGGAAGGAAGATTAAAAAGTTAACGGGTAACGGAGTGATTCCAACAATGGCTACCATTTTAAAACAATGTGCCAATCTAAGGAAAATTCAAATAGCAATTACGGAACGAATGTATAAGTTCTAGATTGATACAATCAGCCCCTGCGACGACTTTCCTTTCCCTTCCATGATTGCGGCAACGAATCAGATAGAAACGGCTTAAATCCTCAGAAAATTGTAAATTTTAGAGAGCAAAAAACGTGCGAATAGATTGGAGTGCAAAGTAGACGAATCTGACTGTAGTTGGGAATTGACTCGGTACCTGGAGGCTTATGGTAATTCCCGGACACAGTATGGGCAGGACCATGGAGAGTACAGAGTGTTAATTGTTTATTTTGAGCTAGACTAGATAATAGACATTATCATAATAGTACATCTGGTAAGTATTATTCGGAGTAGAATAGGGAGACAGTTCCAGAGTTAAGATACAGCTTTAGAGGAGCAACTTTGTCTAATGGAGGAAACTGATCTGTCACTCACGTAATTGATGCCATCAACAATTTCGCCACTTTAGCTTATATCACAATCAAAATGACGTAGCTCCGTCACGAAAGTCGAAGTCTGTCTTTCCACTATTTCATACTCACTGCCTGTATGCCGAGGTCATCCATTAAAGCCCTGTTGGCCTGCTCGTCTGTGGATGTTAGGCTACCTTTGCTGAATAATTGGTTCAGTTCAGCTTCTGCTGAGCACACAAACCGGATCTAGCAAAATGAAAGCGTAAATTAGATGACATGAGCAAATTACTACATTACATATGTTCTGCAATGGTCCAGCAAACATCACTTTAAAGCACTCACTTATACGTATTACTAAGCATTCCTATGACACACACAGATATTAGTATATGAAAAGGTTTTGCAACAAGATTATGGATCGGAATATGATTGTTATATACCATAATTACTCTCATCCTGTAAGGGGCCAAAGGATATTGTGCGTGCGTGCATACATACAAGTGTGTGCGTACACTTACATGCATCTGTGCGTGTGTCTGGAGCTGTCTCACAATAATTACTGATCAGATTTGGTTCACATTTTAACACAACAAAGGATCTGACTGTGAAAGATGTTTTTCAGATGTTGGCTTGCGTATAAGTAAACATGGATCCGGATCAGATCAAATTCTGGATCTATGGTTATTTCGGAAACTAATGATCAAATCTTTACAAAGTAAGGGTATAACCATACACCGGGACTCCATAACTTTGGTCACGGTCCAGAAAATCTGACGTTTGTACAATGTGACAAAAAGAGGAGGGTGGAGGTCTGCAATCTGTAATTGCTCCTGTTTTTATGCCACAGGCACCTACAGTCTTAGCCTAAAATGCACTAATATCCTGTGCTAGTGTGCTTGGACAACTGGAGGGGAAAGGGTCGAAATTATAACCTGGACAATGATGATCAATATAATATGTAATGTAGGTCACTCTGACCTACAACTTTAGTATATCGTGCATCCATACATAGTGTTTTGTGAATATGTCAGTGTTTTTTTGCACAGAAACACAGGACAGAATTATGAATGGACATGTAAGCACATTCACTCTCAGATGGACAAATTATAATTAATAGCTCTACTGTAGCGTGAGCCATAAACAGAAGTATCAGTAAATACTGGCTGAATGGACATCGCGAGGCTTCTGGGAATTTTTGAAAAAAGCACAAAAGTATAGAAAAAATTTGAAAATCGTTTTCATTATAATGGATGCACTGATGGTATAGAAAGAATCTGTAAAGTTTGATTGAGATCGGATAAGACCTTGAATTTAAATGTTTTCATTGAAAAACTTTAACATTTACCTAATTCTTGGAGCATGCCAGACACCATTTGGATTGCTATGTCAAGCCATCTCACCACATTGTGTAGGGCTTGACAAAGGCTATTAACATCACATCAGCCAAACAATGCTTAGAGATAATAAATAAAAATGTGCTAAAATGACAATTATGAGATAATTAATTTCACCTTATTGTCATAGAAGTTGTCAATCATGGTAATGAAACGTTTCATTTCAGTCTTCCTGTTCAATGACAGGTGTGGTATATTTCTCATAATGACAACATCAAAGTCCTGACATATAGCCAGGTAATCGACTGCACCCAGAGCCTACAGGTGAGAAAACAAGACAGGGTCATATCTCCATGTGATTTAACATGTAAATAACGGTCACTATTAGCCTGTATTAAGCGACAAAAAAAACACAAACTTGACTATTAACACTTTAAATTTCAATTTTCTAATAGAAAATGTCCATAGAATACCAATAAGACTATATTTGAAAATGTAGCACTGGAATGACTAGCTTGATAACTGAGCTTGTCATTCGACATTTTCCTTAAAGAAAATTGAAATTTAAAGGGTTAATTGGATTTCAGAATTGAAAAGCTCTTTATCGGCAGATAATCTGTTAATCTAGTTTATCTTTATAGAGCAGGAACACAGAAATAAGTAGGTAACGTGAAGTTACACAAACGACAGTCAACCAATCTCCGATAACAGCTCATAGCTCAAGGTTGTTTCCAAGGCAACTAAATCGCTAATGCTCGGTCGACAACGGGTGGTTTTATGATAGATTAAATTATTTCCTTTACTAAAAGGCATATTGTTGTAGATAAAAGAAATCACGTGATTAGGAAGGCCATATCTCATTGGTCTAAGTCTGGTGATTTAGAGTTAAACAAGCGATTTGATCACCCGATGTTAGACATCGTCGTCAAAATATTTACATAATTATCCACATTTTTCAAGGAAAAGATGGGATTATGCCCATCTGCCCATGTGTGGGCATGTGCATGTAAAAATCGATTGCAATGCAACTGCTCCGAAACCATTGGATGGAATTTAACTAAATTTGGTATGTGAGTTACCAATATCACTGCAGAGTCCAAGAGGACATTTACATTTGGCTCCAGTCTCAGGGTGAAGGGTCAAAAGGTCAAAGCAGTGGATTTGCGATGGCATGCCCTCGACCATCCATCTAGTTCTTTTTAAAACATCAGCCGATATTGGCCAATTTAGAACTACATGTGTGATTTCTAGCTCATCCATTATTTCAATTGTCATTCTTGTAACTTCAATGTTAGATATGGTATTTCATACTCACTCAATCATTACATAATTATATCTGGCATTAATATTTATCACTTACTTTTGAACAAAGGTCTTTGAAATCACAGTCTAACAGGCGGCCACATGTCATTGGCAGCTTAACCTTTCGCCCCATCACTGTCAATACACGTGGATGTGGAACTGAAAACAGGCAAATAACTATCATGTTTTAATAGTACTTGAAGTGAAATCTCACAGACAAACTAACAGCAAAATCTATGGGTAAATGAAAGACTGACGTGATGATAACTTAAGTAATGGTAATTGGCGAGTGTGTGTGTGTGTGTGTGTGTGTGCGTGCGTGCATAAGTGCGTGTGTCCGGGCATGTGCATGTCTCGCTAGGTAAGAGTCTATTAATGCCTGATATGTTGAAGGCTGTGATGGGCCAAATAGTGTTATGATAATGGGATTACATAGTGCCCATGTATGTACGTGCGTGTGTGAAATTTAATTGTAATGCAACTCCGCCGAAGCTGTTGGAAGGAATTCAAAAGAGGACACTTCCATATGGGGGGGGGGGGGGGGTGTGTGCAAAGATCAAGAAATTGATTGTAACGCAACTCCTCTGAAATCGTTGGACGCAATTAAACCAAATTTGTATATTAAGTTACCCATATGATTGCGCAAGAAGACATTTAGATTTGACACCATGCCCAGGGGGGTTGGTGGGGTAAGGGTGGGAGGTTAAAAGGTCAAAGCGGTGCATGTAGGTTTGTGAAGGCATGCCATCAGCCATCCAATCATGTACATTACATTAATACTATGATGTAATGTCGTCGACTATTATGGAATCACATGCACATTTTATTTCTTTACTATAGTTATGATGACATCGGGCAATATTTGCATACACAAACCAATTTTGTTGACTAGTAATAGTGTGTGTTTACACTATCATTAAGGAGACTAAACGAAATCAAGGATTTCTTTTTTCACGAGAGAGTTGATACTTACCTCCCTAATACTTTTGATATTGCTAAATATTGGCTTTCACTCAATAAACACTCAGATTAAAACAGTTAGGTGCCCCTACTGGGCAGGGAGTCAGAGCGTAGTCTGGCGGATGCCAGCCCCACCACCGCGCATGCGCAGACTAGCACTTCCTCTGACTAATTTATTGGCTGATACACATGCAACTATAAAGAGCCTGAAGACCGAGCCTCTATGGGGTGGAGAGGCCGGGTCCGTATCTAGGGAGGTAAGTATCAACTCTCTCGTGAAAAAAGAAATCCTTGATTTCGTTTATTTCACATCAAGAGTATACTTACCTCCCTAATACTTTTGATATTGCCAGAATTCGACAGTGAATTCGGCGGGAGGGAGGCGAGGTCAAAAGACCAGCTCATCCCTATACGCTTTTCTGCGTTTAAGGCACTTAAACTTCTGAAACTGTATGAAAAAACAGTCAGGATTTGACTAACCATCGGATAACACCCCCGATGTATGAGAGATGACCGAATGTCATATGCGCTCCCCCCCCTCCTTCCTGGGAGGAAGAGTCGAATGACCTCAATGTCCTATACGCTCTCTACGTACAAGTGCCATGTACTACAGGACAGAGACGAAAAAACTCCATTTTCGTATACTCTCAACAATGAACCACATAAATACACAAAACCATCATCATATTAATAACGGGTAACGTGACAAGACAATCAACAATGGACAACACATACACAAGACTGACCTTGTTGAAATGGCTGCTGACATCCTCTTCCCATTGGTGAAGAACGATGCAGTCCCAAATTAGTGGTTGTTTCCATAAATTAATTGTGAAATATATAAGCAATGAGGAAACCCCATCAAAAATATATGCCTAGTTATTTTTTCAAAATCGACAAGGCGAGAGGATTAGAGGTGTCACAGAGATAATGGTCTGTAAAACTTGACTCACAGTGCCACTGAGCCACCGACATAATATCATCCACAGGAACCCCATTAAATAGGGCAGTGGATGTCGCTACGCCGCGGACACTGTGAGCCTTGGCCACGTCAACCTGCTTCCCGGTGGCGGATTTATGGCAAAACTGAATGCATTCTACAATCCACCTGGAAATGGTGTCCTTAGAAGCCCTGCCATGGGGTTCAATATAAGACAACCATAACGCCGACTGGTCGGTGCGCCACTCCGCCGTACGTTGTTTGTACCGGCGAAGCGCCCGGACGGGACACCATGCTTTAGAATTAGGATCATATCTAGTTAAAGCAGGCAAAACAATAGGTTGACCTGGATATTTCAACGACTGATTTTTAGCCAAGAAATTAATCCTAGGTAGCAGCTTAAGGCCTTCCCCTGAAACCACAAAACGGTCATCCTCGGCTGATAAGGCATGAATTTCACTCCTACGCCTAGCCGAGGCCGCAGCAATTAAAAACACAGTCTTCAGTGTTAATAGTTTCATAGAAATGGAACTAAGTGGTTCAAACGGCTTATCACCTAGTACTTGAAGCACTAGCGATAAACTCCAAGACGGAATCACAGGTGGATTCCTTGGTCTTAGATTGCCCATGCCTTTAATTAATACATTTAATGTATTTACTTCATCACTTCCCCTCTTAGCCAAGCAAGGAATAACAGACATTAAAGCTGACTTATAACCAGCAATAGAGTTAGGCTTGAGGCTATAGGCATCATAGAGGTGACAGAGGAAATCAGCTACTACCTGAATAGATGAATCCATTGGATCAATACATCTTTTTGAGCACCATTCTGCAAATCTGTTGATTTTATAATTATATGCTCTGGAGGTTGACCCCCTCCTGGCTTTGGCCATAAACATGGCTGCTTGCTCAGAAAAGCCCTTAATTCTAGATTCCTTGACAACATCCACGCAGTCAATCTGAACATTGACGGATTGTTGTGAAGGGCCTTGCCCTGGAAGATAATATCGTCCATCAGAGGCAGAGGAACCGGATTGCAGACCAGAAGGTCCAGCAGATCCGTATACCATGATCGGCTTGGCCAATCCGGGGCGATCAGAAGCACTTGGCATTCCTCTTGTCTGATTTTCTGAAGAATTTTTGGAATCAGGATTGCTGGAGGGAATGCGTATGCATACATTCTCCCCCAGCTGATAGCTAACGCATCTGTTGCGAAAGCGCTTGGATCCGGAATCGGAGACGTACGTCGTCATCTTCGCGAACAAATCGATGTTGGGTTTCCCCCAATGGTCGAACAGACGATCCGCCACACATTGATTTAGTTGCCATTCCGTGGGTAAAACACTCATCCTTCGGCTCAATGAGTCTGCTAGCAGATTTAACCTTCCCGGAATATGAACTGCTTTCAAGGTAATCTGGTGATCCAGGCACCAACAAAGCAGTCTCCATGTCATCATACAGAGACTGGGCGACTTCGTTCCGCCCTGGCGGTTTATGTAAGTCACAACTGTTGAGTTGTCTGAACAAATAAGAACAATCTTGCCCTGAACTTTCTGTAAGAAATGTTCCAGGCCCAGGACTACTGCTCTTAGCTCCAGTAGATTTATATGTTCCTTTGACTGTTCCAGATTCCAAAGCCCTGATATCGTGGATTCTTCCAGGCAAGCTCCCCAGCCCTCCATCGATGCATCTGTATACACAGTCACCTGAGGGTGGGGAGGGGTTAGCATAACCCCCACCAAGAGATTCTCTGTGTCCAACCACCATTGCAGGTGATGAATCAGAGGCGCCAACACTGACACATTCGAGTCCAGCGAACCTGTACTCTGGGTCCATTGTGTCATGAGAAATAACTGGATCGGCCACCTGCGTAAGGCGGCCTGAGGAATGACTGGTTCCAATGAAACCATCAACCCCAGCATTCTCAAGTAAACCCGTGCCAGGACATGACGACTGTCGCACACTGACTGAATTAATGAGATGAGTTTCTGAACTCTCTCCTGAGTAGGATAAACATATCCTGTCTCTAGATCGAAGAACATCCCCAGGTAAACAAACTTCTGGGATGGAGTCAGCTCTGATTTTGGGAAATTGATCATCCAGCCTAAGTCTGTGAGAGTTTTCAAAACAATCTCCAGACTGGCCGATAAACTTTCCCGGGTGTGTGCTTTCAACAGCCAGTCGTCTATGTACGTGTGGACTGCTATGCTTCTCCTGCGGAGGTATGCGGTGATCGCAAGAACCACACGGGTGAAAACCCGAGGAGCCGTGGAAATTCCGAAGGGTAGCACCCTGAATTCCCACTGTCTGCCCTGGAATGCAAATCTCAGGAAGCGACGGAAACTCCTGTGTACGGGGATGTGGAAATAAGCGTCCTTCAAATCTATCGACGCTGTCCACATTCCCCTCTCTAACCCCGCCAACACCGAGCGCACAGTCTCCATCTTGAAACTGGGCGTCTCTATGAACTTGTTCAATGGCTTGAGGTTGAGAATTGGTCTCCACCATCCGGTGTTCTTTGTTACTAAGAACAGGGTTGAATAGAAGCCCGGACACCTCTGTGCCGGCTGAATAGCTCCTTTTTGTATGAGGGAATTTATTTCCTCCTCGATACACAACCTTTGATCTGGATCTCTCGGATTTGGAGTCCAGATCGGCACTAGAGACAGTCTCGATGGCGGGCCTGTCATCCAATCGGGATGATACCCGACTGAAAGCCATCGCAAGACTAAACGGTCCTGAGTTAACCGTTCCCACTCTTGCATGTGGTCGGCTAGCCGGCCTCCCACCGGTCCACCTAGGGATAGAGGTGGACATAAGGAGTGCAAGAGCGGCACTGTCTCCTTTGCCAGAAACACCGGCGTGGTTCTCACCGCGGTAACCGTCCCATCAGGAACGATTACCCCGCCCAGATCCTCGCGCGCCACGACCAGCACCGCGCGCACCTCGGTGCGCGGGCGGCTGCCTGGCTGACTGCGCCTGAGGAGCCTGCGCCCCCCTCGCCGCTGGCCGAATCGCACGCGGCCGAGGCCGATGCTGCGATGGTGGTTGGCCTCTGACCTGGCCACTACCACCTCGAGCCTGCAGGGGACGATACGCAGGGGGTGCGGCGCGAACGTTGGCACGACGAAGCACCTCAAACTGCTTGCGCAGCGCCCTCTGGTTATTGACCAGAGGAACCGTCTCCTGGAGGTGCCTACATCCCTCACCTCCAAAGAGACCAGGACCTGTCATAGGTGTACGTAGTAGCCTATTGTATAGGTCCTGGGACGGGCACAGATTATCCAAGGCAAAAGTGCGCCTTGCCCGGACACTCCTGGTCACCGCCCGAGTCATACAGTCCAGCGCCAGGTTGATACCATCCTGGATGGCTCGCTGGACTGTGACCGGACTTGGCTGGCGCGATGCGGATGCTGTTACTACCCCTTGTAACAGCTGGGAGACGTGGGACAGAGCGGCAATCGAAGCCCTCCCACTCTCCTCCGCATCACGCAACGCGGTATTTGCTGAACGCAACGCGTTCAAACACAAGACTCCCGTGTCAGAACGGGAGCCTAGCCGCGCATCCTCACCCAAAGCCGCGCGGTCATCCACGCTCGGCTTAGGTACCACACCGTACCGCTGGTAGTCCAGGGGCACGATCCGGCAACGCCTGGCCACCTCGCGCGGGGCCTTAGCGAGACGTCCACTCGACTTAATGGACGTCTCCGCCGCCTCGAACATGTCAACGACATGCTCTGCCAGCGGCAGAGAAGGCATAGCGTTAGCAGTAGGCTTACCAGCTAACCACGGCCTGTGATCATGCTGGCTAGCCGACTGCTCCACGGGCAGATCTGGTCTAACACTCACCAACCACTGGCAAGCGTCAGACCAATCCTCCTCCGTGGCTAGTTGCGAGCGCTCTACAAGACGGGGGCCTTCGTCTTCCTCCTGAGCGCAAGCAACAGAGCTTGACGGCGGATACGCTGATATCCCTGGCAAGCCAGGGAGAGCATGCGGGCCTGACAATACCGGCATGCTAATCTCACTGGCTTGACCAGGAGCAGGCGCCGTGGTAGAGCGCGGGGCATATACCGCCCCACCACAGCCCCGGCCAGCACCAGCGACACTCTCGGCAAGCCGAGGTATGCGGTAACGCTGGCCTTCAGCGCCCAGGGCCACAGTCTGAACCGTGGATTCTACCCCTGGGAGAGTAGAACCGTGGAATAAGGCGCCTGTATTCCCCGCGAGGGGTGCACAGACGTCATAATCCATGTCCACGTCCTCAGACGGCGACCCCAACAGGTAATCCTCATCCTCCTGGCCAGACAGATTAGACTCCGGGTCAGCAAAGAGAGCTAACCCGGACTGGCCAGGGAAGGTGCCATACGAGGTACTGGCACCCGCAGTGTGCGGATAGCCCTGGACTGATAAGCAGCCCGCGGGTTCCAGCGACAACCGTCCACGGTCCCTATTGGGCGCGGCAATAAGCCTGCTGCCAGGGTCGTGGAACGCCCCCTCTAATGGGGCCACCTCTGAATCTTCAAACAACGGAAGCGTACTAAGGAACGGTGATTCAGAGGCGGGGATTACCTGCTCCGAAGCAGATGATGAGGCCAACAAAGGATTTGGTCCAGGAAGCATGCCACGAAGCAACTCTGGAACCAAATCCTTTATTGTCCTCCTCATCTCTCCCAACATCTCGGTCCGGAAGGCCTCCATGTCCACCGCGGACGAGGCCTTCCTCTTACCCTTCTTACTTACAACCTCTTTTTTCAGCTTCTTCTTCTCCTCCTCCACCACCTTGTCCTTCGCCTGCAAGCACAAGAATTCGGACATTAGCTCGCCCCCCCAGTGCTTACATATCTCGCAATTAAGCAAGGGACCACAGGGGCTACACTGAAAACAGAGATGAGGACCAAACTTGTCCCTCAAAAATCGTCCACAGGACGCACAACCAGGTCTCTGAAAAAGGCCAAAGGACGAGGAGTATGAGCAATCTAGTTAAGCTTAGAAACTCACCAACTCAAGAGAAGGAAAAATGATCATAAAGATCATAATTTATCAGAAAACCAGCTTCGGACAACTTTAAATGTTAATAAAGAGCAAGGCTGATTATGACGTCATTAATCCTATGACAGGAAAAAATCGATCCTCAACAAACATCCCAGTGCAAGGACGAATTGTATCTCTAACCAGAACATGTGCAGAATGGACATTTCGACTACACAACCATCAGATATATACTGATAACAATGGCAAATACTGTTAATTATCTCCCTTTCCTCTAAATAATTAACATCACCTCATATCAATAATTAGATACCTGACACCTTGTCTAGACAAACCATCCAACCTGATGAACTGGAGCACTCCACCAACTGAACGCCTCTTAACTCTCTCCACCTCTAGGGGAAGGAATTGGATCAAGAGGGCAAAGTGAGAAGACCTTTATAATAGGCCTCCAACTCACTGGACATAGAATTTTTGGTTAGATAACCTAACAGTATTAGTAGGAAATGGAACCATGGTGGAGAGACACAAACCCTCTGCAGATGTGATGTCCATTATATTTCTTCACACAGACCTGTGGACATAAACACAAAGAGAGATTAGTCTTATATAGCACCTAGTTGAAATAAACCAACTAAACAAGGCGCTTATCACGCTTAGCGCGAGTCCCGGAAACACATTACAACGGGACAAAACTCGCTAATTTTACTAGAAGTCACCTGATTTAAAGGTCCTGGGCCCTCCTCTGGCGAAGTCACTCTTCCTGCCATCTTTATCAGGGATAAACACTTCTGAACTTTCACAAAAACACTTAGAATTGAGCCACGAAAAGCACTAGCACAAAAGCATGTGTAGACTCTCTGCCAATAAATTAGCAAAGAGTAAGTGCTAGTCTGCGCATGCGCGGTGGTGGGGCTGGCATCCGCCAGACTACGCTCTGACTCCCTGCCCAGTAGGGGCACCTAACTGTTTTAATCTGAGTGTTTATTGAGTGAAAGCCAATATTTAGCAATATCAAAAGTATTAGGGAGGTAAGTATACTCTTGATGTGAAATGACTGGTTCCCGGGTGATCTCTAAAGTGGAATCTGTGTAAGAGTTTGAGTGCTTCAATGTGAACAAGTGAAATCACATTATAACTTACCATCAGTTTGTTCTTGTGACAATTCAATGAACATCTCATCTAGTTGCAGATTACATTCATCCTCGCTGGTCCTAAACAAAATAACCAAAGAGGAAATTACACACCAACAGAATATACAATAATAAAACAATGTACTAAGCTACACACAAATCATAGATACATTTGCTAGCTAAGTCATGCATTGTTGACAGCTAAGGCAATGTTGCAACGACGTTGACCTGATTGCAAAGAGTAGTCATTAGAGTAACCATTTAATCGTCATGCCAGTCAAAAACCACATCTGCAGTCATCTTGCGATTTGTCCATCTGCATGTCAAGAAGACTTTTACATTTTACTATTGTAATGGCTGGTTCAATAAATGAGCCAGTGATTGTAGTAGTAAAATTTCAAAACCTTATCTCCATGTTTAGCTCCAATAAGCCTAACCAATTATGAAATATAGGCACAATTTTGTAACAAGGTCACAATGACCATGACCTTTGAGATAGTGACATCGAGTCAATCGACTCATCGTGAGCATTTTAGAACCAGGTTTGTACATTAAGCCTGTCATCGGAAAAGTGATACCGATGTCTCACTTCTGATTCAAAGGGGAGCCAGGCTTCATCATGGACAGTGATGCTATTGGCCAATCAGATTGAAAAGTATCAAATTCCTATTCACCAGGATGGATATATCACCAAAATCCATCAACTAACAAAAGCTAAATTTGATTGGTCAGCAGCATCAATGTATTTTTCACATATCAACTTCTCATGAACAGATTTGAATGGGCCCTAGTCCATGACGCTTCGACATGATACTCTTGGAAGCAAATGTAAAGATTTAAATGACCCACAGTCCCTAATCATATTTCCAAAAATTCCGCCAGATAGTTTCAGTTGTTCCAACAAACCATTTTTGTTATTATCTAGATCATCCAAGATGGCCACCAAACAAATCAACCACACAGGTTCTCTTGAACAAACTTGTTTCAACAAATGCACTAGATTAGGTTTCTTGAGTTTCAATCCACCAAGCAGTTTCAAGGATTTTGGTCGGCTAATAACTAATAATACAGAACACTGAGTGACATTTACAAGTGAATGTTGTCATGCTGCACAAGAGAGAATCTAGCTTAGTGAGTATACTTGCAAGATTGTTACCAGAAATCTGCAAGCTCAGCTGCTCCTCACTGCAGACAGGGAGAGAACTTGTAATCTACTCAATAAACGATTGTCACATGACTTGTTTTAATGGCACTGAGTAAAATGCTTAACTCTTGAAAATTCTAGTGTCTAGATTTCACGACAACTATACAGGACAACCATTTAATATTTCGGAAGTAATTCAACTGGAACCTGTTACTGCCATATGCAGCAACAGCTCCCAGTTCGGCTTGCACGATATCTTGATTTAATCATGCGAAAATCATAAAAAGTTTCATGTTTCTTTATAATCTGAAGTCTGTACTTTTCTGTCACATTTTAGCAGTACATGAGTACGATAATCATTATAATCGATTCATGCCTGTGTTCATTGTGTTTATATTCCGCCGTACCATGCACATGTCGAATAATTACTAGTAATCACAACACAAAGCGTTATGATAAACAAGCTAACAATAGTGAGGTAACACATTTGTCATTGAGAAAACCAGCTAGTTACTTCGTCGAATCACCATATAATTTTCTTTCTTTCTCTGCAGACCCTGAGTCTGTTGTGAAATACCAAGTATATACTTAGTTGCACAGTGTTAGGCAATAATCAGTGAACATAATTCATTTTAATTCTTGAGTTACCAATTTCAATTAATAACAAGGTCAGTTGGTGTAATAATTCTTCTTTTTTGATTTGGTTGTCAGGTCTAATTAAAGAAAATAAAGCAACAACATTCCAGACTGTTGTATTTTGAACTAAATCTGCATTCTGTTTTTTCTTACATGTAAATCTTACATTCTGAAAGTAACTATAAACTGCGCATACCCATACAATGATTAGTTACATACCTCTCGGCACAGGTTCGATCTGCTAAATGTAGTGACCAAGTCGAGTATTTGTCAGTCGAGTGCAACATTTTTGGATTAAGTAATAGTAGATCTGTGTGTTTGACCAGCCGATAGTCATTAGCAAACTATAGTAAACTACTGTTCGCGCGTTGAACATCGTTATATTCCATTGTCGCCATCTTTACCAGATCTATCGTCAAGTAAACTTTTAAATTACAGCTCAAATGTCATAATTTTACCCACCCCAAACAGCAATGCAGATATGAATGTGTATTTACAATGGCATATGCCTTTATTTAATCAATATAGTACCTGCATATTTGCATACTAAACCCAATGGACGGTGCCCATTATATAATCTTTCACAATTCCTAGTCCCAGTTTTCGTGACTTGTCACATTACTCCTGTTTATACTTTCGAGAATTAGGAACTACAATTTAATCGTATAGTCGCAATTTTTTTTTTACGAAATCGATCACGATGTTTCAAAACAAAAATTGCACAAGCCTACTTCCAGTCAAATTACTTTCAGACTATTCAATAGAACATTTCTTACATCAGAGTTTATTATTTCTGGTTTGTGAGGCTTAGAGGGTTAAATCATGTCAACAAGCTGTGTGTTTAATCCATCAATTGATCTTAACAGCTCTACAGCTGATGATGCCTGCAAATTCTGAGGATTTTTCATCATTTAATGAAAAACATTTGTTTTTTCCGTACAGCTTCGCGTAGTGGATTTCTCACAAAAATCACCTGCAGGTGATGAGAAGATATATATTCTCTTATATTCAGCAGTCGCTTGTGTCCAGCAGAATTTAGCTACAATAACTGTAATAGTTTAACTCCAGAAATCCCAGCCTACCAAAGCAAATATATAGATAAGCTGTTGAAAGTCTATTTATTTGACTGGAAACAATTCCCATTTATTTATACCCAGGCCACAATGTGGCATATGGGGAAGCAATTGCTTCCTTAGTCACCAACAGTGTGACAACATACAGCATATTATGTCTTATGTTGCAATGAATGTATCACACCTGTTCTGTAGGGTTGAAAAGTGTATATTCTCTCCTAAATGATGGAGTATAATACAAGCCTCATTCCATATTCAAATTTCAAATTACACTCCTCCCGCTTGGACTATATGGGGAAATACAGTCACTGACAATGAGGACAATACGTACAGAAAATACAAGCGTCCTTCGGCTGGAAAGGTCCCCATTCGGTAATCAACTCCAGAATCCAAGCATAGGACTTCAGACTGGTGCTGCAAATTGAAGACAGTTCGTTGCGCTATTATTGTGGGATTATAAAATATGGTAAATAATTTATAGAGAATGGATGGGTGCATGAGTTCTAGCTATGCTCTGCCTATTTCTAGCTCAGATCAAAACATTTTTTACACGTGTTGGAATCAATTTGAAAATTTGAAACCTGAATTCCCAGAATCTAAATTTCAAGGGGAATTTCAGGTAAGCTGTTCAATATTTTGAAACTAATGTGACTGGGGAATGCTGCTGCATACGGCAGCAACACTTCCCAGTCAAATTTGTACCCTTTTCGTGACAAATTGTTCAATTTTCATGATGGAGCTATGTCATTTTGAATGTAATGTCAGATAAGTGACGTAATTGATTATTACATTAGATCCTAGAGTGACAAATCAGATTCCTCCATAGACAAGGCTCTCCAGAAATGTGGTCGCAATGCGCCTAGTTGACATAATTCTACCTATGCCTATTAGCTGCAGAAGAATAACTATTACCATCATCTATTACATGTAGTTTTACAGTAACTTTACCATTAAAAGGTTATAATGATGCATGTATACATTTCATTGGTCACTGATGTTTACATGATATGGTTAACTCGGAAACAGTTGAATGAACCGGTCATCAACCCTACTTAACCCTTTAACTCTCATATCAGCCAAAAATGGCTTCTGCAGTGGTCTTGAGAAATGTCAATTTGCAGACCTAAATAGGACGTTTTTTCAAATTTACCATTGAAATGACTGGCTAAATAACCGAGCCAGTCATTTCAGTTGTAAATTTTCAAAAATAATCTTCTCTTAGTCTGCAAATGAACATTTTCTAAGAGAAAATTGATATGTTCCTGAATAAATTTGCGGGTTAAAGGATTAAGAGAGCACCTATCTTTCAGGACCATAAGATGGTTTTAGGACAGGTGATCATATTAAGGTGCTGCAATCGTAAGACCACGAAAGGCAAAACTTATGCCAATGGGCATTTCCAGTTTATCAATCCATCATATGATGTCATAAACAACTATCTGATGTGTAGGATGATGTCATAATCAATTACAACGTGAATGACTCAATTTAGTCCATCTTAAACACTTAATAGTCCGACACGTTGTACAAATGGTATGTCTTTACTATTTAATAAACATTCTGTCGAATAACATAGCTACTAAATGGATCCCTCAACTAGACAACTAAATCCACTCCAGCAAGCACATTACTAACTTAACCCTTTAATGGTCAAGACGGCCAAAACCTGCCTCTGTTATTGTCTTGTGGAATATCCATAAAATTACAGGCCAAGAGAATAGAATTGTTGAAAATTTAGCACTGGAATGACTGGCTCGCCAGCCATACCAGTGATAAATTTTCTAAAATTGTATTCTCTTGACCTGTAAATGAACATTCAAAAGGAAATATTTAAATTTACTTTACCAAATTTGACCATTAAAGGGTTACAATAAATGTGACCAATTATACGTATTACCTTTAAGATGTCAATAAATGGAATGAAATTTGCTCTCTGTAATCCATTCTTATACAAATCTGTTAATATAGACAAATTGAACAATGAGCAAATTATAACACACAATACAGATAAAATGGGAATGTGCTCAATAATCATCCATTGGCTTAACTCTTTACCACTCTAACCGGCCAAAAAACAGCTTCAGCAGTGATCTTGGGAAATGTTCATTTGCGGACCAAGAGAAGACTACTTTGGAAAACTTACAACTGAAATGTCTGACTTGGTTATATTCCAGTGGTAAAATTTTAAAAATAGTCTTCTCTTGGTCTGTAAATGGACAGCTTCTAGAAAATTTAGATTTTCTTGAACAAATTTGAGGGTTAAAGGGTTAATACAATAAACATGATGCTCTCTCTCTCTCTCTCCCTCTCCTCTCCTCTCTCTTTCTCTCTCTCCCTCGTTCCTTTCCCACTCCCTCCCCCCTCCCTCTCTCTTTCCCCCTCTCCCTCACAATCAAAAAAGCATCCGCTTTTGTTTCTACGAGAATTGATAATACTTACCAGATGTACTATTATGATAATGTCTATTATCTAGTCTAGCTCAAAATAAACAACTAAAACTCTGCACTCTCCATGGTCCTGCCTATACTGAGTCCGGGAATTACCATTAGCCTCCAGGTACTGAGTCAATTCCCAACTACAGTCAGATTCGTCTTATATTTGTCTTCTACTTCGAATAATACTTACCAGATGTACTATTATGATAAACTCTGGATTTCGACAGCCAAGAAACTCCGGTGGGAGGTGAGGCTCGAAACAGCTCTCATCTACCATTCGACAGAGAAGGTTGTGAAGAGACTGGAAACCCCAACATACGCTTGGGTCCCGCCATTTGACTCAGAGTGCTAAACTTCCATGATCTAGACCGCGCTACCCTGCCCCTCATTTGTCCGCACAAATTCCAGAGGGCCCGTGTCAGCCCCAAGTCTCGGCTAGGGCAGTCCAGGAGAGTGCAAAGAAGCTACTACAATTTCTAATTTTGAAAAAAAATAATCAGTATTTTGATTAGATTTTCAAATTTGAATGAGTCTTGTCTGTTGCAATGAATAAGATACTCTTGAACCAGACTTTTCACTTAACCAGTCTGGGAATTCGACTGTACGTAAATTAATATTACTCACTTAAACTAAGAAAACACTCACCATTCTGAGTGCTTGGTCTTTCTTGATCATCGCAGGAGCGTCACCCAATCCACAGTCATTCACAGTCCATATGCATCACCAGTGTCAGTGCCTGTGGAAGAACCCTACGATGTATGTGATAAGAGTGGTCAGACATGGCTTAACTAAGATTCGACAAATTGGCAACAGGTACTGGATTAAGTGTGCTGGAGATATCACGAAGGTAGAAATCAGTAAATGACGACTCGGCATGCCATTGTGCTGCAGATATCACCTCCTCTAAAGAGACACCCATATAAAGGGCCGATGCTGCTGCTAGTACTCGGACTTGATGGGCGTTCGCACGATCAATCTGCTTTCCTGTTGCGAGTTTATGCAACATCTGAATGGCATCAACTATCCAACGAGAAATAGTGTCTTTCAAGGTGCAAAGATGAGGAGATTTGAGACACAACAAGAGATTTCGGGTCATCTCTCCTCTCCTCAGTACGTTTCTTATACATCTTCAGCCATCTGACAGGACACCAAGCAGAAGAGCTTGGGTCATGCCTAACTAAACTTGGCAAATTGATCGGCTGTCCTGGATATTTAAGTGACTGATTCTTTGCCAGGAAACAAAGACATGGTCTTAAACCTTCACTCGTAACGACAAAACCGTCTTGTTTGGCAGAAAGCGCATGAATTTCACTTCTCCTTCTCGCCGATGCTGCTGCAACCAAGAAAGCTGACTTAATAGTCAATAGTTTAATATCTATGGATATAATTGGTTCAAATACAGCATGCCCTAAAACCTGTAGAACAAGAGATAGATTCCCTGCCGGGATAGGAATTGGCTGTCTAGGTAGCAGATTACTCATTCCTTTAATAACTTCATTCAAGGTGTCGTTCTCCACTCCTACTAAGGCCAGACAGGGAACGACTGAAGCTAATGCAGACTTATATGCTGCTAGGGTTGAAGGTACAAGTTTGTCAACCTCGTATAAATGACAGATAAAATCTGCTATGTGTTGAACTGATGCAGAAAAGGGATTAATATCTCTTCTCTTGCACCATTCTGCAAATTTGTTGATTCTATAATTATATGTTCTAGTGGTTGAAATTTCGCTGCTTGCTCTGAAAAGCCAGCCTCAATTGCTCGCTGCTTGATAACATCCATGCAGTCAATCGGAACATCTCCGGTCTGTCTTGGAGATAGACCCTTCTTCTGAAAAATCAGATCCCTTCTGTCTGGAAGAGGGATTGGATTGCAGACCAGACAGGCCAGCAGATCCATAAACCATGATCGGCATGGCCAATGAGGGACGATCAGTAGTACTTGGCAAATGCCCTCTCTTATCTTTGCCAGAACCTTTGGGATGAGAATCGTTGGAGGATACACGTACACGTACATTCCTTTCCAACTTATCGCCAGCGCATCCACTGCAGAGCTAGTGGGTCCGGGATTGGTGACTCATATGTGACCATCCTTGCATTTTTCTTTCATAGCAAATAGATCCACATTTAGCTTGCCCCAATGTTTGAATAGAGCCTCCGCTACCGACTGGTTGAGCTGCCATTCCGTCCGACGACAAACCATCCTTTGACTGAGAGAATCCGCTAGGATGTCCAATCTTCCTGGAATGTGTGCTGCCCGAAGAATAACATTCCTCTCTTGGCACCACAGTAGAAGGTTCCATATGATCATGCACAACTCTGGTGACCTCATCCCACCCTGGCGGTTCAGATAAGACACCATTGTTGAGTTGTCTGTCCTTATTCGGACAATCTTGTCTCGGATTAAGCTCTCAAATTTCTGAAGTGCTAATGCCACCGCTAATAATTCGAGAACATTAATATGTTTCTGCGCATTGGTCTGATTCCACTCCCCCGACACTGACAGCTCGTCCAATACTGCTCCCCAAACCATCGTCGATGCATCTGTGAAGATGGACATTTGAGGTTGAGGAGGTTGTAGAGGAACGCCTCGCAGGAGATTCTGTTCTGATAACCACCAGTGAAGATGGAATATCAACGGTTCTTTTACTGGAATCCTCAGAGATAACGGATCCGTTCCCTGAGACCAGAATGACATCAAATACATCTGAATCTGTCTGCGCCCGGAAAAGCCACACCATCCGTGAGATTGAAAAGAATTCCCAGATACACAAACTCCTGGGATGGAGTCAATTCTGATTTCTCTAGATTCACAATCCATCCTAGGTCCTTTAGTAAGGCTAGGACTACCTGAAGATAGTTGCGCAGAGTGACTGGATTCCCTGCCTTCAGCAGCCAGTCATCTATGTAAGCATGAACAGCTATGTTTCTCCTGCGAAGATAAGAAGTCATGGCGAGAACCACTTTGGTGAAGACCCTCGGGGCCGTGGTCAGACCAAACGGTAATGCGTTGAACTCCCAGACATTGTCTTGGAACGCAAAGCGATGGTATTTTTGAAAAGGAATTGACATTAAAATATGTAAATACACATGCCTTTTCTCAGGCCTGTCATCACCACAGTCTCCATCTGAAATTTTGGTGAAAGAATGAATTTGTTCAGCGGTTTGAGGTCAAGAATCGGTCTCCAACCTCTGGTGCATTTCGGAACGAGGAAAATGATCGAATAGAAGCCCAGAGGACACATTGCGGACTAAATGAATCACATTCGTTCGCTAAGATCTTTGATTTCTGAGCAAATGACATCTAGATGATCGGATTCCCTTGGAATGGGAGTCCATACAGGAGTCGAGGTCAATGGAACTAACGATT
Source organism: Chaetoderma sp. LZ-2023a (assembly GCA_034401795.1). NCBI lineage: Eukaryota > Metazoa > Mollusca > Caudofoveata > Chaetodermatida > Chaetodermatidae > Chaetoderma > Chaetoderma sp. LZ-2023a. Next base: position 60,202,904 of record CM067374.1, on the reverse strand, counting down.
GACGGATGAGCCAGTCCAGTTCGTAGCCATTTCTTAACCAATAACAGACTAAACAATCTTGCACGACCTGTTCCGATTGGCTTGAGAACAGCTGAAGTCCGCCTCCGACGCGAGGAATCTACACACAGCTCGTGGTCAATGTTGCACGACAAGACATTAATTTGTTTAGGTGAAGATTCTCGACTCCCTGCATCCCTGGCACCACCGGTACGGGTCTCGCCGGAAGCCCGTCAGGACCATCCCCCATGGCCACCTCACGGCTTCTTGGAGTATGATGGCCCGGAACTGCCACCACGGCTATCCTTACAGTAGCCGTCACATCCCGAGCCACCAACCTTACTGTCATCTTCATACAGTCTCTTATTAGAGGGCTTGTATGAAGATGAACGGCCAGGTCCCTGAGAACCGGATGCCCGATGGGCATCACGGCCAGACAGATGGAATGGCAATCTCTGTCGTTGCCTCTGCTGCTCCTGATGGTGCTGCTTATAGGACTGTAGCAGCTGAGTCCTTTTAGTCGACTTCCATGACTTTCCGACAACCTCCTGCTCTGCAACCATGGACGCAACCTTGGAGAGAGCTTGTCTTGCCGAGTCGCCAAACAAGCCTGGACCAATGAAGGGCGCAGAAGACAATACAGCCCTCATCGCTGGTCCTGGTTCTACACAATCGAGAACCATTCTCCTCCACTCCGCCAATGATCTGGCGATCACCCTGGCCAGGCAATCTTGGGATAAGCGCATGGTGTCCCGGACAACTCCAGGAGCAGGCTCTGGCACTACCCCCACCTTCCCGCGCGCAGGTCAGCATCCCCTGCAGGACAGTACAGACATGAGAGAGCAGCCATAGCCACTCTCGCCGCATCCTCCATAAGTATTAGCTCATTGAATGCATCCTTGTTAGTTTGCAAAACCAAGGGTCGAGAACAACCCAGTGTCTAGCGAATCGCCAGACACGGAATCACCACAATCATCGGCTCCAACACGGGAGCCGGGACTATGTCCGCTAAAACGGTAGGACATGTGACTCAGAGGAGCCGGCAGCCCGCATTCGCGATGCCGACAGGAGCCATAAAAGATGGCTCTGACGGCACTCCGGATAGTGTGAAATTCGGGTGGAAGATGCCCGACGGAACGCCGACCTCTCCGCCAGGCTGACCGACTTGAACAAAACCTGGGGGAGACCCGGGCAAAGTCCGGAATCCATCATCTGAGAAAGCTCTGGCATGCCAGAGTCTTTCATCAGAAGGATATCCTCTTCCTCCGTCGTCGGCTCCTGAGCCAGGGTGAGAGGAAGATCAGGTGCATGTCCCTCCGCAGAACTTACACTTAGCACAGGCGACACAGTGATGCCCTGCGAACTTCCGCTTCATGAAGCGATTACAGCGAGAGCATAAAGTATCCGACGGGGCCTTGCCCTGCCCTTTCACTTTCTGCGAACACAGAATAACAATTAAAACGGTAACATGAAGATGAGCAACACGCACAATGACCTGATTGCAATTAAATAATTACTTAGAAACATTAACTTTCTCTTAGATTAATGTTAATCAAGTTCTAGGCATGAAATAGTTGAAAATTTTCAAAGTGAAAATTTTATAAACTAAACTTGGAGATTAACTGATGTTACAATAACCAAGAAAATGAGACCAATTGCTACAAACACCCTCGACAATAAAGCGAGAGCTAATGATTGGGTTAAATCTGAGTGCATAGACAAGCCAAGCCAAAACAAAACGTTAATCATGGGCGCCGCCATCTTGGCTACGGGCGCATCCATCTTGGAAGGAACTGAGTCGCAAGAGAAATTAACCGAGTACTCGGATAAGATTAAAAAGTTAACGGGTAACAGAGTGACTCCAACAATGGCTACCATTTTAAAACAATGTGCCAATCTAAGGAAAATTCAAATAGCAATTACAGCACAAATGTATAAGTTCTAGATTGATACAATCAGCCCCTGCGATGACTTTCCTTTCCCTTCCATGATTGCGGCAACGAATCAGATAGAAACGGCTTAAATCCTCAGAAAATTGTAAATTTTAGAGAGCAAAAAATGTGCGACTTGATTGGAGTGCAAAGTAGATGAATCTGACTGTAGTTGGGAATTGACTCAGTACCTGGAGGCTAATGGTAATTCCCGGACTCAGTATGGGCAGGACCATGGAGAGTGCGGAGTTTTAATTGTTTATTTTGAGCTTGACTAGATAATAGACATTATCATAATAGTATATCTGGTAAGTATTATTCGAAGTAGAAACATGTAGTTAGCACAATTTTTTAACATGATGTAAGAAATGTTCTGTTGAATATTTTGGACTTAATTTGATTTAATTAAAATGCTGCCTTGGGTAGCCAAATGCCAAATTAAGTCCAAAATATCCAATAGAACGTTTTGTTTTGGAAACATGGTAAGTTATCGCTGAACTGTACTGTAGATCCTGTATATTTGGAACTACTGTGTTTGTTAGATTAAATAAAATTAGAATAATACTTTAATGTCTAAGATCTTTCTAGAAAACTGAAATCTCTCCTTATTAAATGTAAATTTACAGGCCAAGGAAATACTATTTTTGAAAATTCAACACTGGACCGACTGCAGTTATTATAGTTGTAGTTTCAAAATTTGCATTTTCTTGGCATACAAATTGACATCTCTCAAGACCACTGAAAAGACCGGTTTTGGCCAATTTGACCAGTAAATGGCTGAAAAGTGAACACTCGTTTGACCGCAAGCGGTACTTTTTCTGGCCAGTCATTGGTGGGATTTGATTGCACATTGGATAATTGCAGCAGGTTTTTTTCTACTCAAACAACACACATTTTTGAGAGTATATACATTTATTTTCAAAGCTTTGTTTTCATGATAACGGACCTGAATAACCCTCCCGTCGCTATGACATTTGCGCAATAGTTGCGTACGTGTTAGTTGTGACAATAACATTCAAAACATACAGTTTAATTACCATCTGGGGCTCGATTTGATGTTGCCACGACGATGACACCCTTCTTGAACAGTTCTGTAAACAGTCGTTTCAGTATCATTGCATCTGCAATGTCTGTCACCTAATGTAAAGAATACATTGTGGGATGAATACAGAAGCGTGTCCGGAGACCCTAAACCAAACCAAAAACAACAACCCAAGATTTGGTCACTAATGACAGCTACATTCTTAATACATGCCAGGTGTCATATGGAATATCTGTTGGTGAGTTGAATGAGTGTAGTTCTTTAATACAGGTAGTCTTTCTCACACATATCTTAACACTTTAATGGTCAACCCGGTCAGAACCAGCCTCTGCAGTCATCTCAAGGAATGTCCATTTACAGGTCAAAAACAGTATTTCTTTTTTTAATTCACACTAGAATCAGTGGCTCGATAACCGATAGTCATTCCATTTGTATATTTTCAAAAATAGTATTTTCTTGCTCTGCAAATGGAAAGTCAATAAGTAAATATTCTGGTTTACTTAAGGGGTTAATGATAAAGCCAGGCAGAATTTACCTCTAAAGTCATTCCAGGTGTACGTGTTCAAAAATACTCTTCTTTAGGCCTGTAAAACGATCACAATTTTCATGACCACTCCTGACCATTAAAGTGTTAACATTCACCAACTCTTGTCCTTTTGGTCTCCTGTGGCAGATTCATGCATGGTACTTAAACATGAGTCTGTATTCACCTAGGTCAGATGAATATTCAATCACCTCTTCGTAAATAGGACGCAGTCAGGTCTTCTGAATAGATGGAGAGAGATATGCACTCTTCGTGAATATGACGCAGTCAGGTCTCCTAAATAGGTGCAGACAGTTATTCACTCTTCGTGAATACGACGCAGTCAGGTCTCCTAAATAGTGGCAGACAGTTATGCACTCTTCGTTAATACTACGCAGTCAGGTTTTCTAAATATGTGCAGACAGCTACATTTGTATGCACTCTGTGAATACTATGCAGTCAGGTTTTCTAAATAGGTGCAGACAGTTATGCACTCTTCGTGAATACTACGCAGTCAGGTTTTCTAAATAGGTGCAGACAGCTATGCACTCTTTGTGAATACGATGCAGTCAGGTCTCCTAAATAGGTGCAGACAGTTATGCACTATTTGTGAATACAACCCCTGAACAGGGTTGCTTACATATATAGATATATATTTTCTCTTTTCATAACTGGCTATTTATGTCTTAGTAGTTATAGCCTTTGGCATATGCAACCATAAAGCTGTTATTCATACTAAACAATATCACATCACAAGAGAATCCAAGCTCTTCCACCACACCTCTAGGTATAATCTATAATTACATTATACATGTACTAACTTACCTGAAATTCATCAAAGCATAACAACCACGTATTGTTTGAGATATCAGCGGCAATCGCAGGAAGTGGGTTAAACTGATGACTCTTCTTAATGCTCTGTCCTTTAGGCATCTGCAGCTTGAGCTGATGAATTTCTAAGACAACAAAAAATCTGATGCAATTTCTGATCTGTATCAAGAGACCAGTACATTATTCTATTTGCATCAACTTATAACATAGAAGATCCATTCAACGGTTAGCTTTATAAAAAATATGTATAATGGGATGTCTAGTAATGGAGGGATCCAGTTTTAGTCTGTCTCAATCTAAGCTCCACCCACGCTTTGACCATGTTGGGATCAATCGATCACTGCACTTTCTGAATCTCAATTTCCAGAAACCTATACAGGTATGCTGTAGAATATTTTGAAACTAATTTGACTGCCTATGGCAGTCACAGGAAGGACTTAATCAATAAGCAAGTCATCCAGTGGAAAATTTTCAAAACCGTCTTCTCTTGGCTTGCTGTTGGACATTTTCTATTAGAAAATTGAACATTTCCTCAGTAAATTTGACCACTAAAGCACTAAAACAATTGAACCTTTTCAACAATGAGCTCCCAGAATCTCAGATTTAATAACACCAAAACAGGTTGTACGCTGATGAATAATTTGAAAATAATTTCATGAGGCAATTTATTTTCAAAATATTCAACAGTATAATTTTCGACTCATAGTTTGTCATATCTGGGTAGCAAGGTTGAATGACTTCAATAATTATTAACCCCACATGTAATGTTTCAGTGTGTTTGAATAACATATCTCTAAAGCTAACTCAAATACGCTACTTTTGTGAATATCGAGCATGAATTTGTGGAAATGTACACGTTGTTTCTTCTCCACCGTACAGCAGTCATGAAACATGTCCATCAACATTGTCTTGCCACACCCTGTAAAGTTAGTACACAGATTAATAGTGCGCATGCTAGAACAGTACAGCTCAAATGAAATGTGGGGAAAAAGAGAACAGAAGCAAAACAAAAAAGAAACAAAACAAAGATGAAACAAAAATAAAACAAAAACAAGATGAAAACAAAATGGGACAAACCTAGTTTTCAATATTTAACTAAACACTTAAGAGTTTTGCAATGATAAGTAACTTTAATTTTAAATTAATAAAAACTGGTAGAAATTGTTCTGAATTATTGTTATACCATGGACGAATAGATTCAAGAAGTATTTTATTATAATTTCTCAAATACACCAATCATTGTTTACAATTGATCCACAATCGTTGGAATGGCATCGAAGTACATGTACAGAGTTTAGCCAGAGGATTTATGAATTGAAAATTATGGAAATAACCCTAACACTAACCTTGTCACAAGTAAATCAGTAATTTTGCTTAGAACAAATCCATTTGCTGGCCAAGATTATTTTTGAAAATTTACCACTGGAATCGCTCAAACCATTCATTCCAGAGGTAAAGCTTTTAAAAGGCTTCTCTTGGTCTACAAATTGACATTGCTCTAGAGAACTGCTGTCTGCAGAAGCCACTTTTGGCAGGCTTGACCGCTAAATCAGAACTAAATCAGGTACATAATCTTGTGATACAAATTGGAGGAGGGGCACAGATGGTATGCTCTACGACAAAACAGGAGTCAAGTTTTAGCTGCTCTCAGCCCATCTCTAGCTAAGCTCCACCCATGCTTTTCCTGTGTTGGGATCGATCGATCGCTGCATTTTCTGAATCCACATTTCCAGAAAACTATCCAAGTAAGCTGTTGAATATTTTGAAACTAATTTGACTGGATGCTGTTGCTGCCATTGCACCCAGTCAAATTAGTTTCAAAACATTCAACAGAATGTTTATTAAATAGACATCCAATTCATACAACTTGATGGACTATTAAGCATTTATGATGGACTACATAGTGTCATTCATGATGTAATTGATTGACGTCAGCATACATGTGTCGTAATTGATTATGACGTCATAGGATTGATCGATAAACTGGATTCATCCATTAGGTAAATGACCACACAACTTAACTGGTTAATGGGCCAGCCACCCCAAAATGGATTCTATGGTCTTCAGATGAACATTTGCAGACCAGTGGTAAATGTTCAAGTTAAATAATCTTCTCTTACCCTCCAAATAGACATATGCTAAGAAGGAAAGATATAGATTTTCTTTACCACTTTACCCCTTTACTGGTCAAGCAGCCCACAAACGGCCACTGAGTCTTCTCTTGGCATGCAAATGGAGGTTTACTACATGTGTGAGAAAATTTAGATTTTCATGACCAACACAGTAGGTCATACCGGCCAAAATCAGCCTCTGCTATGGTCTTGTGGAATGTCCACTCACAAGCCGAAAGGGAATACAATTTTTGAAAATTTACCACTGGAATGACTGGCCTGATAACCGAGTCAGTCATTTCAATGATAAATTGTCAAAAATTGTATTCTCTCATCCTGTAAATGGATGTTCAATAAGAAAATGTTGAAATTTTCTTGACCAAATTTTACCATTAAAGGGGTAACGAAGCACCATCTGTTAGCCCATGAAGCGAGGTGATCTCTGTAGTGTGATATCTGTAGGAATAGTAGGGTTGATTGCCTGCTAAAAATTTTAATTTAAATTTTCAAATTAAATTAAAAGATGAACTGGTGTTCATTTTTCATCAAATTTGGTGGAAGATAGTGCTGTCGTAGACAGCAACATCATCCACCAAAATTGTTGAAAAATGTAAACCAGTTTCTTTGCTATTGACACAGTAAAATATAGAACATTGACATCAGAGTGGTAAGGGTTAATGCAACCATAATGGCCGAGTTAGAGCGTATCAATAAAAGCAAGAAAGGTTACCAATATATTAATCTATAATTTACACACCAACACTTCCATAAAGATAGAGACTTTTTGGAATATCAGCCTTTTCTTCCTTTCCAAATGTCTGAAAATTAAATAAATACAACAATTATTAATAATTACATTATATTTACAATTTGATATTTGAATGTCAAGACACAGAAATACAATATTACAAGAGGTTACACGCCAACAAAAAGCAAGATTGGTGTTAGTTTTGAGGACAGCATTACGGTAGATTCAATATTACTGTAAAAAGAAGAGCACATCCAGAATGCAGAGGCAAGGGCCAGAAGAAAGCTAAACATCATGAGGAAGCTGGCAGGAACAAAGTGGGGTGCCAATGAAAGGATCCTCAAGACCATCTACCTAGTTGCCGTATGACCACACCTTGATTATGGATCCAGCTCATGGATAACAGCAGTTAAATCTCATCAACAGAACCTCGACAGAGTACAAAACCAGGCAATGCGCATCATCACTGGTGGAATGAGATCAACACCAATAGAAAAAATGGAGCAGACAGCAGGCATCCCCCCACTTAGCAAAGGAAGGGAATGCAAAGCACTGATCCAAGCTGCAACGTTCAAATCGTTCAACAACCACCCGATGAAGATCAGGCAAGCACAGCTGTCATCAGGAAGACTTAAAAGATCAAGTTTTGTGAAAGAGACAAAAGCACTTCAAAGCAAACACCAAGAAATGTTGCCAGCACAAATAGAAGACCCAAACCACACCCTTATCCTCCACCCTGGGAAAACAAACTAGAGAGCATAGCTATTCGCACCACAGTACCTCATCTCACAACCAAAGATGAACACAGTGATGTGAGCAAGAAGGCCCTGACCCTAGCCATGCTGGAAGAAATGTACCCTCAGGAGACATGGATAAGGATCTACACAGATGGATCAGCCAAAGATGCAATTAGGAGAGGTGCCGGACTGCACATACAGTATCCAAACAGACAACGTGAGTCAGCTGCAATACCGACAGGCAAACACTGCACAAACTACAGAGCTGAAGTTGAAGCACTGGTTCATGCAGCTAATACCATCAGCAAGAACAGCAGACCCTATTGCACAGATTGTCTTTTTATCTGATGCCCGATCCGTCCTTGAGGCTATCACCAAAGGTAAGCTGCCACAACTTGAAGAAGCACTACAAACCATCAAATTCTTTCGGATAGCATTGCAGTGGATCCCCTCACACTGTGGAGTCCAAGGAAATGAGGAAGCAGACAAGATGGCAAAGGTGGGTGCAGAAGAGAATCAGACAGAAAACATGGTTACCCATACAGAGATGAAGACTATCATCAAGTCACTCTATAGAACACCTCAATCAGAAGATGCCTACCATCATCTCTCGAGGCCAGAGCAAGTGACCATTTTTCGTCTCAGAACTGGACACAACAGACCAAACCAACACATGTACAGGCGGTTCCACCTTACGACATCGCCCACTTGTCCTTGTGGAGAAGCAGAACAGACCACAGAGCACATACTTCAATGTTGCAGTACGTATCAGCTGCTGAGAGAAGAGATCTGGCCTTTGTCAACCTCTTTTCTTGAAAAGCTGTATGGGCCTGTGGAAGAACTGCAGAAAATCACAGATTTCATCTTGAGAACGGCTCTCCAAGTGTGATACCAGCGATCGAAAAGAAGAAGAAGAAGAAGAAGAAGAAGAAGAAGAAGAAGAAGTAAAAAAAGACACAGGTCCTGAGTACATCAAATTTGAATCAACTGATGGCAGTACCAGTTTTAACAGAATATCAGAAAATTTAATTGGGACATATATCATATACCCAGCTTACACTTATTAAATCCCTGAAAATTTACTACTGGTAGTGGAATGACTGGCTTGTATAGAGAGCCACTCATCCCAGTTTTTCAAAAATACTAAATGTAGTCTTTTGTCATTTTGTCTGTTGGTCTGCAAATGGATATTTCTCAAGACCACTATTTAAGCCATTTTTTGGCTGGTTTAAATGCTAACGGATTAAGCCTCAGGACAATAGACATTTAAGATTCCTAATTTCATTCCCTTTCATATGATAAGCTACTGGTGGTTTTTTTGGAGACAATGGAGTGATCTGATCTATCACTCAAGTACGTGATGTCATAATCAATTACATCACTAGTCTGCCACTTGTGCCTTCAAGTTTGGTGAATTTATAATTTAATACACATTTTGTTGAATATCTTTCAACTAATTTGACTTGGAATTGCTATAGCAACAACAGCACCCAGTCAAATTAGTTTCAAAATTTAAATATTTAACAGCTTAACTGTATAGTTATCTTGAAAATAAACACATACAATAATACTTGGTCAAGAATGTGCCTACTTGTTGAGGCTGAATATGGTCATTTTTTACCATTGTTGGTCAAGTCTGGATTCAACCTCAATCTTAAAGAACCCTTCATATTGTGGCACTAACACCAAGTTTAATTCACCTTTCCAGAGTATCCATCCATCATCTGACCTCGTACGACATCATAATCAGCTCAGAAGGTGTATGATGACGTCACAATCATTATGTCACATCTTTGCTATTTAATAAACATGCTGTTGAATATTTTGAAACTAAATTGACTGGCGCTATTGCGCCCAGTCAAATCAGTTTCAAAATATTCAACAGCTTACCTCTGTAGTTTTTTGGAAATTGATAGGCAGGGTGTTTAGAGATCGATGCGAGGTGTGGGTGGAGCTTAGCTAGAGATGGGCGGGGCATAGCTAAAACTGGAAAGATCCATTGATGTTCATGTAAAATGACAAGTTTGCAAATTAACCCTTTAACACTCAAGATGGCCAAAAAAACAATTTTTGCCATGGTCTTGATAAATGTCCATTTGGAGACTAAGAGAAGACTATTTTTGAAAATTTACCACTGGAATGACTGGCTCTATAAATGGGTCGCACATTTTCCAAAATAATCTCTCTGGCTGCAAATGGACAATTTCTATGAGAAAATTGAAATTTTCATAAATAAATTTGAGTGTTAAATTTAAAAATGAACTTGTGTTAATTTTTCAACAAAATTGTTGAAAAATGTACACTAGTTTCATTGCTGTTGAGACATTAAAAGAATAAAAGAAAATTGACATCAGCGTGGTAAGCGTTAAGAAACAGTTACAGCACAGAGGGTAGCAAAATAACATTTTAGTGACTCACTGCCTTCAGCCATCCTTGTGTAGATGGTGGATGATAGTTCTTTAGTTTGCCAAACAGTGCCTGAAGTCGCCTCACAATATGCATCTGATGACGATCTGTCTGTAGCTCACCTGCTTCGACTCTTTTGTAGTATGCTGATTCAGGGCCCTCTTGTACAGCGCCATTAAGACTGTGAGTAGCATAAGCATGTGAGTTCTCCCAGCTACCAGTAACTGATGACTCCTCTATATTTCTCTGCCTTGCATTGTTTTTTGATGCTATAGATGAAGTATTTCTTGATGTTGTAGCTCTTAGGGCTGGGAGCACTGAAGATTGTTTCTTTAGTAAATATTGATGAGCAGCAGTTTTGAATTTCTGGCACCCTATAATCGAAATAAAATAAAACTAGATGATATAAATCAAATAATCCCACCACCACCACCCCCCCCCCCACCACCCCCCCAATGGCAGGCATGTTCATGGGATGACATAATCCCACTGATTTGGATAGACATATGGATGGATACACAGACAAATGTGAGCTAATAATTATAAACTACAAAGTTTCGTCACAATACTCCAAGCAAAAATAAAGTTATTGAACGAAAACCCAAAATGTTCACGGATAGACAGACACAAATTCAGAGACAACGGTATGGATGGACAGAGGGGTGAGCTGACTGACCCACAAAATAATGTCCATTTCCCTAGAAACATAGCCAATGTCTCCATGAAATTTCATCACAATACTCCAAGCAAAGATAGTTATTGAATGAAAACCCAAAATTTGCATTGATGGACGGACAGAAAATTCAGAGACAAAGGGATAGATGGATGGAGGGATGGGCTGACTGACGCACAAAGTAATGTACATTTCCCTAGTACCAAAGCCAATGTTCCGATGAAGTTTCCTCACAATACTCTAAGCAAAGATAACGTTATTGTACGAAAACCCAAAATTTGCACGGAAGGACAGACACAAATTCAGAGACAAAGGGATGGATGGACGGAGGGATGGGCTGACTGACCCTCAAACTAAGGTGCATTTCCCTACTACCATAGCCAACCTTCCCATGAAGTTTCGTTACAATACTCCAAGCAAAGATAGTTATTGAACGAAAACCCAAAATTTGCACGGACAGACGGACACAAATTCAGAGACAAAGGGATGGATGGACGGAGGGACGGGATGACTGACCCTAAAACTAAGGTGCATTTGCCTACTACCATGAAGTGTTGTCACAATATTCCAAGCAAAAGTAAAGTTATTGAAAGAAAACCTGTGTGTGTGACGGACGCACGCATGGACGGACGCACAGAAGCGAAAACATAATCCCACACACACCCCACCCCCGCTTTTCGCTAAAGCGGGGGGGATAACAACGGCTTAACGCTTACCACTCTGGTGTTAAAATTTTAAATCTTCAAATTAAATTACAAGATGAACTGGTGTTCATTTTTCAACAAATTTGGTGGGAGATGGAGCTGTAGTAAACATCTTGCACCAAAATTACTGAAAAATGTACACCAGTTTCTTTGCTACTGACACAGTAAAAGATAGAATATTGACATCAGTGTGGTAAGGGGTAACATTTTAATGGACAAGCCAGTTTTCGTAGTTGTCTTGAGAGATGTCCATTTGCAAGCGAAGAGAAGATAATTTTTTTAAACTTACAACCGGAATAACTGGCTCAATAATCAACGCAGTCCCTCCATTTTTAAATTTTTACCTTTTCAGGGGAGATAACTCTGGCAAATATAGGTCGATTTTGCCGAAACGAAATCATTGCACTTCGTCTATCCCTAACACATCTACTGAAAAAATTATTTAGTGTAGGTTCAACTCTTCGAGATCTGGTCCGGACAAGAAATTAAATGGATGGGCGGATGCACGGACGGATGCACGGCAAGACGGATGGACGGACGGCGAGCGCCATCACATAACACAACCCTGCTTACGCAGGCATATAAAAATACTAACCAGCGACAATCGTGAAAACTACAATGAGTAATCATTGATTCCTAAGACATGTTTTTCCAGGAAATATCTATATCGCTTAAGCCGCTTCTGCTGATCATTCCATTCCCGTTTTCTCATTGGCTAGCACAACAAATTATCCAATCACTATTTGAAGAATAATTTTTCTTCCTATGAATGAACATTGTTTATCTAATCACATCATGGGCGAGACTTTATAATCTTTGACAAAATGATTGCTTATATACACATGACGTTAAATATCTAACGAAGAAAGCGGGAATATCTTTTTTTCGCCACATTGTGTCTGAAACAAACTCTTAAACTAGCGTGTGACTTTAACACCTAATAATAACGATATGCGATCGATCTATTTAGAAAAGAATTCTGACTGACATATACACCTGTGCAAAAGTTAAGCACCAGCAAAAACAATAGAACGTAGAAACATGATGGTACAACTAGGCTGCCATACTTTTTGTCCCCGCGTTAGCTGACATAATTCCAAGTACGAAATGCACATGCATGCATGACTTCACGCCGCTTGATGTCCGTGCGTGGCGGGAAACAGCACACGTGTTCAGTTATGTAAAAGTCCAGTTTGAGGTGTAGAACATTACATACAGATTTAGGCGACAAGATTAGGAATTTTGTGTTCATGACCGTGGTTTATTTGTACAGAGAGAATTAGCTCTTGATTGTGAACCGCTATGGCAAGATGAAGGTTAAGTGATCGTGTGAAATGGCAAATCATAGGCATGCATACCACTGGTATGTCATGTAGAGAGATTGGCAGACAGCTGAATATTAACCATACTGTAATCAGTCGTTTGATTGCAAAACATGGGCAAACTAACGAGGTGAAGGACAGGCCTAGATCTGGAAGACCGAAGAAGACTACTGCCCGTGATGATCGAGCCCTAGTACGCCTTGTTAGGAGATCTCCATTCACCAACAGCAGAGTGCTCAGCCAGCAATGGGAAACGCGCAATAGTGTCAATGTCTACCGTCAAAAGGAGACTGTATGCTGCTGGCATGAAAGCTAGGAGACCTGTCAGACGTCCTCTCCTCACTGCACACCACAAAGAGGAGCGTCTGAGGTGGTGCAACGAAAGAAGACACTGGAACATGAGATCCTGGAGACGGGTACACTGGTCCGATGAAAGTCGGTTCCTGCTTCATGCCACAGATGGTCGAACTCGTGTATGGAGGTCCAGACGCACGGCGTACGACCAACGTAACATCATGGAAGAAGTTCCATTTGGTGGAGGTTCCGTTATGATATGGGGGTGCATCTCATTTGATTGTAAGCTGGATCTGTTGACTGTACCTGGAACACTAAATGGACAAAGATATCAAGATTCCATACTGGATAGAGTTGTGGTCCCTCATTTTGTAAATCATGCACCTGGAACCCACCCTATATTCATGGATGACAACGCCCGACCACATCGTGCTAGAGCTGTGCATGAATACCTCCGCCAGAATGCCATCGAAACCTTACCATGGCCAGCAAGGAGCCCTGACATGAACCCTATTGAGCATATCTGGGACATTCTGGGAAACATGGTGAGAAGGAGGGATCCTCCTGTGCAGAACCTACAGGAATTAACAGACGCACTCCATCTTGAATGGCAACGAATACCACAATGGCGTATCAGTCGGTTGGTGACCAGCATGAGACGTCGTGTCCAGGCCGTCATCCAGGCACAAGGTGGATATACCCGGTATTAATAATGACAGTCTCAAACTCGTGCACAGATTGCAAACTTCGTTTTCAGACACCATTAATGACAATCTAGCCACGTGTGTCAACTGTAGGGCAATAGTTGTCAGTTGTGTCAACGTAACCATATTCAGGCCTCGTTTTCAAGTTCAAACAAAAACATACAGTGTTTCCCCACCATCATAATCAGCATTCCTCTAGTTGCATTATTACCTCTTGCACTAAGATGGATGGGTACATAAATGTTTATGCTATTGCTTTCTTCATAGCACATGAATATACCCTTGCATGTGCGTAAAAATAGGGTGGTGCTTAACTTTTGCACAGGTGTATATATTCACAGAAGAGTTTGCTTGAAGACGCACATTCATATTCTCACAGGATCTCATACACCAGCGTATTTTGTATATAGTAATTTCCAAGTTCCGAGTCCAAACCGTGGGCCGTGAGACATGGAATGTCAAATTGTATATTAATTTTGATGTAATAAACAATACAATTACTTCAGTATGCCTAATATTTAGGTGGCCCCAGATAATACGTTCACTCCCGCAATGATGGGCATTGCATATATTAAGGATATGTATAAGGCGGCAAGAATTTGTACCGGGAAAGTGTTCTATTTTCATTTTATTGACGATCGTTTTGTACGCGTTTTAGAGAATGGATTTTAACTTTTTCTTGACATATATCTAATAGAAGTCATCCATGAAACTGATATTCGGTTAAAACTGATATGAAAAGTCATATCGAAACCCATTTTCATATGTACTATCCCCACATCTATCAATCCTAGGTTATTTAGGAAATAGTAATAAATTATGGTAGTGTAGTTATGTAATGCGAATCACAAAATTAGGGATTTTTTCTTAATAGTTCCTACACAAACAAGAACGACAATCAGAGATTGCTAAAGTATGTCCCCCATTCTGCCAAGCACATCCTACCCAAAATTGGTAAAGATCCCTTTAACACAACTTGAGTTACTATCCAGAAACAGAATATAATATCATTAATTGGGTCACGCTGACCTTGACCGTTGACCCAAAAATCGATAGGGTTCTTTGGACCACCAAGGACAAGCTTCCACGCAAGATTAGTAATGATCCCTTCAATAGGGAGGAGTCAATGGGGCCAAATTCTAACCTACAGAAATTGATTGTAACGCATCTCCTCTGAAGCTATTGGACAGAATTCAACCAAATTTGGTCTGTGGGTTACCCATATCAATGTGGAGTACATGAGTGCATTAACATTTGGCCCCAACCCCAGGAGTTGGTGGGGTTAAAAGGTAAAAAAACTGATTGTAATACAAGTTTTGTGGGTGTGGGGATGGGGGGGGGGGGGGTGTCAAAAGGTCATGAAATTGATTGTAATGCAACTCCTCTGACACTGTTGGACGGAATTCAACCAAATTTAGTATGTTAGTTACCCATATCAATGTGGAGTGGAGGAGCACGTTTACATTTGGCCCCACCCGCAGGGGATGGGAGATGGGGGTCAAAAGGTCATAAAATTGATTGAAAATCGTTAGATGGAACTCAACCAAGTTTGATATCTGTTACCCATATGATTGCGGAGTGCAAGAGGCCATTTAGATTTGGCTCTGCCCCCAGGGATCAAAAGGTCAAATTTTAACCTGCGGAAATTGATTTTAATGCATCTCCTCCGAAACCATTGGATGGAATTCAACCAAATTTGGCATGTGAGTCACCCATATCAATGTGGAGTGGATGAGCACATTTACATTTGGCCCCGCCACCAGGGGTGGGGGATGGGGGTCAAAAGGTCATGAAATTGATTGTAATGCAACTCCTGACACTGGTGGATTGAATTCAACAAAATTTATTATGTCAGTTACCCATATCAATGTGGAATGGATAAGCACATTTACATTTGGCCCTGCCCCCAGGGTGTGTGTGTGTGTGATGGTGTCAAAAGGTCATGAAATTGATTGAATGGAACACCTCTAACACTACTGAACAAAATTCAACCAAATTTTGTATGTGAGCATTTTCCATGACTTTTCCATGACATATGTTCTGTGTTTACTTACAGATGTTTGTATAATTAACTATCACCCTATATATTGTAATGTTTTGTTCTGTTTTGTGTGTAGAGGGTCCATCGACTCATCGGCTCTGCCCAATTGTGATGTTTGTATATTGTAGCCTCCGGGTGTGCACGCTGGTCCGCCAGATATTCTCATTCCACGGTGCCACCAGTGCGCGGTACGTTGGGACGAGGCTGCTGGTTAGCTGTGGATCTCGGAGTTGCGGATCCGGTGATGTGCGCTGCCGGATTATACAGAAACCGACTTCTAGAGCCGGTGAAACATTCACGTTGTGCGACCACTGCCACGGAAGTTGAACCTCATGGTCTCATCCTCGCTGTTGGTGTCACCGGTATGACGTTCCTACAGCTCCATTTAGGGCGGGACATAATTAAATACATACAATAATTAATAATCGTAGCAGTCAAACAATGGTACTTGTTTGCTGCTACTCGAGAGAACATAGGGTCAAGTAGATGAGCAAGATCTGTGAGGGTTCCTGCAAAGGAGGGTCCTAGCGCGGCTACTTAGCAAGTTTAATATAACCCAATTTAACCAATACACCAACATTATTTGTTGCGAGAGGAGTGCCTCACGCAGGCCTCCGTCACAGGAAATGCCCACAATGCCGAAGCGGAGGAAGAGAGATGGCAAAAAGGGCCACTCTCTTGTTCAAACCAAATTATGTAAAAGAGTCAACCTAGTGAAATTTTAAGTTTAATGTGATGCATGCTGTATTACGTGAAGATGGGGTGGATGATTTCTGCAGAATTCAACACCGTCATCTTATGTAAGTTCAAAGATACTGCATTGGTAGTTACCGCTTTATTTATGCGGTCCTTCTGCTAGATCCTATCCTAACCTTTAGTTTTTGGGTCCAGATCTAAGTTACGCCGCAAATGGCAGTGGATGCTAACTATCTTTATCATATAAGTCCGACGGGCGAGAATGTTCGGTGACTGTATGGTCACCCTACGGAACATCCCCCCTCAGTTTGGACAGCGTGCGGAAGTACCATGAGGTGAAAGCTCCAGAATCATATAACGATCACGTTACCGTCGCATCATGATCACATATAACAGCACAAGGACAAGTCACAGTACATAAGCGTTGAAAAGCCCATATAAGTTTAGGGTGGGGATGAAGAGGCAGCTATCCAACTTTAGCGATCTTCCCGTGAGGGCGTGGTGGTTCTAAGACCGCACCAAGTCACTTGTAGAGTTAGATGGACAGCTGAGTCCTGTCCATCACCAGTGTGACTGGGGCAGATCATATGATATCCACACCCAGGGAACTAACATTTACCTGTTGTTAGGGTTATGTAGATACTAATTTTGCCCAGAGATGCACTGCAGGCCAGTAACTATAATATTTTCGCAGTGCTTCTTACTTTGGCGGGGTTTTCTAACTAACCAGTATCCAAAGATACAAGGGAGGTGTATGAGGTGATCATCACCTTATTTCTAGCCGCACTGGAATCCCAGTAGTTCCAAAGTCAGTTCTAAATAACCTGACAGAGGGAGGTCCAAACAATTGATAAGCCCGGAGGCTGGAGGAGCATAGAAAGAGACAATTACTCATGTACCGGAGGCCTTAAGGTTATGTGGCCAATTTATACAACCTAGCCGGTGTGCGGTGTTACACATCCGCTACTCCCGGAAAAGAGACTAGCACAAAATGACTCCTACAGAGTAATCGGTGCTACTACTATAAACCTATCCAATCGAGCTAAATAGTCCAGGTTTAGTCGAGCGCATGTCATGTTCGCGTAATGAGAACATATGTGATCAGCGACCTCAGTGAAAAAGTGATGCTGTGGGCAACAAGGTGGTGCGGTTGTTGTTGCTGGATTGTGTAGCCTAGCGAACTGCGGTTCCAATGTTTTTATATAAAATAAGCAAAACAAATAACTAGGATGGCGACAAAACAGTAAAATAGAAGGTCACACAACCTTGATGGTACTTATGGGCACAAAAATAAGGATAATAAATACATTATAATAATAAACTATAAAAATGTGGTCTTAAGTGACCGGCAGGTACCAATTAGTCATCAGTACTTGTTAGGCAAAAGTAATACATAAATACAATAATAATATGACAATGACGGAGTACCTACTAGTCATCGGTATGGAAAAAGTTCTAGAGTCACAATAGTTGAAGCGTAACATATCTGGAAAGTGAGATGGCACAATGCGGAGGTCCGCTGCTAGGAAAAACTGCAGGCGAACTGTCTGACGCAGCTCATTCTTAGGAACAGTGAAGAATGTTTGCGGAAGCGGGTGGCTAGTAGTTAGTCACGTCTACATACAAAGTTAATAATTTAAGCGGTTGAAAGTTTTGTACTGGTGCGGAGGTTGAAAGCTGGCCTGTAGTTTTTGAAGGGATGAAAAGTTAATAACGTGGATGCATTCTGGTGGATCACAAGACGAGATGCATCGAATAGCTCACACGATGCATCAGGCAATGTCCCATAACTGCGGTCAAAATGTTTAAAAGCCTAACACAACATGTGCAGATTTATTACACCACTGGTTGGCGTGGTACGGCAGATCTGGCGAGTTACCATCGAGCACGTCACTCGCCCCACATACTGGACGAGCTTACATCGGGGCCAACAGGCCCATCTGCACGAAAGGTCCCTTTGCAGTAGTAGTGGCTTGGGTTACCTTACTTTATTTTCTTTATTGCCCCCGGGTGATATCTTCCTGGGAGCTTATAAAAGCATGTAGTTGCGGATGTGGTGGCTAGTACCCCAGAGATGACGAGTCTCAAAACTGACAGGATCCGCAGCAGACGTTATGTATCTGCTATACAGATTGCAGTAACATGCGCTCGTCTCCAAGACCAGGTACCTCACCACCACCAGTCTCTCCCTGACTGCTCCTGAATCTAATTTTCCCATGCTTCCTATACTGCTTCTAACATCACAGCTGGAATGCCACAGTCAATCAGCGATCATGCTCCAGAGGCAGGGAAGCGGGTCACGTGATGTGCTATCGTACCCATGCACTGAGAGTATGCATGCGCTAAGCCTATGGGGTTCAATATTTTGAAAGGAACTTGCTGGTTCAATTAGCTATAACTCGGCCATTTGTGGACCGATTTTAAAATAGTAAAAAGATTTGGAATCCTCGCTTCATTCCGGTCTTGATCGAGACCAAGACAAGAAAGGTGTAAATTAAAGTAATTACCTGTACCAACTCAGTACAAAATAAGATGCTATTTCTCTCCAATGCTAACGCGAGTTGGCAAGCAATCTCTAATGCCCGTGCATGCACGCTAGGCGATCTTACGGACTTAGTTGTTTTACGAACCGCTCGTATATGACTCTATACATGCGTACTGTCCTACCCGGGGGGGGGGGGGGGGGGGGGGGGCGTGCTTGGAACGTACCCGGTCTGGTCGTTCCGCACCCAGGAGCGCTGGGATGGTTCGTACCTGACCTGCCGATCCGTGCTACAATATTGTATACTAAGCATGAAATAAATAATCTTGAATATTGAATCTATGATAAAAAATGCAGATTTTCCATGACTTTCCAGGCCTGGAATTTAATACATAATTTGAGCTACATATTTGGAATGCATATATTATTTCACTGAACACTTGTTAACTACTAAATAGAAGTCGTTTTGTGACATTCGTCTGAAATCAGTGAAACTTACCATCCGTTAGAAACTGGTGCGTGGACCATATATGCTATGGTTTTAAGACTAAACTTTGGTAACTTGAATCACAATCAACCTTCTTGCAAGTCTTAAATGATTAGAAACTGGCTAGCATATTGGATAGGACACAAAAGTTAATAAAAATAGTAGGATGGTGAATGCCGAGTGACTTCTATTTACGCCATACGAAGAAAGGAGTAAAACTATCGTGGAGTATCCAGTTTCGGTGAGGCTCTAGTTTCGGTGAACTTTAGTTACGCATGCGCTGTGTAACAACACAAGTTCTCATGACGTCATAATTTTGTAATCAACCAGTACGGTAATTATTGCTAACACTTACCTCGTTTCCCCTAAAAATTCACATTAAAATGTTACGTCAGCCCTAAATCAACATCAGCGTGTAAAAAATTGCTGATTTTCTTATTACTTTTTATCATTAAAGCATTGTATTTTAAATAAAAAACGTAATTCAAATATTGGAAATTCTTCCCCATCGTCCGTTTTATTTACCCCATGTGACCAATATCAAAATCCATACTGGACAGGGTGGTTCAAAAGTCAACAGCGCAGTGCCTGTTCTTAGCACATTTTTTATCAAAATCAAGGAGTATATGCATAGTATATTTTTCAATATCGTTTGCATATTTCCATTTGATGCTTCAGTCAAGCCCTCACAACTAGCTCCAGTCTGAGGAAAATGGCCACCACCCTCACTCGAGAAAGAACAAGAAAATGACGATAAAACACCTATTCTGACAACTTCGAACATTCGGCATTTTCTGCTCCGTATGGTAGCTGTACTGTCCAGAAATATAAATTTGGCCGAGCCTGTAAGCGCTTTCACCAAAACAGGATACAGCATTATCATCAATCGCTCACCCTACCAGGCTTTTTCCGTATGGCGTTAACAATAGAAGGGGAGAGATTGACGATATAGCCCAGGATACCATCATTTTTGTTGGTTTTGATGTACGCCATCGACTAATGGCGCTGTTTTGACATTTCGTTTTCGGGGGTTTTCTTCTAACTTGGTGCTGGATAACTTAAGGGATAAAGTCACTAACATATTAAGTCATTTATACTCCACGCTACATAACAGAAATAAACTTCAGTTACAACTTTTTGTTAAGGGTAAGAATAAGAATATAGTCCTTGAATACTGAATATATGTTATTGGTCACTTTGGCAAGGATTAGGTTTTGGTTATTTTAAAATGACTGTTCAGCCTTAATACACCCCGCTTTATTATAACCAGTTTTCGTACAAATACATGATATTGACATACATGTAATTCGTGAACAAGGAGCCCCATGGCTGTTAGAACATCTTCGACAAAACGTTAGGAACAGTTGACCAGTCATGATGTCGTTCAACGGTGTTTGGGTCACCTCAAGGTGAAGGTGACCAGCATTTAGCCGGAGCTCCCGTTGCCACAAGTTACGTCATAGATCTTTATAAATCTCTAACGATCGGTTGTTTTACGACAGGGAAATCCTACGTGGGGATTCCCCGTTTTACCGTAAATATTAAATATTCGTTAAATGAAAGTAGCAACACCGAAACGCGGAACCACGGAACGGTCAAGCCAGACTACTGTTTTAAAGGTATCCCGAGACAATAATATTAGAAAATATTTAGGAAAAATCAGTGACCCGTCTTCTGAGCTGCCATTTTTGTTTGATATTTGTAAGCGTCATTATAATGGTGTTTCGTAGCCAAAATACACATCTAGTCGACCCAGCAGGCACATGTCGTTGTTTCAACGTTGAATCCACATTGAAATCACGTCATGACGTGATTTCAACGTGGATTCAACGTTGAAACAACGCCATGTACCTGTTGGATCTATTCTAGTCATAGTCCAGTATTGCATTATAATCAATTTATTATCGTGTTATCCAGGATACGGTCAGAAACATGCTGGTTAGTACAATTTTGAAGATGAGATAAAAGTATTCTGTTCATATCTTATTTCTCATAGTTACATAGTCTTATTCTGCTGGATAGGCTATAGACAGCCTGTAGCAGGTCTTTACTATCTCCTTTGCCAATTTCTTGTACCTGCTGAATGTTTTGGGTGCGGACGGGTTGGATCAGGAACTGTGTTGTGTAAACTGCGTTGTCAAAGTATTTGTTACTTTTAAGGGCATTGAGAGTTGGAGCAGTTACCACAGTATCAGGAAGACTATTCCAGTGGTTGCTTACCCGAATGCTGATCGAAGAACCGTTTTCTGGTGTCAGTGTTGAATCGCTGCTTGTGTAGCTTGAAGCTATTGCCACAGGTTTGGTCCCATTTGTCGGACGGCAGGATGCTCTTTGCATCAACCTTGTATATGTTGTGTGTGTATTTGTAAGCCTCGATAAGGTCACCATAAATTAAACTTGGCATTTTCGGGAATTTCAGGCGGTCTCCATATGGCACATCTTTTAGCCCTGGAATGGTCTTTGTTGTTCTACGTTGAACATTTTCTTTTTGTATAGAGGCGACCAGACAACGTTTCCATACTTCCAGACTGAATGTACTTGGATTTAGGAAGTCAAAGGACCTGTGAATCATGCCGACTAATTCATTTGCTTTGTCCGCTACTGTTTCAGCATGTTGGTTAAACTTTAATTCACTGTCGACATAGATGCCAAGATCTTTCTCGCATGTAGTTTCCTCCAGGGTTATAGCTTCAGACATTTCTTGCATGGTGTATTTGTGTCTGGCATTTGTTCTACCCAAATGCATAACTTTACATTGTGTAGCAGTTGTAGCCTCAGTTGCCAATTGTCGACCCATTCTTTCAGAAGATTCAGATCGCCCTGGAGGTTGTCGTGGTCTTCCAACGTCGAGATCTTTGAAAACAGTTTGGTTTCATCCACAAACATCTTGATCATATTGTGTACTTCATCTGGCATATCATTAATGAAACAGATGAATAATGTTGGTCCCACGACACTGCCTTGTAGTATCCCACTGAGTACGGGGGGGGGGGGGGGGGGATGTGTCTGAGTATGAGCCGTTTACCACTACTCTTTGTCTACGGTTACATAGGAATGCCTGTATCCAGTTTAAGACTTCGCCATGGATGCCATAACTATTCAGCTTACTCATTCATCTTTGATGTGGAACAGTATCAAATGCTTTGGCGAAGTCCATGTAGATGTACATCAAGTGGTACCGCACTGTCGAGTACTTTAGTGCAGTAGTCCAATGTTTCAATTGTGTTGTACAGTCCTGAGCGGCCATTG
The DNA here is from genome assembly GCA_034401795.1 of Chaetoderma sp. LZ-2023a. Lineage (NCBI taxonomy): Eukaryota > Metazoa > Mollusca > Caudofoveata > Chaetodermatida > Chaetodermatidae > Chaetoderma > Chaetoderma sp. LZ-2023a. The sequence continues at coordinate 60,179,926 of CM067374.1, read as the reverse complement.
ACAAATCCATGTTGACAATCTGACCTGATACTTGGCATGTGAGTCATCAGTTTCTGTCTCACGAACCACTCCATAATTTTGCACACGACTGACGTTAAACTCACTGGTCTGTAATCACTGGCCAATGTCTTGTTGCCTTTTTTAAAGACCGGTCTGACCATGTATTGGGCAATGTTCAATATAAAAAACATTCCTGTAATGCTAGTGATAGTCACTGTGGGCTGTATGTGGGTGGGTGGGTGGGGGTGTAGCTCAGGTGGTAACGAACAGAATTGCGGAACTGGCAACCCCGAGATCGCATCGCTGCTCAATCCGCTGGTGATCGCTGGAGACATAGGCGATCTCGATCTTCACTCCCCATTTCCTCTCATGACCCAGGAGTATAAATGGGTACCCGTGTAAAACTGGAGAAGTTACCAATAACAGACTGAAATGAAAAACCAGCCCCGGTATGCCGTGAATAGGACCTGTATTCAGGAACTCGATATAGACATCGATAAAACCAATAACTAATGATAGTCTTTGTACTGTTGGGCGTTGAGCTGTGTGAGAACTACGTGAATTAGACATCCAAAATCCCTGACGTCATAAAATTGGGTAATATCTCTGTAGTTCGATTATAATTGTTTATTTACTATGGCGGCGGTAAAATCTGCTGGGCTTAATATTTTTATAACAATTTCATTGAAAATTGTTGCTGGCTATAGCAGTAACAATTTACCATCAACATATTCAACAGCACGTTTATTAAATAGTAGAGACATACAATTCGTACAACTTGTTGGAATATTAAGAGTTAGAGACGGACCAAATAGAATCATTTATTACGTACTGATTATGACGTCATCATACACGACGCTGAGCTGATTATGACGTCATACGACGTTATGTTGATAGATGGATACTCTAGAAAGAGGAATAGACCGTTCCACTTTATCAACCCATCATATGACGTCATAATCAACTACGCGACGTGTAGAATGGCATCACAATAAACGACGTCATGATTGACGTCGATAAGTATGTCATGAACGCATATTTGATGACAGACTATGCGTTGTTGTACGGATTGTATGTCTTTACCATTTAATACAAGTTACGTTGAATATTTTGAAACTAATTTGACTGGGCGCTGTTGCGCGGCAGCAACATCACCAAGTCAAATTAGTTACAAAATATTCAACAGCTTACCTGTATAGTTTTCAGGAAATTGATAGTTAGGGCATTCGGTGATCGATCAATCCCAACACAGCTAAGTGTGGGTGGAGCTTAGATAGCGATGGGCGGGGCATGGCTAAAACTGGAAAGGTCCATTGAGAGCCAACGTGAAATATTTTCCCATAGATGAATAGGTCCGCCCAGCACAAGCATAATATTACATGTAGTGGCATGCTTACCCTTGCTAATCTGTATAGCTAGGACTCCTCCATTAATGCGTATCCATATCTGTAGTTTTATGTATGCGTATTTGTGTGTCTGAAAGCAGTGACTTTATTCAAGCTTATGCCAATCAAGTGGACTACTACTACTACTACTACTACTACTACTGCTGCTGCTGCTGCTGCTGCTGCTGCTGTTGTTGTTGTTGTTATTTTTGCTGCTGCTGCTATGTCTACTAGCGATGGACACTTCCATTTTCTGCTGATTATTTCATGAACGATTTGAAGGAAAGTTACTACTGCTATAGTCGGCAACACGTTTTACACTATCTTACCTAGCGAATTTCACTTCTACCATAGGAAATGCACAATTAGAATCGAGATACTAGACTCCAAGTCCTACTATGCGCTCTCGAGGTAGCAACGGTCACCCCGGAGGCCAATAGTAGAATAACTATTACTCACGTTACGGGAATGGTTTTATACTGAGTATTGCATAACAGCGAGAACAACAGATTCCATAATAATGGAGGCTACAAATACCAAACTAAAATGGCGGTTCTGTAGATGATCGTCAGATTAAAAAAAAGTCTAATCTTATTGCTTCATGATAGCTTTAAGCATTTATATAAGGCCGTAGACTGGCTCAAACAGTATCGCCAAAAATAAAAGAAGCCAAAAATAAAATAATAAAATTAAAATAAAATCAATAAAACAAACAAATAAAATAAAAAGATATAGATTGAAAATTAAAAGAATTTAAAGAATAAAATAGAAATATACATTGCCTCCCAAGCTGCAATCATATGGCATCTCACATGATCTCAAAGATGGATAGCAATAGATCGAGATGAGAGACTATGTGATAGATGTAATGCTGTTGACGATGATAATCACTTTCTATTCTATTGCTAACAATTTAACACAGAACAGCAGACTGCATTCCAAATTATAATATGGAATACAACAATGATGAACAAACAGACAGACTATTATCCAAATGGAAGAAACCTATTTTGACAAAATTATGTGAATATAATAGACTAGTAAAGTAAGTGGACGCATAACAGAACCATCATAGAGAGTTATGTTATGCTTTCATGCTGGACACATACTAATGTTAACCCCTTGTGCGCGTGTGCGTGCGTGAGTGCGTGCGTGTGTGGGTGTGGGTGTTTTCGTTCAAAACTGGGATAAGGTGATGAATGCCGTTTAACCAGTGTAACAGGAGGTTCCTACTGCCTTATCCAGCAATGGCAATGGCTCCCAGCCAATTAGATCCAAAATTAGACAAGAGACAAGACAATAGTATTTTTGACATTTTACCAGTGGAATGATTGCCTTGATTACCGAACCAGTCAGGCATTCGATTCGGTGGTAAATGTTCAAAAGTAATCTTTTCTTGACCTGCAAATTGGCCTTCCACAAGACCACTGCATAGGCCGTTTTGGCCAGCTTAATTGACCATTAAACTTAAGTTGGCACAAGATGGGTTAGCTTTATTACTTTCTTAATGTATTTAATGCTATCGGATGTTCACCATGACAATCACTACAAAGATGTCTAGAAGTTGTATGATGTTATTAAATGTTTGTCAGGAATAGGATTTTATTATTGTTTTCATTTTCCCAATTTATTTAATTTCGTCGACTTTTATCAGACTAGCAAAATCTTATTAAATGCGTTAACAGGGATTCGTTCCAATTAAAGCGGCCGCGACAAAACAATTAGCTTAAATTAAAGTGGGCTGCGTCTGCAGTGAGCCTTTAATTCGCCTTTCCAGAGTATTCATCTATTATCTGACAGGGTGTGTGTGTTGTAATATTTGAGGCGTTTATATGCTAGTTCCCAATGCTAGGGTCTAGACTCACGCCTGGCCTTTATGGTTTCTGTTGAATTCTTGTGAATTCTTGTGACGTCGGTTTGTGCATTAGCTTGTGTCTCTGTGTGTGTGTGTGTGTGTGTGTGTGTGTGTGTGTGTTGATCGTTGTCTCTCGATTTTGTCTCATGTTGCTGTTCTTTTCCATGGCTTTTTTTTTTGTTGCTCCTCATGCTTGGGCGTGTGTAATGGGGATGGCCTAACCTGGACCTAACGGGGGTGGGGAAGGGATGGGGTAGGTGTTGGGTCGGGGGAGGTGCGTACGGTCTTATGACCTGATGCACCCAAGGGGGGGGGGGGCTTTAGGTCAGCGACCTCCCGGCCCCTTTGGGGGGAGTGGGGAGGTTGGGGTGTGGGGTCTTTCGGGTCCTGGGACCCATTTGGTCTTCTGGCCATCATCCGAGCAGGCACCAGCGCGCACTTGTTTGATTTTGATTGGTTAGGTAGCCCGTATGGTGACTGTGTCCGTCCGAGGACGAACTCGATCAGTCATCCGGGTTACATCCCTCCATAGTCCCCTCGAAAATTCCGAAAGATTCTAATTCTAGCAATTTGGTTTTGGTTTTGTAATCCGTATGTTGCGTGGTTCCATCCGAGGAGGGATCCATTCAGCATCCGGTTTACTTTGACTATGCCGAAATTTCTTGCCTACCTAACCCTAGCTCACGTTCACACAGTGATGGGCACCGTATGACGGGACCTCAGTTTAAAGTCCCATCCGAGAAGACTGAGCAAGTGGGGCCAAGTACATTGCTTAAGCGTACTCCAGCAGCTTGCTGTGCCCAGAGTTGTCCGTCAGTCTGTCCATTTGTTGATTGGTTTGTCAGTCTGTTCGACAGACAAGCATACCTGCCTACGGGCCACGAATGAGATGGACACACGTCCATATCCCTCGCGGTCCGCCGCCAGGCCGGCCCATCTGTTGTTCTGTTGTCCATTCCAGTCCTCCATCTGTCTTTCTGCCCGTCTGTCCTTGTTGTTTTCGTTGCTGCATTTTAGCTCCAGCTTCAGCTCGGGCTCTGAAAGAAAAGGAGGGGAACAATGCTGAAAGAGAAAGAAGGAGAAAACAGACAGTGTGGACAGGTGTTTTGGGGCATGTACTCACATACTCTGGGTCATCAATTCATGACAATGTCACGATCCTTAAGTGGAATAGTCAAGCCAGATAAAAGGTTTTCAAGAATTTAGTAACATTCATAGAATGACATCACAGATAACATACTATATAGGCCATGCAACACAGCAAATCATTCGCTTACACATATTTCCCCTCGGACCTGACACCTCATGCGCCTAGGGGAAAAAGTGTGATGCGATTCCCCTCGGACCTGACACCTCATGCGCCTAGGGGAAGTGATCTGCGTTTCTCCTCGAACCTGACACCTCACGAGGGTGGTGAGGCAGTAAATGCTGCAGTGACCAGGAGTCGGTGGTGGGGTGGCAGTAAATGCCACAATAGCCGTAGAGGTCGATGGTGGGAAGGCACTAAATGCCGCAGTAGAGGCCGGGGATTGGAAGGCAGTAAGTGCCGCAGGACAGGCCGGGGTCGTAGAGGCCGCAGAAGAGTGCTTCTTGCGCCGTCTCACGTGTTTGCTTTTTTGACATCAGATATAACATACTGTATAGGTCATGCACACAGCAAATCGTTCGCTTACACGTATTTCCCCTCGGACCTGACACCTCATGCGCCTAGGGGAAAAAGTGTGATGCGATTCCCCTCGGACCTGACACCTCATGCGCCTAGGGGAGTGATTTGCGTTTCGGACCTGACACCTCACGAGGGTTGTCTCAGTTGTTGTCTCGGTCGGTGTCTTGGGCTAATCAGAATGTGTTCTAATTATGTGATGTGTTTGTCCGATGCAAGCACGAACTTGATTAATTCGTGGTTGATCTGTCGGTCACGCATCGCTATAATGTCTTCTATAGGGTCAATATTGAAGTGTCCCTTTCTCAGCGTATTGATGAGTTCCTTTCTAATGTCTGCATATTCAGTGCACCGTAGGAAGAAGTGGTCTAGAGTTTCAGTCTCCTTGCAGGCCTCACATTGGTCTGTGTCTGACAGGTTGAGTTTTTTTCGTGTCTGGTTAACGCTGATCCGACCCATTCTGATGTGGCGTAATACAATGTCGCCTTGGCGTCCTGGGATGTGGTTTTGGTATTTGCGTTTGACTGCAGGGACGACTCTGTACAGGGATCTGCCGGTATTATCTGACAGTTTCAGTTTTTTCTTTTATTTACCCAGGCCATTTACACAGCATATGACGTCATAATCAGCTACGCGGCGTGTAGGATGGTGTCATAATCATTACGTCATAAATGATTCTATTTGGCCCGTCTTTAACTCTTAAAAGTCCGACACGTTGTACGAATTCTATGTCTCTACTATTTAATAAACATATGCTGTTGAATATTTTGAAACTAATTTGACTGGGCGCTGTTGCTGCCATCGGCCAGTCAAAGTAGTTCCAAAATGTTCAATAGCTTGCCTGTATAGTTTTCTGGAAATTGATAATCAGAGAGTTCAGAAGATCGATCGATCTCAACGCGAGCGAGGTGTGGGTGGAGATTAACTAGCGATGGGCGGTACGGAATAGTCAGTAGATTCGATACGTTCTCGCGAGATCTCCTACGGTTACGGGAGCGCGTATTCTTGGCACGAATCCTCTATCTTTAGATAATATAAAAATAGGATACAGAACAAGCCGTACGGATTTGCTAAGCCACGGATTGATATTCTAAATACGCTGTCAATAACATACATACGGATTCCTCCCTTGTATTGGGTGGCGTACAGTTCGAATCTCTGTTAAACAGGTCAGGGATTCCCTTTTCATACCGTAAATATTCTTAAAATTGAGATTACTAGAACCTATACCTATAGTGATCATAATCAAGTAATTCTGTCTAACTTTCTTACAACGCATTATCTATTTATATCGTCTGCCAAATGCGAGAGTAGTTATATGTTCATCGAAATAGACAATAAGATTATATTTCATAATAATTATAATATCCTGGAGTTTTCATTATATTTGTGATATAAATATCGATATATTCGCCGTATCTCAACGATCGTCTCCCTTTCCACAGCAACAAGTCACATTTAGTGTGTACCGACAATGTATTACTTTCTCTACTTGTAGACATAATTAATGATAAAACAAACGTTCGTGGCATCGTGGTATATATAAATTAAACGCAAATCGGAGATTATAACATCCTCCAACACATCTTTCGACTACATCTAAAAATGGAGGCGCGTTTCCGTAATCCAGATTAAAAGGTATGTGGAATATGTGAATATCCAGTCTCGTGGAACTGTAGAGGTGCTGCGTGTGATGAATGCAGTGTGTGGTATCACAAGTCATGTATTGACCTGTGCAGTACTGACTATGAACTGTTAAATCACCCAAGCATAAACTGGATTTGCTATAAATGTCATAACACCAATTGTAATAGCTTCACGTTTCGCAGTTACGAACTTGAGTGCTCAAACTACTACAGTCCACTGTGTGATCCAAACATCAGCCTACCCTCTGCATCATCTGCTTCTGCGTTTAGTCCACTCAAAACCAGTAGCCCTGAGGTCCAAACATCATCAGCTAAAGACGTATCAGGTCATAAAACATCATCATCATATACCTCCGCTATTTTTAACATACCTAACAAAACAAGACCTTAGAATATTGACTTTAAATTGTTGCAGTGTCTCTGACAAGAAATCTGGGTTGTGTGCTATCCTTGACTACATCAAACCAGACATTGTCTGTGGGACAGAATCATGGCTTCACGGAATCCAACCCAGTCGAAATCCATCACCCAACCACATAAAATCATGCGAAGTATTCCCGGACAATTACACAGCCTATCGGACTGACAGATCAACCGCTGGTGGTGGCGTGTTTGTCCTAGTTCAGAACAACTTAATATCAGTCGAACAACCTGATCTTGTCACAGACTGTGAACTTGAATGGGTCAAAATTAAATTACAGAAAGAAAAGGACTTAATCATCGGTGCCTTCTATATGCCACATCGTAACTCCAAAGACATGATTGAACTAGACAAATCCATCCAGTTCATGCCATCAAGAGGCCTAATGCAGAAACAAGTCATTCTAGCAGGTGATTTCAACTGTCCGGATATCAACTGGGAAAACTGTTCCATAAACCAGAATGGCACAGACAAAGCTATACAGCAAATGCTAGTTGACATCTCATCCGATGCCCACCTAACTCAAATCCACATGGCATTGACTCGTCAAAGCAACACCCTTGATCTAATATTCACATCAAACCCCACACTTGCGAAGTCATCTGTGTCAGTCCCTGACATATCGGACCACAATCTGGTCATAACAGACATGGCCACAAAACCACATTACGTCACTCAAGCACCAAGGAAATGCTATCAGTACTCAAAAGCCAACTGGCCCCAACTAAAGAGAGAACTGGATGATTTATCAAATGCTATTACCAATCAATACCATGAAGGCGACAATGTTCACAAGCTATTGAGTGTTTTCCATACCCACCTCATGTCATCAGTAGAGCGGTCCATTTCATATAAAATGCGTAAGAACACGACCTCTCTTTCTGTTACGACGTAAAAGCAAACTTTACACACACGCTAAGAAATCAGACAGCTGGGACACCTACCACAAATTTCAACGCATGTGTAGGCTAAAAATGAGGCAGGCGGAGTGGGACCACATCATCCTAGAAGGACTGAAATCACACAACTCCATTTTGGAGATACGTGAAGAGTAAACGTCAGGACAACATCGGTGTCTCCCCGCTCAAAGAAAAAGATTCATTAATGAATCAAAAGCCTGAATCCTGCTAGAACAATTTAAATCTGTGTTTACACCACATGTTGAAGATGCCACTAACCAAGCCATGCCACCTGTCAACATAACATGTAAGCAACCAATCACAAATATTATCATTAAGCAGGAAGGTGTGATTAAGCTGCTAAAAGACGTCAAAGCATCCAAAGCCTCAGGACCAGACAACATCCCAAATAAAGTCCTAAATGAATGTGCTGAAAACATCGGTCCTGGTCTAAGCCTGATATGCCAGAAATCCCTGGACACTGGCACTCTACCAGAGGACTGATTTACAGCAAATATATCTAGTGTCTACAAGAAAGGAGATAATCATCTTGCAGAGAACTACCGACTAATCTCCCTTACATCTGTGGCATCTAAGTTACTAGAACATATCATATGTAAGCACATCCTTGACCACCTTGAGTGAAACAGCATACTGACGAACGTCAACCATGGCTTTCGTTCTTGTTACTCATGGGAAACCCAGCTGCTCATCACATTTCACGATCTGCTCAAATCCTATGATGCAGGGACACAAGTTGACATCAGCATCCTAGACTTTTCGAATGCCTTTGACACAGTACCACATGACAAACTTCTATACAAACTTGAGCGGTATGGCATCAGAGGCACCACTCATCAATGGCTATCATGCTTTCTCACTAAGCGCATGATGCGTGTTGTCCTCGAATGTGAATCATCAGAGGAAACTCCTGTGATATCCGGCGTCCCTCAAGCCACTGTCTTGGGACCTCTCCTATTTCTATCCCATATAAACGACCGGCCAAGCAGCGCCAAATCCCAGATCCGATTGTTTGCTGATGACTGTCTAATATATCACGAGATAAAATCACCACGTGACCATTCTATCCTGCAACAAGACCGTGACGCATTAGAATGTTGAGCATCTGACTGGGGAAATCAATTCAGTGCAAAGAAATGTTACATATTAAGTGTGAAAAACAAGTCTCAGCACTACTACACCCTTGGCAACACCATCCTACAGCAGGTCACTAATAATCCATACCTCAGTGTCCAATTCTGGGAAGATCTTAAATGGACACCCCACATAGGCAAAATTACAAGCAACGCTAATGCTACACTTGGCTTCCTTCAACGAAACTTAAGGAACTGCCCACATCATGCAAGAAGAATGCCTATCTATCACTTGTGTGATCCATACTTGAGTACGGCGCCATAATCTGGGCCCCATACCTCCAATCAGACATCGACCGGTTAGAAAAAACGCAAAGACAGGCAGCAAGATTCATCACTGGTGATTATAAGAGCAGAACCCCAGAATGTGTTACCCAGATGCTGCATGACCATGACCTAACATCATTACAAGAAAGGCATAGACAACTCCGATTGACATTTCTATTGAAGGAGGTTGAGGGGTCGATCCCAGCCATCCCTCCTCATAAGTACTTGACAACCAAACGTCCAAGAAGAGCTGTTCGCACACGCAAATTCGAAGGCTACCTAGCAAGTAACATCCTCGAAAATCAGGTCATAAACAATTCTAGATGTTTTTGTATACCACCAGCAAAATCTGAGCTCTAAACATTCATTTTTCATACAAACAGTAATAGACTGGAACCATCTAGATGACACCTGTGTTTGTGCTCCCACTGTAGACAGTTTCCGGTCCTCACTGGAAGTGTTGGGCGGTGTCCCTTGCGGGATAGTGAGCTCTTCCCACGAGCAGGCAGCGGCTCTAGCTAGTGGTGTCGCAATCGTGCAGCGTCTTGTGTCTAGAGGTCAGAACAGGTGATGCTGGAGTCGCCGCTGCGGATGTCGAGTGGTCCCCAGCTGATGAAACCAGTGTCTGGCAGCAGGCCTATGCTGCAGGTGGGACGGTGACTGTCATCCGATTTCGGGGACGTGGGCAGACAGCACGTCACTTGTATCTCCCAAGGGCACGCTTCTTCATATTTTCTCCCTACAAAAGTTTGCAGACCAGAAGCGGCTGCAAAATCTATGGATGCGTGGTAGTCCGGCCGTATATGAATGGATCCCAACCCTGTCTCTATGTTAAATTTGATCATGCTGGTGGGCTCTTCATGACGAGTTGCCATCTGGTTAGCTGCCGTTGGTCTCTTAGGTTAGAGTCTTATAGCAAGATGGGCGATCGAGTCATTCTTTCCCAGAACACGGTTGGGCTGCCTGAGTGTGGGCAGCCCAACTCTAACCCTAAATCAACGCAGCCTCGCTCTCACGAGTGGTAGAGGTTTTTTCTGTCCTAGAATCGATGTGGCACTACAGGACCACGATTCCCGCAATGATAGTATATTTTATGTCTGTAAGTGCTTCCTTAACCTAACGGTTTAGGCGGCGTTCTGTCTCTCTCCCTCCCCCTCCCCTCCTCCTCTCCCCTCCCCCATCCCACCCCCACAATCAAACAATCTCTCTCTCTCTCTCTCTCTCTCTCTCTCTCTTTCTCTCTCTCTCTCTCTTTCTTTCTCTCTCTCTCTCTCTCTCTCTCTCTCTCTCTCTCTCTCTCTCTCTCTCTCTCTCTCTCTCTCTCTCTCTCTCTCGACGGTTTTACCGTAACTGTGGGGACATCACTTCTTTCTCTCATTTTTTGATTTTCATTTCCTTCGTGCTTCTGTGTGTATTGGCAAAATAAAAATAAGGATTGGGATTATTACCATTAACTAAAAAAAGTGAGAGAATGCTGTGGGGACGGTCCGGGGGCCCTAGTGAGAGAGTCACCACAAATGTGAGAAAAACTGTGGGAACACTCTGATTGGCAGTTCATGCAGTAGCAGCAGTATGTGGATGGGAGATTACACCGCTGCCTAGTCTGCGCACGTGTGTGTTTATCATATCACGTGTTTATATGCCTCGTGCAATATTTTTTTTACATGAGAGTGTGAGATAATTTTGTGGGGACATTTCAATGTGAGAGAATGTGAAAGAAATTAAAAAACGTAAAAAAAATGGAAAAACATGAATTGTGGGGGGACAAATTCCAAATACATTTTTGGATGTTTCACGCTTATCCTGATTGTTTGAGCTACCGTAATTGTGGGGACATGACATTGTCCCCCCCCCCCCCCAATCCAAGCATATCCCCAGAGTGTAGGGCGTAGACGTGAAAATGTCCCTGGAATTACGGTAAAACAAGCTCTCTCTCTCTCTCTCTCTCTCTCTCTCTCTCTCTCTCTCTCTCTCTCTCTCTTTCTCAGGTAGAAAGCGAGAGTTTCCTATCTAAAGTGGGAAGAAGGAAAAAGATTTGGTGATTGTCGCTGTTGATGTTTCATAGGTTCTGGGATACAGTTCACTGACTAAGCTTTTGTGTGCCTAACCTAGCGGTTGGGAGATTTTATCCTGGGTGCATGCGTTTATCCCTCAGGGCCTAATGGCTAGCCACATTATTAAGTTAGTAGTTAGTAAACAAGACCGTCGATAACCTCGTATGCCCAATTAGGTGACCTGGGAACTGGGAGGAATCCATGCAGTGTGCACCACACTGTCTCCTCGAGGAACCAGCTGGTGTTAATACTGACTATTTACAGCTGAATAGCATTGTGGCTCAGCACCGACCGAAGTCAATTGAATCGTAGAATCGTACACTCATGCAATGAGTAATGAGAGCGAACATGCAATGCATAAAGCAAGCAAGAAATATGAGCTAAAGAAGGACTACAAAGCACGCTGCAGCGTAGATAGCACTATATATTCTGACCCATCACTGAGCTGGTAGAGTCGCGCACGTATGTGCCATTATACGCACTCGAGCGGAGAGCAGTTACTCCTACCTATCTAACCTTTTAACCAAAGGAAAGGATGGGAGAAATTTGTCTGTAGGTGGTGAGTGTTCAGTGGGCCTATTTGAGGAGACTGCTAAGGGAGTGTGGTTATGGTCGCAGTCTTGATATTTTCTTATATAAGACAGGAGCCTTATGTGCGTGTCAGAGGAATACTGGTACCAGGCAATACTGGGGCAGTGAATGCGGTCGATGCAGATATTGGTTCAATCTTTCGTCTGACATTCCAAAAGATTGCGGACAAGAGCTGCAGCGAATGAGGCGGGACCGGAACATTGTTTCCAAGGCGTGTGAGTATATATGTATAGAAGAGTCAACCTCCGATTAGTTTATGTAAGATGGACTTGCTTGAAGGATATGTGGTACTGTTAGTCGAGAACATCAGAAACATATAACATGAAAATGCATTTAACATTTAATATTTTAAATAGTTCAAAGTTACAGGCGGTTAACAGTCAAGAAAGGTCAGCAGTCAAGAGTCAAAGGATGGTTTGCGAAGGATGATTGCACAGCTATGAAGCGCAAAGCAGTTCACAAGATGAAGTCACATTTCATAAACAAAAATATATAAAGGCACAATTAGTCACAATATACGACGATGCAGTTTACCGGCGGTAGGCAATTCAGCAGTTGAAGAAGTGCGAGAGACGGTTTCACGGTTGTGGCTCATGAAGAAGTGAAGCGGTGGGTTAGTCACATTAATTTTTCGAGAATGATGATGAAGAAGTGGTGAATGCAGTTTTGCGGTGGTGGCTCACAAAGAAGTGAAGCTTCAGAACGGCAGGTTACAGTTACAATAACTATACAATGATCTGAAGAAGGAAGAATAAGCTGGAACAGAGTTCTTAGTTCCTATCACGGCAATGACACATAGGCGGGAGCAGCTGGCTCCTGCAAGGTTCAAAAGATAGATGGTCTGGCTCACGTTTCTTTGGCTGAATATCCGGTTGATGTGTCCATTCCCAGGTGCTGAGTATGTTTTGGTAGCGGATTGAGGGAGATCTTCTTTGTTAGCTCGGTGCAGTACCTCGCGTCAAATTCTGGCGGCTACTGTAAGTGGGAGCAGATGATGGTGGTACAACCACTTAGTGGAGACGAGGTTTACCTTAGGTTGTTATTTTACCATGCTTGATCATCTGCAAGGCATTCCAAAATTGCGGTGGCCGAGAGACCATTATTAGGCCTTGGCGACTCCAGCGCTTGGTCAGAGCTGTGCAGCTGATGGCGCCACATTCTCTCTGGTGACGATACTGGTCTCTTGGTCAGCTTATTATATACTTTTCTTGGAGTGTCGCGTGACTCCCCCTCTCTCCAAGAGCGAATCAGAGGGTGTGTTTACCTCATTAAGCTGGTTTAATCTCTAATGCACCAGGCTATAGCTTGAGGCGTAAGCGCTTTAGCAGCAGGTTTTGAAGAGAAAACATATTGTTCTCAGAATGTCTCAGAAGTGAGGTACTGTAGAGCGAGATCAAGGACAGCTTTAGACTCCTGTCGATGAGACGGTTCCAAGAGTACCAAACTTTCTGTATTTGGTCAATAATTGAGCTGATAGTGGCAAGACATCTTTCAGGTCATCTATGGGAGAAATCTACAGTCTCGATGTACATTGCGAAAGTGAGACATGCGCTAAATTAATTATTTAACGCTGGACATTGTATAGCCGACCACCCCCACCCCCCCCCCCACCCCACCCCCACCCCTCCCCAATTTCTCCAGCAGTGATTTAGCATTAAGTAATGTGTATACACAACGTTGGCAAATTCCAGCGTGGAGGATGCACATGGTTATTGAAGGCCAACGAGATGAGTAATCTCGCTGGTCGACTGATGGCAGTACGAGACCACGCCCACTCACGAGCAAAGTCACGCCTCTATTCCACTACACCTGGTTAGTCCCATTGATGCAGTATGGGGCGTGGATAGGGACTGGGCTTGATTTGGTCAATATTCATCTAGGTTGCTTTTACCCACGTTGCTAGACGCAATGGTTAATGCTATCATGGATGTCTCCCTATTCCTCCTCCTCCTCCTCCTCCTCCTCCTCTTCTTCTTTCCATAGAGCCATTTTGTTGAACAAGCTACGCTCCAAAAGGGGACTGGAAGGCGTAGCATTGCCTAATACCACGGATGAAAATGTTGCATGCTCAGCCTATGCTGGTGATGTAACAGCCTTTACTACCTCAAATGAAGATATTTCTACTCTACAGTATTGAATAGACATATATGAAGCATCGTCCAATGCTAAAGTTAATTTGGGAAAGATGGAAGGTCTATGTTTAGGTGTACGGTTGTACAAGTTGACCAACCGTTAGGGATTAAACGAAATAGTGATGGTCTAAAAGTTCTTGGTGTGTACATCGGCAGTTCTCTGACTTATTCTAATAAAAACTGGGAAAATCTAGAAATGGAGGTTAGCAATAAACTTGCCAATTGGTTATCACTATCAAAAGCACTGTCACTCAGAAACCGTATTATCGTAACGAATCTGTTTGCTGCTTCGAAACCTTGGCATAGGTTTGCTGTTGCGGATCCCTATTATCCCTGCCACTAGACAATGGCGGGCAAGGATTAGTGTATCTACAGTCTCGAATACGAGCCTTTCGCATTTCATATGTACAGTCTTTCATTTGCTTAAATAACAAACATCCATGTTTTATGTTCACAAGCTGGTGCCTGAAACAGGTACACAATTTGAACTATGATCGGCAGTTATTCTTTATTCAACTTGATGTAAATACCCTTAATGATATACCTTATTTTTATCGATGCTTATTAAACTCTTGGTTTTTCTTCAAGGTTTCAAGCATATCACAAGCAGTTTGCAAAGATGTTTTAAATTAACCACTTTTCCTCAATCCATTGTCAACAATGCCACAACTGGGCTTACTTTTTTCTATGATGATTTTATTAATTCAAGTGTCACAACTATTGGCGACATCGTGCATACTGATCAAAAGATAACTATTGATGCCATGGTTCCTGAAATCAAGCATCGATCTAAACGTCTCTTGAACATAAAGCCAGATGCATTGTGGAACAGTCTTCCACACGAGTGAATTGATATGCTCAAACGCCCTGGCCATATTCCCATTTCATTGTATGAAATTGAGCTGTCGTGTACTGTTAAAGATGGTGTTTTTGCGGTGTCCATACATAGCAATTGCAAAAGAGCTATATAGATTGTCATTATTGAAATATTAATACAGCCAATGTAAGGGACTCTGTTAGCAATATTTGGGAAGATATTCTATCCTTAGATGCTTTTATGAATACCCATATACCAATTATGAAGGCGACTTGTCATGGAAAATATTACACTTGACGTTGAATACATGGATGTTTATTTATCGAGCGGGGTACCGTATTAATGATGATTGTGTAGTATGTGGTGAAAAGGAGGACCTTGGACATATGTTCATAACGTGTTCTCGTCTTCGCCCATTACATCTAACCATTAGACAAATTGTTCTCCATTTCATGGAGATTGATGAGTTCCATTCGGTTGATTATGTACAAGGAGTTCCATGTCCACAATGTTCATCTAAATCTGAATGCAGAATTCGTCATCGTTTAGATAATTGTGTAATTTCAAATGCCAAAATGTCGACTTATGTAACACGCCAACGTCTGATGGATGAGTGTGAACTCAAGGATTGCATATCCAGAATTAGGTCACGGATTCACATTGAATTTCACTATAGCAAAAATGAAGGGTTATTGAACGACTTTCGATGCTTTTCGGCCATTAACAATCTCATGTGTACTGTGGAAAACAATGAGCTTAAATTTAACGGTTTTTCTAAGATAAATATCTACTGGCTCGGGTTGTGCGATCATCATTAGTATGGTGTCGGGTAGTCTGAGTTCTCTGACTCCGCCCTATGTCGTTTCTGATATGCCGGGAATATCAGTAATGGCATAGGGCGGAGTCAGAGAACTCTGACTAGGTGTTCGGCTGATGAAGCGATATACCTGTTTTAATGGAGGGTTAGGATGCGTTTTTATGAGGTCTTAATGTGAAATTGTAAAAAAAAATGTTTTTACGATTTGTAAATAAAGTATATGAAAAGTCTTCTTCTTCTCTTCTTCCTTTTCTTTTTCCACAACATTGTTTTTTACAATGGATACGTTTGACACAAGGAGTAATGGGGTTAGCTAAACACGCTTTTTTATTGGCCCTCCCAAGTCATGTGGTTAGATTGGGGCTTGGCTTAATTGTGTGTTCTGGATGGCGTTCTTGTACAAACACGTCCAGCAGAACAGACCTCTTTTTGTCACTCCATATATAGGCAATTAAGCAACAATCCATCAAAACCATCTGACTTTGGAAGGTCAATGAAAACGTGTGTCTGTCGTACCAAATAGTTAGTAAGATTGATGATATGCCAGAACATATGTAATGATAAAACAGTAAGAAGACATTTCTATTCATCCACTTTAAAAATGACATCCAGTGTCTATACTATGTTTTCTAGGATATTAGAAAATTCTCTGAAAATACATATTTTCATTGTTTCCTCTTGCGAATCCAGTAGAATAATTATAAGATCCATTCAACTAGTACCACTTCTAGCAACACTATGTGTATAATTAAAACATCCATTACTACGGGTACAGTGAGATGTTCACTCTAGCTCGCTCTTTGTCAGAATGATCAACAAAAACAGAGTTTGCTATTCTTCCTTTTCTTCTTTTTGTTCTCTGGGAGAACTTGGAGAGACCCTCTCGGGGTGAAATAGGTGGTCTTCCGCAGTGCATCCACAGGCGTATACAGCTTTCTTGTCTGGTGGGAGAAGCCCGGATCTCCTCCCTCAGCAGCTGATAACTTCTGCAATATTGCATGATGTGCTATGCGGTCTGTTCTGCTTCTCCACAATGACATTATGGAGATGTGACAAGATGGAACCGGTCGTACATTTGTTGATTTAGTCTGTTCTGTCCAGTTCTCATGCGAAAAGTAACCACTTGTTCTAGTGTTGACAGCTGATGGTAGCCATCTCTTAAATGTAGTTTTCTGTACAGTGACTTGATGATTGGTTAGATTTCTGTAAGAGTAACCCTGTTTTCTGTCTGCTTCTCTTCTGAACCCAGCTTCGCTATCCTGTCTGCCTCCTAACTTTCTTGAACACCGCAATGCGAGGGGGTCCACTGCAATGCTAGTCAATCAAGGCAAGGTGATTTATCCCTATTGTTTGTCAATAAATAATAAAAACAACAGACTTTCATCTAATTCCGATTATTATTAGCTCACCTGGCCAAAAATGGCCAAGTGAGCTTATTCTGTGGCGACCGTCCATCGTCCGTCCGTCCGTCATCTGTCCATCAACTTTTTATGCTTTTCCGCCCAAATCTCCCATAGTAAAGCAATGGGAAATTTAAAATGTCTTCTCGAGAACCATTGGGCCGATTTCAATTAAATTTAGCAGAACGCTTCCTTAAAGCATATGGATCTAAGTTTGTTCAGACGAATCTGATCGGCCAATTTGGCCAGCGGCCATCTTGTAATTTTGGCCAATTTTTAGAAACTTCTTTACAAATCTCCAAACCCGCTTGGTGATTCAAGCTAATGAAAAATGTCTTTAAAAACTTTCTTCACCGAAACGCTTGGGGAATCGATTCAGAACTCATGAAACATCATCTAGGGCAAGAGCTAAGATATGATTCTTCAAGAGAACTTGTTTGACCAATGGTTCGGCAGCCATCTTGGATGACCTAATAATTGCGAAAATGAGTCCTTCTCTAGAACGTTGAAGGGATTAGGTGAAAATTTGGGAGATATGATTAGGTATGAATGGCCATTAAAGGTTGTTCATGGGATGTTGATTTATTAAAAAAAACCATGGCCACCATGGACCAATCAAAATGTAGCGTATTTGGTGGCCATATTGCTTTTTATGGATTTTGAGACCGAAATCAGTTTTCTATATGTTTTCGGGAATCCCAATTTCAAATTTGCCATTTTCGAAACTGTCGGATAAACAGTTTGGCAGCCATCTTGGAGCATTTCCCACCAAAAACTCCTATACTAAAACAATGGGAAATTTAAAATGTCTTCTCGATAACCACTGGGCATATTTCAATAATATATGGCAGGATCAATGCTTAGGGCGTAGAGATCCAAGTTTGTTCAAAGAAGCCGGTCGGTCAATTTGTTCGGCGGCCATCTTGGATTTTGGCCGATTTTTATCTCACATGGCCAGAATGCTCCCATACTAAAGCAGTGGGAAATGTCTTCTCGAGAACCACGGGGCCAATTTCAATTATATTTGGCAGGACTAATCCTTATAGCATGGAGATACAAGTTTGTTCAAACTAAGCCAATCGACCAATTTGACCAGCGGCCATTTTGGATTTTGTCCGATTTTTTAAAATAGCTTTAAAAATCTCCGAAAGCGCTTGGAGCATATATTTAAAACTCATGAAATATGATCTAGGGAAAGAGATGAACCATGTTTGTTCAAGGGAATTTGATTAGGCAAATAGTTCGGCAGCCATCTTGGATGGTTAAGTTTTCATGAAAATGACTTCTCCAGGACCGCTGAATGGATCAGACCAAAATTTGGCAGATACGATTAGGGATTAAGGGCCATTAAATTTTGTTCAAGGGAAGGTGATACGTATAAAACTATGGCCGCCATGGACCAATCAATATGTAGCATGTTTGGTGACCATATTGGATATTTTTATTTTGATGGATTTTGAAACCGAAATTGGTTTTATATAGGTGGTTAGGTATTCTCATTTCAAATTTTTGAAAAGGTCATATAAATGGTTTGTTGGCCATTTTGGATCTTTTTCCTGCCAAAAACTTCCATACTACAGAAAGGGGAAATTTAAAATGTCTGCTCGAGAACCGCTTGGCCGATTGCAAGTATATTTGAGAGGAAGCATCCTTATGGCACAGGGATACTAGTTTGTTTAGATGAAGACGAGCGGCCAATTGGGCCAGTGGCCATCTTGGAATTTGTCCAACTTTTGGAAATGTCTTTAAAAATCTTCTCCGAAACTGCTTGTGGGATCGATGCAAAACCTCATGAAATATGATCTAGGGCAAGAGCTGAACCAAGTTTGTTCAAGGGAACTTGATTTGGCAAATGGTTCAGCAGCCATCTTGAATGACCTAGTTTTCACGGAAACAATTTCTTCTCCAGAACCTCTGAACGGATTGGGTCGAAACTTTGCAGATAATGATTAAAGCCGAAATAAAATGTGTCCTCTGAAAGTGGCCGTCGTGGATCAATCAAAATTTAGCATGTTTGGTGGCCATATTGGATTTTCTGAAAAAAATAATATAAAAGACTATTTATTAACAACTGGGCCAATTTTAATAAAACCTAACTAAACCTTTACAGTAATTAGATTGGTAAATATTTCCAGTAGTCGTCTCGTTTTGTTCATTTATACCAGTGGCCAATGAGTCCAGGTGAGCAATACAGACCCTTTGGGTCTCTAGTTGAACTAGCACCACCTTTCACCATCCGCAGAGTAAATGAAATAATTAATTCCAAATTATTATCTAAAATTTGGTTTTGCTGCTTGTATATATGAATGGGATGTTACTACTTTCAGGTGCATGCGTGCTTAAACACGATAATAATGGAACAAGATGATAACTTTGATGAGGTCTTGTTCCAAGCTGCTGCACAAGGTGATATATCCACTCTCCAGCTCATGTATAAAACAGATCAAATGTGGCAACTGAAGGTCAATAGCAGAAATCATCTTGGAGACAGTGCATTAAGAACAGCAGCAAAAGGTATATATGTATGCATCACAGTAGTCGTCTTAATATATATATATATATATATATATATATATATATATATATATATATATATATATATATATATATATATATATATATATATATATATATATATATATATATATATATATATATATATATATATATATATATATATATATATATATATATATATATATATATATATATATATATATATATATATGCAGGCGAGAAAATTTGCTCAATTATAAAGCACTGATGTTATGATTTCTTTTCCCATATTGGGGTTGATGATGATAGAAAGGAAGACAATTTTGAGAATATTCACTTGTATATAGGACTAAGGTTAACCCATTGAAAATTAGATATCGCAGTCTCAATTTCAAAACGACCATACAGTAGGATGTCAAATATCTTGAACCAAATTCTATGGAAGACTGCTGTTGGCATTGGATGATATGCAACAACCGGTTCCTAGTGAATGTAGCACAACAATATTCAGCAATATTTATATTAAACTGAGCAAATCCGACTCACTATTGTTGTGACATTATGGCTTTGCCAGGAATGGAGGAAATATGGCAGATGGGCAGACAGACTAACTGACATGTCGACAAACTGACCTATACCAGCTGAGAGTCAGAAATAAAATAATGTCTTCATGTTTGGTCTTTCAGCTTCAAAGGGTTAAGTCCTTGAAGCTAGTTGGTTCCAAGCATTGCTGGCTCATACTACCAAATCTGGCATCTAGTTTCTATCAATGGTTCTATGGGAGATGTCTGGATGCATTGTGATGCAGCACCGTATTAATGTACACAGGCACCAAGTGACGAGTTGGGCAATGAATGTGATGCCTTGATTTATAAATGGCCAAACCTAATTTTGAAATATTGAGTTTCCCAGTATTGTAATGTATTCTCTGTAATCGCATTATAAAATGTCCATGGTTACTTTAATATTGTCTTCATAAGTATTCAAATGACTATATGAAAATTTAAAAATCTATAAAATTACGTAGGTGCACACGTGGTGGAAAGCTATAGTTTGTGTGATGTAATGAATTTCTTAGTGTTCGTACTCTTAGAAGTAACTTTATTTGTGAATACAAAATCACAAGGAAAGAATGAATATTATGAAAGTTTGTACGACGATTATTCAGCACAAAATGAACATGACACTATATATTATTGTTTGATGGTATTCTTTTATCACAATGCATTCAGAAACAGCTATCGTGCCGGGCCAGAGAACTGCCAGAAAATACTTAGAACATAGCATTCTAGCTCATGCAAGATCTAGCATTAAAACATTAATTTTGTCATTTTAGGAGGTCATTGCACTTGTGTGGCATTTCTGATTATGTGTGGAGCTGACATCAATATTATTGACGTAAAGGCACAGACACCACTTGTCCTAGCTACAACACAGATGCACGCGGACTGCATGGAACAACTATTACAGGTTAGAGTTCTTTCCTGGTTTCCTGGTTTCCATAGATAACCCTGATAGTGCAAGTATTGCCCAGTACCGGCCCAGTAACCTGCGTTATCAGGGAAAACACTCCCTGGTGGTTTCAGTTAATGGATGCTACATGTTTGATACGCTCACTTGCCAGCCATCTGGATTGACAAGCAGTACGTATGCACTTGAATGTTGTTAATTGTCATACGTTTTAACACTTTAAACCCGAAAGGCCAAAACTCCAAAATCCTTTACAATATTAAATATTCTGTTGAGTATTTTAAAACTAATTTGAATGGGCAGGAACAGGTTCCTGTTAAATTGGTTTCAAATTATTCAACAGCATCCCTGTATGATTTCATGAAATTAGGATTGGGGGAATTCAGGTTTCAAAGGGTTAATACTGAACTGTGGTTTTATGCTGTTTTAAATGCAGTTGTCTCATGGGCACTAATTTGTGTACACATTATGGGTTTGTGTGCTCAAACTATGGATATTGTGTTCAAACTATGTGATTTGTGTGCACACTATGGGGTTTTAAGTGCACACAATGTATCCATCCCATATCCATATATCCAGTTAAAGCTTTCTTCATATAAAACATGTAATGCCTGATGTACGCATCATATATTATGTACTTGACAATCGCCTTTGCCATTCTGCTTGTTTGCAGGCAGGTTGTGACCCAGATGGCAATGTGCGCAATCTTATGAGTCCTCTGTATTATGCGGCTATGATGGGATTTGAAAATGGCATAAAGGTCTGTTTTGATAGATGATTGTACCTCAAAAACTACCCTCCTAAGACGTCAATGTAATGGAGGAATCCAGTTTTAGCTATGCCCCGCCCATCTCTAGTTAAGCTCCACCCACGCGTTGCCCGGCCTGTGATGGGATCAATCGATACATTCACTCTCTGAATCTCAATTTTAAGAAAACTATACAGGTAAGCTGTTGAATATTTTGAAACTAATTTGACTGGGTGGTGTTGCTGCCTATGGCAGCAACAGCGCCCAGTCAAATTAGTTTCAAAATATTCAACAACATCTGTATTAAATAGTAACGACATACAATTCGTACAACAGTGCTTAGTCTGTCATCAATTAAGCTTATGTGAGGAACTTAGTTATGCTATTCATGATGTAATTGATTATGTCAGCCTACATGTCACATAGTTGATTATGACGTAATATTATTGACTGAGAAACAGAATTTTTTATTCGGTTAAATGTATGAATACAACGCAAGCACAGAAAAAATATGTTTATGTATTTCTTTATATAATTTCTTTATGTAACTATATACTTGTTTCAAGGTATTGGTGTCATACGGGTGTGATATAACATTTACGCGGCAACGACTGTGTAGCCGCCCCTTCAGTACCCCGCTCCACATTGCTATCGTCTACAATCATTTATCATGTGTACGCCTCATGTTGCGCGCCGGTTCAGGTACTGATATAAGTTGAGATATATGGTATTGGCATTGTCCTTCACGGCACGTGCATATAGTTAAAATCTGCAGAACCATGTAGAGAATGTATGTAGGCTACTCTAATTCGAAATTTAATACATGAGTACGCTTAGACATTCTCACCAAATACATCATCATTATCACTAAGATCTTTAACCCTAAATTTGGTCAAGAAAATCAGAACAAGAGGCCCAAGGGGCCTGTATCGCTCACCTGCAACTATTGGCCACTGGCACAAGCGAATAAAACGAGATGATCACTGGAAAAATTTACCAAACAAATTTCTGTGAAGAAGGTTTATCCAAGTTTTACTAAAATTGGCCCAGTGGTTAATAAGTTGTCCACCAAAAAAGCTAAATTTTGATTGATTCATGGCGGACATGTTGTTTTGACATATCTCCATGGAACAAACTCCTTTAGTCCCTGATCATATCTCCCAAATTTTGTCCCGACCGTCCATTGGTTTTAGAGAAGTCGTTTTCACGAAAACTAGGTCATACAAGATGGCCGCCGTATTATTTGCCCAATCAAGTTCCCTTGAACAAACTTGGTTCAGCTCTTACTGGAACTGATATTTCAATCTTCCTAACGGTTTTGGTGAAGATTTTTAGACGTTTATAAAAATCGGCCAAAACCCAAGATGGCCGCCGGCCAAATTGGCTAATCAGCTTTGTTTGAACAAACATGGATCTCTATGCCATAAGAATTCTTCCTGCCAAATATACTTGAAATTGGTCCAGTGGTTCTCGAGAAGAAGACATTTTAAATTTCCCATTGCTTTAGTATGGGAGTTTTGGCGGGAAAACAATCCAAGATGGCCGACAAACCGTTTATCCGAGTTTCGAAAGTGGTACATTAGAAATCAGCATACTCAAAAACGTACATAAAACCAATTTCGACTTGAAAATCAATCAAATAAAAAAATCCAAAATGGCAGCCAAAGACACTACATTTTGATTGGTTCAGGGCGGCCATGTTTTTTACCCATCAACTTCCCTTGAATAAACATTAATAGTCCTTAGGCCCTAGTGAAATCTCCCAAATTTGGGCCGAATTCATTCTGCGGTTCTGGGGATGAAGTCGTTTTCATGAAAACTAGGTCCGAACGACTTGCCCAATCAAGTTCCCTTGAACAAATTTGGTTCAGCTCTTGTGCTAGATCATATTTCATGACATTTGAATCGATCACTGAAATGGTTTCGGAAAAGAATTGATATTTCATGAGTTTGAAACCAATCCTCCAAACGGTTTTGGAGAAGATTTTTAGACGTTTATAAAAATTGGCCAAATCCAAGATGGCCACAGGCCAAATTGGCCAATCGGCTTTGTTTGAACAAACTTGGATCCATATGTCTTAATGATTATTCCTGTCATATATACTTGAAATCGGCCAAGTGGTTCTCGAGAAAACATTTTAAATTTCTCTTTGTATGGGAGTTTTTGGCTGGAAAATAACCCAAGATGGCCGCCGAACCGTTTATCCGACAGTTTCGGAAATGGCAAATTTGAAATCAGAATACCCAAAAACATATATAAAACCAATTTCGCCCTCAAAATCCTTGCTACAGTTTGATTGGGCCATGACGGCCATGTTTTTGATGGATCAACTTCCATTGAACAAACTTTAATGGGCCTTAGTCCCTAATCATATCTGCCAAATTTCGGCCCGATCCAATTATCGGTTTTGGAGAAGTCGTTTTCGCGAAAACTAGGTCATCCAAGATGGCCGCTGAACTATTTGGCCAATCAAGTTCCCTTGAACAAACTTGGTTCAACTCTTCCCCTAGATCATATTTCATGGATTTTGAATAAATGCCCCAAGCGGTTTCGAAGAAGATTTTTAAAGATATCTCTAAAGATTGGCCAAAATCCAAGATGGCCACCAGCCAAATTGGCCATTCGAGTTCGTTTGAAGAAACTTGAATCTCTATGCCATAAGGAGTGTTCCTGCCAACTATAATTGAAATCGGCCAAGTTGTTATCGAGAAGACATTTTAAATTTGCCATTAGTAAGGGAGCTTTTGGCGGGGAAATGCTCCAAGATGGCCGCCAAACCGTTTATCCGACAGTTTCGAAAATGGTAAATTTAAAACCAGAATACCAAAACATATATAAAACCAATTTCGGCCTCAAAATCCATCAAATAAAATAATACAATATGGACGCCAAATATGCTACATTTTGATTGTCCAACGCAGGCCATGGTTTTTTATGGATCAACTTTCCTGAGAAAACTGACTTAAATTGTATTTCTAAAATCACATATATAGGAACTGCTTTCAACTGTTGCAACTAAATGAAAATATAACACCAACAAAACCCTTTGTTGTTAATCTCTCATCCAAAGATATTTCCAAATCAACCCGTAAGATACTGGATCTAGGCCTAGGTTTCAGTCCTAGCATCGTTGAACCAAACCTTGGTCAACTCTTCTCTGATCTAAACCGGGTTTTTTCAGAAGACTTAGATTGAAACTTCACTTTCAATTTCCACCGTCATTTTGGTGCAATGCGTCCACGTCAACTCAAAACCCCACAGTAGGCAGCCAGAACAATGGCTTCACAGATAAACGATCACTAAAATTTAAGGCACCACGCACCTGGACACCTCCCCCAGGCAAAGACGCCACACTAGATGCATTCATCAGAATAGTCAAACATGGCATTCACAAAAAAACCCACCGCCGATATTCTCATGGTAACCTCTCTAAACAACAACGAAAAACTATCAAAACTTTAAAAAATGACAAAACAATTGTCATAAAAAAAGCGGATAAAGGACAAGCTACCGTCATACAAGATACAGACAGCTACACACAAGAAGCTGTTAGACAACTTAGCGACCCAAACTATTATATCAAACAAACAACAAATCTTACCACCACCCACGCCGAAAGGGTAGAAACAGCTATCACAGATATGGTTTTAAGTGGTGAAATTTCGACTGAGCCAATGGATTAAGAATCGACAATCCAAGGACAGCCAGATTCTATCTATTACCAAAAATACACAAACAATCAATTGGCCTGCTAACACCTGGCAGACCAATCATCAGTAGTGATGGAAGTCCCACTGAACACCTCAGCAGCTTCACTGATGAACATATCAAAATCCATTTGCCACAAATCAAGTCTTATGTACGTGACACCACCGATTTTATCAATAAACTTGAGAATTTCGGACCGGTACCCCCCCCCCCCCCCTCCCCCACATGCAATACTAGTCACTATGGACGTCACATCACTCTACACCAACATTCCACACAACTAAGGGCTTAGAGCAGTCGCACAGTTTTTAAGACAACATGGCTGCCCTAGCCCGGTAACAGCAAGAAAACTTCTATCTCTTCTAAAAATTGTGCTAACTTGCAACAATTTCGAATTCAACAACGAACATTACCTCCAAATTGGAGACACCGCTATGGGGACAAAAGTCGCTCCAAGCTATGCCATCATCTTTATGGCAATGCTTGAAGTAAAACTCTTGAATAAAAGCCCGACCAAACCGGTCCTTTACCTCCGCTATATTGATGACATCTTCATGATTTGGACCTCAGGCCTGGAATCTTTGAATCAGTTCATCCACATGATGAACAACTCACATCATTCAATCAAATTTACGGCCGAAAATTCACAAGTGTCAATCAACCTTTTAGACACCAAAGTATGTCTATTGCCTAATAAACACTTGGGATTTGACCTATACACTAAACCTACCGACACTCATGGTTACCTACATTTCTCCTCAGCACATCTAGATTCTAGCAAAAAGGCCAACCCCTTTGGCCAATTGCTAAGAATCAAGAGAATTTGTAGCAGAAATGAAGACTTCCTCAAACATGAGCATGACGTAATACACTATTATATCATACGCGGGTACCCAGAAAAAGATCTGGAAAACTGTCTCAACAGAACCATTGAAAAAACAAGGAAAAATCTACTCTTACCCAACACACAAAAACAAATTTCAACTCGCATCCCATGCATCATGGATTTCCACCCACATAGCAAACTAGCTAAAAATGTCATCCTACGCCACTGGGACCAACTATGGAGCAGCCCCAAATGTAGGGCAACTTCCAGGAACCGCCACTGTTTGGTCACAGAAGGAGCCCTTCCTTCAAAGATACGCTAATAATGGCCAAATTCACGAAGGCAAACACTTTTGGCATTCAAGGCAGAAACATCACCAACCCGGTCATTCCATGCAACAAACACAACTGCGCAATCTGCCAACAAATGGACAAAAAACGCACATTCAAATGCTCACACACTGGGCTTAACTACAAAAACATTTTGTAACACCACAAATGTTATATATTTACTCACGTGTAACACATGTTCCAAACAATACATTTGTGAAACTAAACGAGAAATCCAAACACATATTAAAGAACATTTAAGGGACATTAAGAACAAAAAAGACACACCAGTAGCCATTCACTTTAATCTCCCAAACCACAACACCTCTTCAGTCAACTACAGAATTATTGAAGTTCTCCATCGCGATCCTGATTCACCGGAAGCAACGTCTATCCGTAAGGAACACGAGAGATTCTGGATCCATCAGCTACATAGCATGGACCCAATTGGAATTAATCACGCTGATTGGTGGCAATCTCTACCTGAAAGTAGTACAATAAATACAATAATTTCCTGCAACAAACGTTAATGGCCCCTCGGCTCTAAGCATATCTTCCAAATTTTGGCCTGATCCCTTCAGCGGGTCTGGAGAAGAAGTCGTTTTCATGAAAACTATGTCATCCAAGGTGGCTGCCGAACCATTTGGGCAATAAAGTTCCCTTGAACAAACTTGGTTTACCTCTTGCCCTGTCATGAGTTTTGAATCGATCCCCAAGCGGTTTCGGAGAAGACGACTTTTAAAAACATTTCTAAAAATCAGCCAAAATCCAAGACGGTCGCCAGCCAAATTTGCCGAACGGCTTCCTTTGAAGAAACCTGAATCGCTCTACACTAAGGATGCTTCCTGCCAAATATAATTGAAATCGGCCCAGTGGTTCTTGAGAAGAAGTCGTTTAAAGTAAAAGTTGACGCACGACGGACATGCACACGGTGGATGGTTGCCATGGCATAAGCTTACTTGGCCTTTCAGGCCAGGTGACCTAGTAATTGCTTATTGAATGTCCATTTGCAGGCCAAGAGAAGACTATTTTTGAAAATTTACCACTGGAATGACTAGCTGGGTTAACCAGCCAGTCGGTCCAATGGTAAATTTAAAAAATAGTCTTCTCTTCGCCTGCAAATGGACATTCCTCATGACCATTGCATAGGCCAGTTTTGGCCAGCTTCGGCATGAAAGGACTAAGATCACACGCCGGGAAATGACATGCATTCAGTCCACCTAGAAATTAAAAGTGTGATAGATCACAAAGGACGGAATTCAATAAGGGTTTTAAACCCGATTTAGCCTAAACCGGATAATAAATTACAAAGTAACTGCAATGCTTGGTTTATAGATAGAGCAATAGCCCTCACTGTTCTTTGGATGAGAGTTAGGTCATGCCCGTGTAATAGGTGTGGCCTAAATGCCCAAATATGGTCATTCCTTCTACGTGGGTGGGCCATCAAAGAGTCCCTCCCGCTTCCGAAGGATGACTATATTTTGGTATTTAGGCACCCTCCCTTGAAGGGTGTGTGTGGTCTGGGTATCAACCAATAAAATTGTGACGCTATGGCCCTATCTATAAAACTAACATTGCAATTACTTTGTGATTTGTTACCAGGTTTAGGCTAAACCAGGTTTAAACCTCCTTATTGAATTCCAGCCAAAATGTTTAGAAAAAACAATAGTTATCAAAAATATTAAATGTACATATTGTAATGAAATACATGCTTAGAAATCACAAGAAAATTGTTGAGAGTAAAGAATTATCACATTTGTAAAGTATCTTACTGATGTCTAAGGATAGTATTTACAATTACTTATTTAATTATTATTTTGACCATCAGAAATCAACTGGTGCCCAGTCGGTGTGACTCAATCACGTTCATTGTTTCATACAGCAGTACGCCATGGTTCGCCATCTCGTCTTCTGCAGGTCAGGAAAAGTTTGATAATCTAGATGATGACTGCAATGACGAGGATGATGATTATAATGACAACGACTGCGATGATGATGATGATGATGATGATGAACTGTAAAACATGTTAAGTAGCTACAAATATATGTAATGTGACATAGTTTTACCCTCACTATGGTATCTCCTGTGACCCTGTCTGCTATGAGATTAGGATGATTATCATAGACAGAATTATCATTTAATATTGCTGGCATATATGAATTTAACAATTGACTCATGTCACACAACTGACCTTTTCAGTTTTAGCTGTGTCTCGCCCATCTAAATCTAAGCTCCACCACACCACGCTCGTGTTGGGACGATCGATCTCTCAAGTCCCTGACTATCAATCTCTATAGAATATTTTGAAACTAACTCGACTGGGTGCTGTTGCTTTCTGTGGCAGCAATAGCGCCCGATCAAATTAGTTTCAGAATATTCAACAGAAAGTTTATTAAATAACAAAGACAAATCCGTGCAACGTGTCGGTCGGACTATTAAGCGTTAAAGACGGACAATTTCAAATCATTCATGACGTCATGATTATGACGTCAGCATAAAAGTCACTTAGTTGATTATGACGTCATATGATGTATGTATAAGCTGGAAAGTGAATTGTGATGTTCGAACATATGCTAATAACTAGTGTTAGGTCCGAATATTCGAATATCATTCAAATAGATCAATATGAACGAATGTTCATATTCCATACCAATATTCCAATACATATGATAAACTACAAAACTGTCTTAAATTGGATTGAAATCAAAATGTCGTTTTGAAAATGGCTGCCAAAACATTGTTTGGTCCGATTAATTTTAAACTTGGTCAATTTCTAGGTTCTATATTGACTTAGTTTGCTATCAATTTTAAATTGGACCCAGTGGCTTTCGGGATACACTTGACATAATAGGAATTTACGTTTTGGATATTTCAACTGCAACTACCCATATAGTTTTTATAGGATCAGCACTGCGTGGGTTCGACTTTAAGTGTGGCTACCGAAGATGTTTACTGATTTTGGCGCCAAAAGAAAACGGTCACGGTTCCACTTGCGCAGAGGCGTCGTGCAAGACCAAAATTTGGGGGAGGACAGATTGAAACTAATCCGGGTGTCATAATTGTTATGTAAATCAATAGGTTTAGCTAGTAGTGGGAACCAAGCAGATGTGTATTCGTCGTGTTCCCACTACACACCACCCCCTGGAAATTTCCAGACATAAATATTGACAGACGGTTGCCTACAAAATGATGATGATTTTGCTCAGTTTCTCCTGAAAAATAGTTGTCTAAATTTAGAAAATCTATATGTCAGCAAGCCAGGTCCACATACATTAATCGGAGTCGAATGCCTGGAAAGCTGAACAACATCAATAGCACACAACTCAAACAAGTAGCTGAATGCATGTATCAGGGAAGCAGCTTCACAGCGATTGAGACCAGCATCCAGAAAGCGCACACCATTGTCACATAAATAATCATATGGAGGCCCAGGCGCAGCTGATAAATACCATCTTTATATCTACCATTACATACCAGTGTCAGACATGAGCTCTAAACAAAAACCTCAAAAGAAAGCTCACCGAAATGAGATGTTTGAGAAGGGAAGAAATAAGACCGGAAGCGACAGTAATAGAAATGAAACAATCATGTAAATGGTAGGAACCGCATCAATCCACCATCACATAAAAAATGGTGGTAACATCACCAATCCACCATTACATAAAATAGCAAAGGGTCAAGTGCGCAGCTAGGGATTAATCTCAAACGCAAGATCCAGAAAAAAATGATAGATTGATGGCGAGACACAACCATTGCAGAAGCATGGCCAACCAACAATCCAAGAATCCCTTCTGGCAGCGAACAGAAAGCTTCATATCCCCGCAACCCTACCAGTACAAACAATAAGATAAAGTAAAGTAAGACACGCCGTCAATGACACACCATCGCAAATACCAAAATTAAAAAAAAAATGTAACAACCCATGAATCCAATAGTTTTCAAAAATCGTTTTTTCTTTATTCAGGGTGTCTCCCATATGAAATATAAGAAATGTGTGATAGCAATATTTAAACTGCATTTTCTCCTTGAGTTTTAAACCGAATGACTATTTTTCCCCAACAAAACATTCCATGATTTATACGATTACCGACATTTCCTTTCTATTTAGCTGTCAACATTTCCTTTCTATTTAGCTGTCGTCTGAAATATTCGCATATTCATTCATATAATTATATTAATATTTGAATACCAATTTTTATACGAATACTGCACACTACTAATAACATGGATACATAAGCTTCAAGCCAGCTTGTATGACTCGAGTCTACTCAAAATAGTATTTTGTTTTATGTATCTCACCATAGGTCAGGGGAAGGTGCAGGAAATTTGAAAAGAATGATTTATTCAAAACTTGGCGTGACACATCTTAGCAGGTCCATGAGAAGAAGGCCATTCTGGCATCCGCCCCCCCCCTCCCCCGCACCCACCATCTATGTGCAATCTAATGGTTTTATTGACAGTAATTGCACCACTTTATACAAAGGTAAATTGCAGAGGACACTAAGAACATGGAGGGTGTGCATACATACGTGTGTGTTCGTGTCATGTGAAGTTGATTTGTTTATCTATAAATTTACACAATGGTTGATTAAATTATCCAGAAGCCCATAACACTATTGTTATTATGGACCTCTGCTTTAACCTATATAGATGGTATCTTACTGTTTCTTAATATATTTTAGTTGCTGTTTGAATGTGGTGCCATTCTGTATAATCGATGTGATGACACGAATAGACTCCCGTGGGAGATCGATCATAATAGTAAAGCTGCTGTGATCCATGCTGCACAGTATTTGATGAAGCTTTCAGGTATGGACGATGACGAGCATAACATCATTATTAGTAGATGCATATTTATTAGAGTTTCTCCATTTTAGGCTGTCTAGAGAACAGTACACAATAAAACAAAGATGATATCAATATTATTGTATCTAGATGTTATGCCACAATGCCTTTCTTTCTGCCTTTCTGATTATGTCTTGGGTTTCGAAGATTTTTTATTCAGGCTATGCAGTGTGTTTTGCTGGACTTAATGGATGGAATTCAATAAGGCGGTTTAGATAGACCTGGTTTAAAGAGTTTAAACCTGGTTTAACTATTACTAGGTTTAAACCCGAAATTTTGAATTAACACACATGTTAATATCACCTTTCTAAAAGTATGTACACTTAAATCGATGCTGTGAAAGCTCTAGCATAATGTTATGAGAATAGCAAAAATTAAACCAGGTTATAAACCTGGTGACAATATAAACCGATTTCAAGAAAGCAGTTTATGTACTAAACCGTATAACAAATATCATAAACCTGGGGTAGGGTAGTTTAACTCCTATTGCTATGGGTAAAATTGGCACTTTTAAATTTGGCAAGTCAGGCCACCACTGAGTTAGTTTGAGGAAAAGTTCTCCCATTCATATACATAATGAGATTGACGTCCGACAGGTATTTAAGCGACCTCATTGTTTATTAGAAGAATAGCACTGATTTATTTTATTGCCACTTTCTTATTATTATTATTATGTCCATCGGTGTATTAATATATTTTAATAATTTTATCACATGTAGGCTGAGGTCACAATCAAAATGTGTAGTGAATGACATATCTAGCTACATCACGAACGTTTAAGTCTGTCAAGTGTACGACTTGCATGTCTTTGAAACTAATGTTATGGGGCACTGTTGCTGCCATAGGTAGCAACAATACTCAGTTGAATTAGTTTTAACATATTCAACAGCTTACCTGTATAATTACTTTAAAATTGGAATTCTGTTAATTCAGGGTGCAAAGTATATAAATTGATCCCAACACGCGTAAAGAAAATTGGATAGCTAGAAAGGGATTCCTCTATTCGCAAATAACTTCCAGATAGACAGAGAATTACATCAAACATTTTATTGTTACAGTGCCAACACGTTTCTAGTTAAGATGGAAAATATATTTTACTAGCAGACAAATTTGCCATTACCTTATATAAATCCATTCTGTTGGTCTGAATTTACAATAATGGACAATATATTAATTATAGTGAATCGAGTTCAATTCATTTCAATAACATTATATAACCTAGTAGATTTTAGGTGCGCAATAATAACATATTGTTATGTATACGTTTAAAACTACCATAGATGTGTATTTTGTTAGTCTGCATTAAATCGAAGCATATTTGAAATTTATTCACAATCATTCATAGTCTTTCTACAAGACACTCATTATATCCCACTGTGATTATATTCCACAGAAACGCCACGTATACTGAAATCACAGTGTAGATTGGTGATCCGTCAGATGCTGGGACGTCATAGAGTGAAACATATCAATGATTTGCCTCTACCTTTAACACTAATTGAATACCTTGATCTCCAGGACACCTAACTTAATACACATGCAACAAGCTATTGCGAGCAATCAAATTATGTATGCATGTATGCGTTCGTGCATGTGTGTGCGTGCGTGCGTGCGTACGTGGTATGGGTGTGTGTGTGTGTGTGTGTGTGTGTGTGTGTGTGTATGTATGGGTTGCTTGCTTGCTTGCTTGCTTGCTTGTGTGTTTGCGTGAGTGCGTACATATATATATATATATATATATATATATATATATATATATATATATATATATATATATATTTACATGAATGTGTAAATACTGTGCCGTAGAGACAAGAATAAATGCCATTCAAATCAAGATCTCAGTTACTATATCTCCCCTGAGAAACCTAAAATTCACAGACTTGTGTACACTTGGGTAAATGTATACACATTTACAATTCATCAAACATCTATGTATTGCTGGTATATGTAGTTTCATTAACTCTTGCTACTACATTGGCAATTTTAGCATGTGTATCTGTGCCCTCGCTTTCCACACAATGTAATGCATGCGTGCGTATGTGCCATAACCATAACCCAATATTCGCAAATGCCAAGGTGACTAAAAGCACTAATGTCATCCAGTTCATGTGACGATTCAGTGCCAGATTTGTGATGTCATTAGCAGCTGTAGGACGTGGATTTGCCGAAGCAGGGGTGTCCTCGTTGTTTGTAAACATACCGTCACTGCAAGTGTCAGCTGATCTAGCTTTTCTGCATGGATATGCATAATCCATTTCATATCGATATGTTGATTACTGTAATTGACACGCTCATCACACTTAAAGATGACATATTGTTGGCAAATCAATATTCTCGGGTTGTGACGAAATATGTAACAGTTTGATGGTGTAATTAATTCGCTGTTTTGATAGCTATGACAAATTCATCACTCTGCCGAGTATTAAATTTGTTATATAAGCGGGATGCACAGCCTTGCTGCAGCAACGGCACCCAGTCAAATTAGGTACAAAATATGCAACAGCTTTCCTGTATAGTTGTTTTGAAATTGAGACACTTGATTGGCAAAAATGCTGAATCGGGTGCATATCTGCCATTTTAGAGACAGGCATATTATTATGAGCTTTATATACTAGCTGCGCAGTAAAGCTAAAATACGCTTTTCGCGTGTGGTATACCGTGCGGCATTGCCCTCACGTGACGGGAATATCAGATCATCCATCCCTGATCTTAACCAATCAAATAACAGCATGTGGTTATGTGACATTACTGAAGGGTAATAATTGCGTGCCCGCTCCATGGGCACGCTTCTATTTATTGGTTCTTGAATTGCCTATGGGCATGGCCATTTCGCGCAGGGGATTGTGGGGGGTGGGTTTGTCTCGCGAGATCTCCATCGATACAAGATCTAATAATTCTCAGCGCGAAGACATGGCTCTATTTTTAGATTGCTGGATATCTCATAATTATTATCTTCATGTGCGTGATTCATGGCGATTTCTCTTATTTGTTCTGGTCTGACTGTAATAGTTTGCGCGGCGATGACTGCTTAATTATTTTAATAAACAGCCAACGGAACTCCAAATAACTACTCTAAATAAGTACTCTTCTTTTGCTGGAGGACTGCGTACAAAACATGTTTATCATTCCTTCTGCAGATGAAAGTACTCAAGCATATGTCCAAATTTGCACTCTATCAAACTGACCACAAATGGCTTCTTGCGGTGACCATGAGAACTTGTTTTGAAAGTTTACCACTGGAATGACTGGCTCGATAATTGAGCCAGTCATTCCAATAGTAACTCTGCAAAACAGTCGTCTATTATGATTCATATTCGTTGCATTCGAGATAGGGTAAAAATTACAGACTTGTTACAGACAGTCTTGAGGCGTACTATGTGTGTGGTAAATTTCAAAAGAATAATAATATTGTAGAGGGCGAAAAAGTAGACAGAGTTCGCTAACAACAATGTATCCATCTAAAAATAAAGGCTTGGCTTCTTCGAAACTACACCTCTAATGTAACGACCGGTCATCACAACGACTAGACTGTTACACAGACTCAACTTCGGATACCAGACAGACCGGGACCCAGTCTATCTCTGTAGCGGACTATAAAAGCAACACTGTGGATCATGAAATCACTACGTCAATGGCTACTCACTATGCCCCTACATACGAGATACATTTCTCGATCTCGTATCAAAAGAGAACTCGCGGGATACGAATGAATAATGGATGTGCGATTATCAGTAGTATCCTTTTGTCTTTAATCCATCCGCGGGAATAAATCCATGTAGTGTCAATGCAATTATGTAGCAGTATTGATAGACTACCAATGTTCCAAATTTCCAGTCAAAACTGCTGTCAATAATATTGTAGCAGATTGTTGAATACAGAAATCAACTGAAAGTGTAGGCCTATGCATGTGCTAAGTTAAGAACGTCTACAGGAAATTCGGCCACATAATTTCAACCATATAGTTAGATAGGTATATCAATACGCTAGTGAAGTAATGGATTGAGGGTAAAATTTCTTTTACCATAAAGTAATTTCGTAGTGCACGATTTCATACCGAAAATTTGCTAAATCTCCAGTGATTCACAGTTTTCATTGCCCTATTGTCTGTAGTATGTTTAGCCCCATACTTTCACCTACATAGACTTGAGCCGTAATATACTAGGTATATTACGAATCTAACAAATTCTAGATGAAATAATTTTATTAGGCAAAAATTGGCTTAAATGTTGGGATCTTTCGTGCTTTTCGGTGCCCTACTGTATGTATGTAATATGGTCGGCTCCAGAACTTCACTCACATAGACGTAGAGGGATTTGAATACGATAGTTATATTGGGAATTTGAAAAAATGTGACCGTGAAGTAATTTTGTAGTATGCGATTTCATCGCGTAAATTTGTTCCAATTTTAGCAGATCTGCGGGTTTTCAATGCCCTACTATTACCTGTCTGCAATAGGTTTGGCCATATAATTTCACCGATATGGTTAGATAGCAACATGCTAATGAATCTTGAGTTTTCTACCACGTAGTAATTCTGTAATAGTCAATTTAGTAGCCACGGACAGTTGTCAAATGCCAACAATTTACTATATTCGGTATCAGAATGTCTGTTCTCGGTTTGTAATCATTTTTATATATGGATGTATATAACTCAATATGAGCTAGTGCCTTTGCACAATTCTACCCCCAAGTAATCTCATCGTAGGTAGTTACATATTCGCGGTATGGCCCCATTGTAATATGGTTGGTTCACATTCACCACATTCAGATAGGTGCCGGTAGATCCTGGCATATCGCTCATAATGCGTTCGGCCCCAGAATGTCACCCATATGTTTTGATAGGTATAGGCATACGCTTACGGAGTAGTGAGATTTAAAACTATCTACCATGAAATAATTTTGGCTCAAATCTAGAGACCCAGTCAAATTAGTTTTAAATTAATCATCAGCTTACCTGTATAGGGGCCTAGTTACCTTGAAATTGGAAGTCTGGGAATTCATTATTCAGCGTATATATGTACATCGATTCTAACATGTAAAAAAATGGTGGAGCTTAGCTAGAAATAGGCGTGGCATAGCTAGAAATGGATCCCTCTATTGAAATTGGCATGAGCAAATTGAGCATTACAGGGCTAATACCACTTGTTAATGCGTGTTCCACACAATATGGACCACTTGTATTAAGAGAGCACCCGTATTTATAGGTCACATATTTTAACAAGGCCAATCATTGTAGACCCTTGCCATCCGAACGCACGTAGACCCGAATGCAATACACTCATCCTCTGACGGAGCGAGGGTAATTAATACCACTTGCTAATGGGCCTTTCAGGTTGTCTATCCATCATATTTCGTCATATGACGTCGTAATTAATTAAGTGACGCGTAGGATAACATAATGTCATGACTGACTGGATTTAGTCCATCTTAAATGCTTAATAATCTGACACGTTGTACGAATTGTATGTTTTTGTTATTTAATAAAAATGCTGTTGAATATTTTGAAAGTATTTTGACTGGGCGCTGTTGGTGCCATAGGCAGCAACAGCACCCAGTCAATTTAGTGTCAAAATATTCCACGGCTTACCTGTATAGTTTTCTTGAAATTTATCGTCTAGAAGTTCAGAAATCTATCGATCCCAACTCGAGAGTGGTATGGGTGGAGTTTAGCTAGAGATGGGCGTGGCATAGCTAAACTGGAAAGGTTCATTGTATTAATAAACCACCACAGTTTTCGGTGCCCTATTGTCTGTAGTATGTTCAGCCCCATAATTTACCCACAAAGACTTGAGCTTTAATATCTAACAAATTCTAGATGAAGTAATTTTAATACGCAAAATTTAGCTTAAATGATGGTGTATTCATGGTTTTCGGTGCCCTACTTTCCGTAATTTAGTCGTTTCCAGAACTTCGCTCACATAGACCTATAGGAGTTTGAATATGCTAGTTACATTGGGAATTTAAAAGAATTCGAACGTGAAGTATTTTCGTAGTATGCGATTTCATCGCATAAATTTGTTCCAATGTTGGCAGATCTGCGGTTTTCAATACCATACCGTCTGCAATATGTGTGGCTACATAATTTCACCCATGTGGTTAGATAGGGATATGAATACGCTAATGAATTTCGTAATATTCAATTTAATAGTCACGGACAGTTGTCAAATGCCAACAATTTACTATATTCAGTATTAGAATCGCAGTTCTCGGTTTGTAATCATTTTTTGTTACATATAGCTGTATATAACTGAATATGTACTACTGCTTTTGCACGATTCTACCATCAAGTAATTTGGTAATATGTGGTTACATATTCGCCATATGGCCCCATTGTAATATGGTTGGTTCACATTCATCACATTCAGAGAGGTGTCGATATGTCCTAACATATCGCTCATAATGGGTTCGGCCCAGAATATCACCCATATGTTTAGATAGGTATAGGCATATGCTTACGACGTAGTGAGATTTTAAAATTTCGTAACGTAAATAAGCTCAAACTTAGGCTAATTCATGGGTTTCATTGCAATACGTTTGCCCTGTAGGTGGGGTTTAGAATACACCTTCCGTATCCTCTGCGTGTCGTAAGAGGCGACTAAAGGAGGTAAGGGTGAGGTAACCCTGACAGAAACCTCGAGCGCTGAAGACGGAGGTTCCAGGCCGCACGGCGCACTCTAATAAACCATGGATCCACACACTTAACGCATATGATCATGTCGATAGTCACTTACAGGACTGGCGGTATGATCAGCGAACGAAAAGAAGAAGAAGAATTGCAATACGTTCACCCCCAGAATTTCACCCACAAATACTTATAGGAAATGTGCTAGTTGTATTCCGAATTTAAAAAAATTGTACAGGAACGTAATTTCATAGTACACAATTCCATACCGAAAATTGGCGCAATTTCTGTCAGATCAACGATTTTCTGTACCACACTGTTTGCAACAGGTTCGACCCCAGAAGTTCACCCATATGGTTAGATATGTATATGAATAGGCTAATAAAGTATCAAAGGTTTAAAAAATGTTTACTATACAGTAATTTCCTCATATGCAATTTAGTAGTGGCACACCATTCTCAAATTCCAATAATGTACTATATTCGGTACCAGAATATCTCTACATGCATTGTAGCCAGTTTTCGAACATAAGGCCATGTGGACCTCACTATGTTCTCGTGCTGTGCGAAATATTGTAATAATTCTACCACCAAATATTTTTTATAGTAATGTGAAAATATTTCTATATATCCCATATTATTAGCCGCATGTACTGGTAGAACCTGACTTATCAGGCTAATACCCTAACATTTGTGCATATGGTCAACAAGATCGTCATCATTACAATGGTTGAGGCCGATTTTGGCCTTTTTGTCAAGCAAAAATATTTGATTTAATAGTTTGTCTCTGTTTCCAGTAACGATATCGTTTAATAGGTGACATAGATACGATAGCTAAATGAAACAGATCACGATGTCGTGGCTGTTTCCAACTCGGTCTTCAGTCAGAATGTTTTCTACTATATCATTTTCGTTGGAGAAAACTAGGTTCACGGTATTGGTTCTATCCTGGCCACTTAACTTTGTTGAAAAGGTTATCTGTCGGTACAGATCGGGGTCCTGTATTGCATCAAACATATACTTGCTTTGTGCATTTCACTAGCATTGCAGTGTATATTTCACCAATAAATTTCCGGGTAATAAGCTCTTCACGTCTGTTTAAGAAGGTATCAAGATTTAGGTTTAAAATAGTTTTTACAGTCTTCTCTAATATGTTTGAATGGATGTCAGGGTCTGTACTGCTTCTTGCGCCGATTTTCTACTGACTGGGTTGCCAGTTCTGTTGATTTCTTTATCTTTACAAGTTGTTGATACCTAATGACCCTGTTTTGATATGTTACTCTCTATTGATACAGTAGTGCAATTTTCTCATCACTGGCTGCTCTTAATTGTGTCTGTTCCTCTCTCTGTTAAGGAGTTTGGCCTGGAGAGAAAGGATGGATGGAAAAATTGTTTGACTGACCAAAAATATAAGCTGCTTTTCCTAGCCCATAGCTAATACTGCCCATATCTTTTTGCATGAAATATTCCTTCTTTTGTGGTATTGTCAGCCTATATCTTTGTCATGAGTGGCTTGTATGCCTTTATATAACTTCATTTTTTCATAAAACATTGGAGTTTATTCTCAGAATTATAATAACTTCCGGGCACGCTATTTACCATTGATGTCTTGCATCAATATGTGTACTTGTTACTTATCTTATATGGCACCCAAAGTGTGACCCGAAAATAGTGGATGTATATGGGAATGTTATATGATCTTGTGATTCAGTTGTGCTAGTGGCAATACTATGAAAGGATTGACAAAGACTGATTAACAATTAATTAATAAATTTCATGGTCTTTTAATCAACCTTTCTATAGCAATGAAACGACATCTCCCATATTGATATTGTTATAAAGCACGATAATAATCTGGTGTAGAGGACCTTATTAATTATATAGATCGGTAGTCAATGGACCATTCCAGTTTTTGCTATGCCCCGCCCACCTCTAGATAAGCTCCACCCACACTTCGTCGTCTTGGAATCGATCGATCCCCGAATGCCCTATCAGTTTCCTGAAAACGCTACAGGTAAGCTGTTAAATACTTTGTAACTAGGCAACAGCGCCCAGTCAAATTAGTTTCAAAATATTCAACAAAATATTTATTAAATGGTAAAGACATACAATTCGTACAACAACGCATAGTCCGTCTTCAAATATGCGTTCATAACGTACTTATCTACGTCATTCACGGTGTCATAATGATGTCATTCATTACGATGTCATTCTACACGTCACATAATTGATTATGACGTCATATGTTGGGTGGATTAAGTGGAAAGGTCTAGTGATCAGTTAATCACGTTCCGGTGATCATTCTAATGAAAATTTAAGACTGATGTTTGATCGATTTACTGATATTAAACGAGTGATAATAAGTAGCATTAATTAATTAATTATAAGTGGCAGACTTATAGCCTGATGATGAAAATAGTAATCTTTCTCAATCAGGTGACTAATCAGGATGCAATATAAATACGAAATCTATATCCAATGACAGGCATATAACATAACAATGATCATATAAAACATGGATCAAATCATAAATTCAATATTCACTAGATTGCTCGGTTAATGACGCGTCATCGCAAATACCCATGATCACCGCTTTCAACTTTTGGCCCCCCCCCCCCTCATAACCCACTCCCGGGGATGGGGTGGGTGTAGGGTGGGGGTAAATGTCCTCTTGCACTCCGCAGTCACATACCAAACTTGGTTGAATTTCGTCCAACAGTGTCAGAGGAGTTGCA
Organism: Chaetoderma sp. LZ-2023a; assembly: GCA_034401795.1. Taxonomy (NCBI): domain Eukaryota; kingdom Metazoa; phylum Mollusca; class Caudofoveata; order Chaetodermatida; family Chaetodermatidae; genus Chaetoderma; species Chaetoderma sp. LZ-2023a. Next base: position 60,139,043 of record CM067374.1, on the reverse strand, counting down.
TTACAATCAATTTCTTGAACTTTTGACACACGCACGCACACACGCGCGCGCGCGCACACACACACACACACACACTCGCGCGCGTGGCGGGGCCAAATCTAAATGTGCTCATGCACTCCGCATTGATATGGTTACCATACATACCAAATTTGGTTTAATTCCGTCCATCAGTTTCGGAGGAGTTGCATTACAATTAATTTCTTGATCTTTGGCACCCCCCTGCTCCAAGCCAAATTTAAGGTGTGCCCATGCACATGGGTAATGCACATACCAAATTTGGCTGAATTCCGTCCAATTGTTTCAAAGGAGCTGCATTAAAATCGATTTCTTGACCTTTTGGCACCATTCCTCACCCACTCCTGCTCATGCACTCAACATTGATATCGGTGACCTTGTCCAACGGTTTCGGAGGAATTGCATTACAATCAATTCACCCACGTTAAAAATTGACCTTTTGACCCCTTCCCCTGCCCCCTGGGGTGGAGCCAATGTAAATTTGCTCTCGCACCCCGCACTCATATGGGTAACACACCAAATTTGGTTTGAATTCTCTCAAATGATTTCAAAGGAGATGTGTTACAATCGATTTATTGCACGCAACGTCGCACGCACGAGCGCACGCACGCACGCACGCACGCACGCACGCACGCACGCACGCACGCACGCACGCGCGCGCGCGCACACACACACACACACACACACATGTTGGACGACATAATCCTCACTTTTCTTCGAAAATCGTAGGGACAATTACACATGCTGACTTCATACACATTATGACTTACAAAATGGAAAGATGGCAAAATTCTAAGATGTCTGGCGACCAAATTGGCCGATCGGCTTCCTGTGAACAAACTTGGATCCCTATGCCCTAAGGATGCCTCCTGCCAAATATATATTAAATCGGCCAAGTCGTCCTCGAGAAGAAAACATTTGAAATTTCCCATTTCTTTAGTATTGGAGTTTTGGCGGGAAAATGATCCAAGATGACCTTCCAGCCGTTTATCTGACATTTTCGAAAATGGCAAATTTAAAACTAGAATAACCAAAAACCTATATAAAATCAATTTCGGCTCCAAAGTCCATCAAATAAAAATACCTAATATGGCCACCAAAGACATTTTAATTGGTCCATGGCAGCCATGGTTTTTTGACGCATCAACTTCCCCTGAGCAAACTTTAATGGCCATTAAGCCCTAATAATATCTGCCAAATTTAAGGCTGATCTGTTCAGTAGTTCTGGAGAAGTAATTTTCGCGAAAACTAGGTCATCCAAGATATCCGCCGAACCATTTGGTCCAGCTATTGCCCATGATCATATTTTATGAGGTTTCCATTGATCACCCAAGACGTTTCCAAACATCAGCCAAAATCCCTGATGGCCGCCGACCAAATTGACCGATCGGCTTTGTTTGAACAAACTTGGATCCCTATGCGGTAAGGATGCTTTCTGCTAAATATACTTGACATCGATCCAGTGGTTCTTGAGAAGAAGTCATTTAAAGGAAAAGTTGACACCCGACAGACGGATGGATGATGGACATACGATGGATGGTCGCCACAGCACAAGCGCACTTCCAGGTGAGTTAATAACCAACCGTGACATGCTATTAGATACGTTAACATAATAATAAACGATGCTAAAGCTTATATAAGCAGATATACAGTAAAAATATATATTAAGAAATAAGCTTACATAATACGTTCTTAATGATGTCAATTATTTTTTGCAATACTGTAGTCTCGTGTGTGTGTGTGTGTGTGTGTGTGGGTGGGTGGGTGGGTGGGTGGGTGTGTGTGCGTGCATGTGTCACATGCGCGCATGCGTGTGTGTGTGTGTGTGTGATGCGTGCGTGTGCGTGTGTCTGTATGCTACGGACCTGAATAAGCCGGAGAATAATATGTGAATACCATTTGTGTGAGTATATATGCTATAGACAACAAAAATGTTAGCCTCATCATAACAGTGACTTTAACTTCAGAAACATGGATTGGACCTCAAACTGTGCAAACTCTCGAATAGGAGAAAAATTCTGAAATACTGTAGAAGAAAACTACCGAACACAAGAAATAACTGAAACAACAAGAGATAAATACATTTAAACTTTCTAATGTTAAATGGTAATACTGCTCCCATTCAAGACATTACAGTTGGTGGGAAATTCCATAAAAGTGGCCATAAGATAAGTTAAGCGAACGTCCAGGTTTATATTCCTAAAACAGCTCAAACTGGCACGAATGTATATCTATACCCGTGCAGTAATTTGACCTCATTTGATAAAGATTAGAGTGACTACAACGGAGACTACTACCTTAGCAAGTTTACTACTATGTAAGCTAAATGGAACCATTACAGACGTATTTCGAAGTGCTAGAAAAGGTCTTCCATTCAAACAAAGGAGGCCAGGTTTTCGCTCAAAAACTCCATTGACCAGGGACTACAAGCTTGAGCAGGCTAGCAAGTAAGAAAGAGGCTGACGATAAATCTTTCATTTCTTCTCTCCATATCCACAAACAGAATCTTGACGACGAGGAAATTACGTATAATACAGCAGTTAGGGAAGCGAAAGTGAGGCAATAGATGACAGAGAACAGTTTTAAGTGGCGTCCATTTCAATTGGGAACCATTAATTTTTGGTTTACCTCAAGGAGCAAATCTGAGTCCAGTACTTTTACTGCTCTACGTGCATAGTTTACCAGATGTGGGTTCCAGCATAGCTAAATAATTTGCTGATGACTGTAAGTTTCCCCATAACATTGAATCTATAGAAGACTGCCAGGACATTCAGAAAGACATAGGTAATCCATCCAAGTGTTCCCAGGCCTGGCTTCTATTCTTCAAAACCACCAAGTGCTCTGTACTTCGAATCAGAAGATCAATCAACTTTATGTATAACTTAAATGGTGAAAATTCTCAGGAGGCTAATCATCTGAAAGATCCTGGCATGATAATCTCGAATAATCTGAAGCCAGCCAAACACGTTGAGTCCATCTTATGTAGAGCTAATAAAAAAACTAGCCATGATTAAAAGATGCTTCACCAACAGATCTCGGGTAACTTCACCTATTGTATACGACGCTGGTACGACCATTGCTAAAGTACTGAGCCTCTATTTGAAATCGTTGACTACGGAAAGACATCCCTAGAATTTATAACATGCAAACATGGTGTTTTGTGTGATGTGGTGTATGATGGCCTCTGGTCTTCTAGTAAACACGCATCAGGTGGATATCAACATTTAATTATCAAATTTATTTTCCCAAGCTATCTGTTATCACTGTCCGATCCTTTCTACCCATAGATATCTATATGGTGTAGATAGCAGACACTACAACCCCTCCCCACCTTAGTATGATTCTATGTCTAATGGATAACTAATTACTTTCTATATAGTTACGAGGTGATACAAGGCAATAACTTCGATTATGAATGACTATTAATAAACAGTGCTTAGAGTGTTTATGATGTTGATGTATAAAAAGTTTATATCCGTCAGTAATGCTCATAGTCTTTGAGATATGCAGGCACACGTCTTTCTCGAAGAGGTCTATGAGCTTACTGCTCTGATCCATGTCTGATTCTATGAGGTTCATGTGAACACCCGTCTGAAGGGATATCCAGGGCAGTCCGTAACATGGATGGTTCTACCAACACAGTTTGCCCTTGGATGTCATTTTCTGCCTATGTAATGCAGGAACCTCATAATGGTGTCCTGGTGGCATAGGCACCACAATGACTGGGCCATCATTCTCCTCCCCTTCCTCAAATAGGAAACTTGTACTTTGTGTTGGAATTTTCCTGAAGAAGGACGTGTTTCGCGTAATCCTATGACTGCCCAAAGATGCTGTGATCATAGGTCCTTTTCGCGCACATACTGTGTAAGGTGTAGGACTGAATGGCGTGGAAAGTTTGTTTCGCTTAAAGTCTGGCTTAACCACTGTCACCAATCTGTAGGTCACATGGATTCACATGATTTCGCTTATCGGCATACTGTTTCATTTTCTGTTTAGACGAATTGTTATTGACCTTTGCGCGTGAGTGAATTTCCAGTTCAGGAGGTCACCTCTCCTGCTGATATATGCGCGTTTGTGGTTCTCTCGCGAATAATAACCGAAATGGTGTGAACCCTATTGCGTGGTATAGTGCGATACTGTCGCAGAAAACTATTCATTTGTTGTTTCCAGTTCTTTTGCTCTATGTGGGCAGCATGAATAGACTTCATTAGCGGTTTATTAAATGACTCTGCCTGAGCATTCGCTCTTGGCCACCGTGGTTTAATTTGATGATGTTCAAAGCCGATATGCTTTGCAAACTGGGCAAATGCATGAGAGTTAAATGGACTACCATTGTCTGTCTTTATAACATCAGGAATACCATATTGATATAACACCTTGTCAAGTACAGGGATGACCGTGTTAGCACTTGTGGATTTCACTATCTCCACAATGGGATAACGAGAGTATTCATCAATGATAATGAACAAGTAATCTCCCGTAGGTAAAGGACCATAAATATCTGCACTCAAACGGTGCCATGAACCACTAGGCACCGCTGACATATGAAGAGGTTCAAGCTTACTTGTATTTGAGTAGGTAGTAGCTTGACAAGGCGTGCAATTCTTTATGACTTTCTCGACTTTATCATTCATACCTGGAAACCATAATTTTGACGGTATGTATGCTTTTGTACGATGCATGCATTGGTGCCCTTCATGTGCCAGCAACACTGCCTGGTCCGGTAACTCAGCAGGTATAATGATAAGATGATCCCGTAATAATAAATTGTAAGCTCATCGCGTATGTTCTTAAAGTCATGTAGTTCATCATAATTTATGTCTAGGCATGTAAGGTTTTCAACTCAAACCATCAATCCGTACATACCAATTCTATTACTTTCTGAAATGTTCTGTCATGCTCGGTGGCAGCTTTGATGCTTGCTAATCTCATGGCATTGGGTACTGAAGTTTCTGTTAGGAAGTTAACATACTGTTCTGTTAACTGTTGTTCACGTGATGCATCCATATTGTCTGTATCAGAAGGATGTCTCGACAGGTAGTCAGCTGGATTTTTGTCTCCTGGTCGGTAGGTTATTGTTAATTTATAGGGAAGAAGCCTCAGACCCCAGCGTTCAATGCATAAAGGTAGTTTCTGTTTCATCCCAATTTTCTCAAGTGGTTTGTGATCTGTCACAACTACAAAGTGTTTCGCACCATTCACATGCGCACCTAGACCGACTGGACTGACATCTACTACAATTTCAATTGTCTTATTCGGAAATATGCCATGGCTGTTCTCTCTGCTAATTGTTCCTTCACGTGCTGAAATGCAGTTTCTTGTTTGTCCGTCCATATCCATAAGCTTTGCTTAGTAAGATGCTAAAGCGGTTCTGATATGGTCGCATAATCATGAATGAACCGGACGCTGTAATTAAGCATTCCTAGTAAGCTTTTCACCTCTGATACATTGTTTGGTCGTTTAGTATTGCGAATCACTAAAACCTTCCTGAGATCGGGCGAACACCGTTTTCACTGGACACAAAGCCAAAAAAATCAATAGGGCTCTTGTTATATTCGCATTTGTTCTTATTTAGTGTAAGTTCGTAATCGTACAGTCTTTGAAGAGTTGCCTCCAATGCTCTTGTTTTGTTTTACCAAATATGTCGTCAGAAATGATTTTTGTGTTAGGTATGTCTTGTATGACATTTCGAATTGTCTCCTGGAATACCTCGGATGCTGATGAAATAAGTTCAGTCTCTTATACCGGAAAATACCAAGATGTGTACTAAATGTAGTCATAGAGCGCGATTCAGGTTCTAGTTCTAACTGGTGATATCCGGATCGGCTCGCAAATCAAGTTTACTGAAGACCTTTGCACCATTTAAATCAGTAGTGAGTTCAGATAATGTAGGTGTATTGTGACGTTCTCGCAAAATAGCTTTATTAGCGGCCTGCATATCCACGCAAATCCTAATGGCGTTCGAATCCTTCTTTGGTGGGATAACAATGGGAGAGACCCACGGTGTAGGTACCCCATCAACTTTCTCGATAATGTCTTGTTCTAATAGTTTATTTATTTCTGTTTCGACTTTAGTCCATAGGTGAAATGGTACATGCCTGTGTTTCTGCACTACCAGTTTAACAGTCTCGTCAATGTGTAACTTAACTGTTGTGTTTTTTAGTTTACCAATGCCCTCATACAGTTTTGGATTTGCTTTGACTCCGGAAATACTGTTCAACACCTTAACGAGACCTAATTCCTGAGCGGTATTGTGTCCTAGCAATGGTCCATTTGTACCACGTACTACATGAAATTAATGACACTGAATTTGGTTTGCCATTTCCACAGTGAGGGTGCAATGACCTAATACTTGTGATGGTGTGTTACTGCCATATGTGTATACGTTTGGTTTAGTCTTTCTATGTAGATGTCGTTTTCCATTGTTCACATATGTACTTTCACCTAGAATGTTTACAGAAGCGCCTGTGTCTATCAAGACCATAATGTCTCTGTTATTCACTGTCAAGTTCGTAGTTGGCGATCTTTTACCTACTGCGCTTATTACTGGACTCGAAGTGGAAATAATGTATTCATACTCATCATCACTGGAATCAGTTTACTTGTATGTTGGCACCGTCTATGGGAACTGAACTGTTAGTGGCATGTACGTGGGAAATACGCTTGTTTGAAGCTGATTTTAATTTTAGACAGGCACAGGCAAAATGGTTTTGTTTCTTTCAATAATTGCAAGTTTTCCCCTCTGCTGGGAATTGGCCAATATGAGGATATGAGCAGCCGCAAAATATGCATTGTTTCTTGGGAATAGGGCGGAAAGGTGTGCTTTGTGGATGCATTGCTCCTCTCTTACTATTCAGAAAGATTCAATTTTGTTGGCGTGTTGATTTTTGCTTACTTCCATGAATGTTTATGTTTTGCACCTCATTATTTATGTGTATTTCAACCGTACTTACCATGTCTCTTTCCATCACAGCAGCCTGTATCTCTGTAACTTCTAATGTCCTACCCATCTCAAGAATTTGTGATAGGTCTTTGTCTGTTTTGCGAAGGGCATGCCTACAAAACCTGTTTGACAAGCAATTCTGAATAATTTGGGAAAGGATTTCTTTGTTATTGTCTGCAAATAGACAGTTCTTTGCTAGCTGTCGAAGTTCTGTTACTTATTAGTCAAGACATTGTCCCTGTTTTGGTTCACAACCACGAAACTTGTATATCTCCATCTGAACATTTGTGCGTAGGTCAAAGTAGTCTTTGAGTACTTTTTTTGTTGCATCATATGTATTATCTGTTGTACCTTTTTTTGCCTGATATATATCGTAAACCTGCTCCCCTGCATAATGTATGAGTAGAGCATGTTGTCTCTTCTCATCTGTAATATTTAGGGCTACGAAGAAGTTTTCCAGTCTATCCATCCATTTTGACCACTTTGTACCTGCATTTGTTTTATCTGATTTGTAGTCAAATGACGGAAACGCCTATAACTGTTCCATAATGTTTGCAAATAACCTTGAACTTGAATATTCACGAAAATAGGTTTAATCACGAAAATAGGTTTAATCACGAAAATAGGGTTCATGAAATTTAATTTCCTATTGCACTCCTGGTTTGCCGAATATTTATGACATATTTTTATCTCGTCGCCATATTATGATGGCCTCTGGTCTTCTAGTAAACACGCATCAGGCTGATATCAACATTTAATTATCAACTTTATTTTCCCAAGCTATCTGTCATCACTAACCGATCCTTTCTACCCATATATATCTATATGGTGTAGATCGCAGACACTACACGGTGCACCTTTCGAGAATTTGTAATTGAGATGAAAGAAAACTGACCTTCGCAAAATCTATAAAATAAATAATGGCTATTAAAATATCAACAGAGGATTTCTTCCAGGCATCAAATACTGACACACATGGACACAGTCAAAACTTTATAAACAACCATCATGCATGATGCTCAGAAGGAATCAAGGAAGCATCACATAAGAATAATGTCAGTCTTATGATTATTATATGCATATCTGCATGCTTGTCTTACGCTGCTGCAATTTGTAACATGGTCTGCCTAATGATGGTATTTTAGCTCGGTCTACCTAAGGCTGGAAGGTATGCATATACATATATGTATAGCATAGTATTCCTAAAGATGGTGTTTTGCCTATTCCTTTAAATGGCTATAGCTGACAAAAGTGTTTCTAAGATTTTACACATTTGTACGGTTATATCCTGTATTTTATTCGAAGTGCAATTTTCATTTAGCCAGATAACAAAAGCATCTCACATTCTGCGCATATGTATGATTTTTCGCCTTTCTCATGTGTCTACTGGCATATATAGTTTCAAATGGACAAGAGAAAAGACATTTCCCATATTTCAATGTTTTTCTTGTTTGTGTATTCACATATGTGATTTTAAATGGTCTAACCGAGAACATGTCTTCTCACATTCTTAGCACATGTGAGGTTTCAGTCATGTATGTATAAGCATATTTAATTTTAAAGAACCTAGCTGAGTAAACCATTTTTGACATTCTAGGCAATTGTAGGGTTTCTGTCCTGTATGTACTCGCTTATGTAATTTTAAAGAGCATTGGTGAGAAACCCTTTGCTCACATTCTATACATTTGTAAGGTTTTTCTCATGTATGCACCCGCATATGTGATTTTAAATAAGGCAGCTCAGAGAAACATTTTGCACATCCTACACACCGGTAGCTTTATCTCCTGTATGTATCCTAATATGTCTTTTTAAATCATTTATCTGAACAAAGCATTGCTCACACTGATAATGTGTATGGTTTATCACCTGTATGTATTCGGTTATGTATTTTTAAAGAAGCTAGATGAGAAAAGCATTTCTTACATTCTGCGCATGTGTATGGTGTATCACCTGTATGTATACGCAAATATGATTTTAAAGAAAATAGATGAGAAAAGCATTTCTCACATTTTACACATGTGTATGTTGTCTCTCCTGTATGTATTTGCATATGTGATTTTAAATGGCCTAGCTGAGATAAACATTTCTCACATTCTACACATTTGTAAGGTTTCTCTCCTGTATGAATACGTATATGTGGTTTTAAATGTGGTCGTTGAGAAAAGGATTTCACACATTCTACACATTTGTATGGTTTCTGTCCTGTATGAATTCTCATATGTGATTTTAAGTGTTTTATCTGAGGAAAGCATTTCTCACATTCAACGCACTTGTAAGGGTTCTCTCTCACATGTATCTGCATATGTGTTTTTAAATTAACTAATACTTATGGAATAGCACTTTCCACATTCTGAACCTCCATTGCATGTCTTTCCTTTATGTATTTGCATATAGATGTTTGAGGAAAAGGGTGAGACAAAAATGTTGCCCAATCTTCATGTTCTGATCTAGCCTGTGTATGCATTTTGCTTTTGTTTTACATTCACATAATGGAGAAAAACAGTTCTCACATCCAGCCATTTGAATGTTTTGTGCCCTGAATGTGTTTCTATGTGGATGCTTAAGTCTGTGATATCACAAAAATAGTCTCCACATTCCAGGCATCTATACACCTCATCTCTGAAATTTTTCTCCATTGTAATTTATTGTTATTAATCTTAAAATTTATATTAACATATAGCTGCAAATTACACACAAATATGACTAACAAAACATGAAAATATACAGGTGTTAGGGAGCTGAAATGTCTAATATTCAATTTCTTACAACAATATTAAACTGTGTTTCTATCACAATCTATTATATTTAAAGTATCTCTGGTATATTATTAGACTTGCATTAAACTCACTGTGTTAAACTATACACAGAAATTACATTTCACACAGACAATATTAAATTTCTGGACTTTCAGGTCTGTGTTTCAATTGAGTAATTTAATTATGCCTTACTAAATGTACTAAATTTCATTATATGCATACACACAGCTCCTTTTTTATTTTCGTTCCATCATCCAGATGTGATGTTGCCACTCCGAAATACAAGAACAATGCCGTACTTGAGAAATGAATGAGTTCATGGATTAATAATTCTTATTTTTGTGTGTAGAAATCCAAATTTACATAGAAATGTGATGCAAACATGTGTATTCATCTGGTATTTATTTGAAAATGTCTTTAAAAGGGCAAGAGCCCCAAGGCATTTGTACTGCTCTACTGCAAGAACCCTATTTGAACCAAAATGTGAAAAAACACTGACTTGGACTGTCAATTCTAACCCTTCAGCATCAAGCATGGAAGACTAGGATCTAAACTGCAAAACTGTAACAGGAAACATAATCATTTGGGCATCAGGAAGTGAACCTTGTCTTAATGTACCAAAATATGGCACTAAAACAAAATAGTGCATGATACCCACTGACCCAAATAAAACAACTTCACATTCCTAGTCAGCTTGGCGCGGATCCTATATATCCCTGATCAGATGTCATGAAACACAAATATTTTCCATGATTAATTGATGATAATCCCCGCTTGACACCTACATATCATTTCTTGCAAAGTAATGTTTAAAAAATATTAACCTATATTATAATACAAAACATGCATTAAAATGATTATTTTCATATAATATTTACATAAAAATGACTAATGTTGGGATTGTAATAGGTAGAAAAGTGTCATTCAACTTTGATAATGGAAAGATCAAGTACAGCTCAGGACTAAGTTAACAGAGACCAGAAACAAGATTTACTGTACTAGTCCTACATATGCCAAGACGTCAGGGCATTTTGAAAACAACATTAATATTCTACATAATTTTTATATTGGACATTGTATATATGATGCGATTAACACAACTAAATCGCTTAGTTAGCTCTGTTTTGAATACGGCTCGCGAAATGGAACAAGACGGAATAAAACAAAACAGCACAATAGTAAGGAGTACATAAAGCAACACATGTTCTGGTTGTGTTTCACTTTTGTGGCAAGTTGGTCCTGAGCTGTACTGTACCTAGTATAAAGAAATTACTTTTAAGTAAAGCAGTTAACGAGGCTACTTATTGGTATTTGACAAAGTAGAGTAACATGTTTCATAAATTTTTCTTATTTAAATTCAATTATTTAAGCTATTATGTTGGACTGATGTTGGACTGATGTGATATAGGTATGGGATTATATATGGGATTATATATTTTATGAAATCAGCCATGTGCATTCGGATTGTTGATACTTTTTTCCAGACACCACCCATCAACATATGTTTGGGCCCAACACACAACACATCTTCAGAATAAGTGATTGATGTTGGACTGATGAGGTTTTGCTTTTTTGGAAGGCTTGATTATTATATTTGCTATAATATGTCCCAAGTAAGAAAGGCATTTATTGGTTAATAAACAATCCTGAATGGGAATTAGTCCCTAACCACATATGCCAAATTTTGGCCCAATCACATCAGCAGTTCAGGAAGATAACTAGATTTTTCTATAACTAGATGATCTTAATTGGCTTCCAGCTAATTCAACAGACCAAATTTTGCTGAGCAATGTTGGTCCAGCTGTCTTGAAGATCTTTTGAGTTTCTTGTCAATCAGCCAATCAGTGTCAGAGATGGTGCTTTGAGGTAGTTATTTAAAATATACCCTAACCAACTGCATCTACAAATCAGTGTCATTTGAACAAATTGACAGATCAGTCATAGTCAAAAGTGTAAAATGTGCAGTCAGTAAGCATCGGACCGTATTTATAATGTATGGTTAGTTGGCAAAAGCTTCATCAGTTCTTTCATGCATCAGGGATAGTTGGCAACCGGGAATGTTGCGCAGTCATTACCTATTTTGGCCCATCTCTTCAGCTGTTCAAGCGAAATAATTATTTGTAAATAGGCTTATCACAGAAGTTGACAATTAGTTGAATAAAAAATTCAGGTTCCCTTGACCACCATCAGCTTATGCCCTTGTTGTACCTCTTGGTGGCATTCACAGCAATCACCAAAGCATTTTATGAGAGGATGCTTAGACGTGTGTCTAAAAATGACACATAATCCAGGATGCCTGCTGAACATTTTTTAGATATTTATTATCCAAATAACAACATCAAGGAGACTGATCTTTCCATCTATTAGCCACTGTACGCATGCTGACATTCTTCACAGCAGCTACACATTCGGTATGGTGTTGTCTATAATAGGAACATATTTAAGATACCACTGGAAGTCATCACGCATTTCATGAACAGTGACTATGTTATATGTCACCAGTCAAGTAGGAACACAATTTTGTCTAGAATTAGAAGCACTTGTAATGAGATATGGGTGTGGCTTTATGGCGTGAAAAGGCAGTAGTATTAATCAGAATGCTGTAAAGAGATGGGCCCTTAGCCTTCATACTTCAAGTCAATTGCAAACATTTAATGGAACTGAGTGACAGCTATACTACCAAGCAATGTACTCAGCATGAAGTGGCAGGTCCCTCGAGGATTCGGTCTGATAGATAGGATAGGATCAAAATTCGAATAGTCAATATATGCACCTCAGCGCTAAACACAGAGGAAGATACACAAGAATTAATAATCTATGAGTCGAAAACATGCGAATGAAGCTGTAAATGTATATCACAAAACAGGTTTGTCAAATAGAAAAATTCAAATATAGCTTACCAGCAGGCTATATGAGCCTCTCTCTACGACTGTTGCAACTATGTCCTCTGAAAACAATCTGTTAAAGCTGGTGGCATTGATGTGATTCATACACCTTTAATCTATGTATGTGCTTTAATTTTGCAACTGTGTCAAGAGATCTTTGTAAAACAAAATCTACTGCATTATGACATAACACCAATTCCTACTGCTATGTTTACCGATTTAGGTGATATGCGTACAGCCAAAAAACCCACAAATCAGTGTTGAAAAACAAACTTAGATTTTGATATTTAAGTCAGATTGGAGATAGCATCATAGATGGGATCTTATGGATGGTCTCTCAAACTTCAAAAGGAATCGTTGCTGAATCTAAGTCAAAATCACAGAGTATCATTGTAAGAAACTCACCCATAGTAATGTCTATGTGATATGTAATCGACACTTTGATTCCAGTATTAACTCGTCTGCAGGAGCGAAGTATGTTAAAGTGCCAATTACAGCACGTGCAAGAGACAAGAGAGACAAAAGCAGTTTAAATTTCAAACACAGTAAGCAAGAAACAGTACATCGGCATCATATGCACATTTTTTTAAATAGAAAAATATATAACCAGACTATTGATGGTACACGAAAACTCCAACACAGTCTACGTGGTAGAGGTTGTCTGTATTGCTGCATGTTTAATACAACCAGATAAATCAATAGCTAGAACGGTCAATAGCAGAAGCGAGTCAAAGACAGTGTGTGCAAAAGCAACACCCTATAAACAGAAGTAATAAAAGTACAGGTTATATAATGTGGATTAAGTTACAATAGAAGTATGGTCACGATTAACAATTTAATACAGTTTGTCATCAAGAAGCATTGACTCTGTCATTGGATAGTGGCTGTGCATACATATATGCGTACATGCGTGCAGGTGTGTGTAAGCATGTGTGCGTGTACATGCATGGGTATATACATACATGCATGCATATGTGCAGGTGTGTAAACAAGTGTGTGTATGTGCGTGCATGTGTACATGTGTGTGTGTGTGTGTGTGTGTGTGTGTGTGTGTTTGCGTGCGTGCGTGCGTGCGTGCGTGCGTGCGTGCGTGCGTGCGTATATATGCGTGCAGGTGTGTGTAAGCATGTGTGCGTGTACATGCAAGGCTATAGACATACATGCATGCATATGTGCAGGTGTGTAAACAAGTGTGTGTATGTGCGTGCATGTGTGAGTAAGAGTGTGCGTGAATGTGTACATGTGTGCGTGCATACATACATGTGTGCATGCAGGCAGGTGTGTTTAAGCATGTGTAGTATAAATGCATGAGATGATTATGCAAAGTGAGCGATCAGGCGTCCATATGAAGAGGTGGTCTTTTTTCGTAAGCTGGAAGAGCGGCACAGCAATTGTGCTAAATTCAGGGACATAGGCACGATTGTATAGGCGAAGTCCGAGGAAGCTACGGATTTTCGTAAAAGAAGCGGGCTTTTCCAGGCAGCAACGGCAGCAAATTTTGCTGCTTGGGTGGAAACACCTTGGACGGATACGACGTGGCCAAGTAATTCCACTTCCTCACTAAAGAGGTGGCATTTTTTAAGTTTTAGCTTTAAATTAGCGGCAGCAAATCGGTCGACTACCTCGCAGAGGTTCTGTACTGTGTCAGTAAAGGTGGTTCCGAAAACTATCACATCAGTAGCTATTCCGAGCGGTAGGCGCCCACTTTGATTGGTCGAGAGATTTGTGACGTCACACAGCTTTCCCACGGCCAGTTCCATATATGGGCATGGGATGAATCTCATTTAAATATGTTAATGAAGTGATGTCACAAAACTCTGGACCAATCAAAGATGGGCGCCTACCGCTCAGCGTTGGTTAGTATTTTGGGGTAGGGGCAGCCCTGATGTATCTATCCCCACCCCTCCTGTCCATGGTTTTTGGTAACTACAGCTTACCGACATTCTGGGTAAAGTTTCCATTTATAAAATCCAATCGATGGCTGAAAAGAATAACTGAAAGATGAAAACATGAAATAGAATGTAACATGATATGATTAAGACTTCATTCAGTAAAAGATGTACAGTGAAATTATGTGAAGTAGAATCCTAGTTGAAGAGATATTCAGTAGTGAACTGGTATAGCTCTAAACCACGAAGTGTTCACTCTGAGTTCTAATGATCAAGTGATTTGAAAAAGCAAAATCCTCCTTATATACTAGGCTGAGCTGTCAATAAAAAATCATGCTTGAATTTGATTGGATGAGCGGTAAGCGCCCCTAACGATTGGCTAAAGAGAAATGACCTACATCCATGCTTGAATTTGATTGTACGAGCGGTAGGCGCCCCTAACGATTGGCTAAGGAGAAATGAGTGGGAAAACGATGATTAATAATTTGGTGTAGATGCACTAAGAAACCTTAGTTGTACTTTAAAGTACACTCGTACCCATGAGTACAGAGATGAGCGGGAAAGCTATGGATTGGCTAAGGAGAAATGAGCGGGAAGGCTATGGATTGGTTAAGGAGAAATGAGCGGGAAAGCTATGGATTGGCTACGGGGAAATGAGCGGGAGAGCTATGATTAATGACTGAGAATCATGTTTGAATTTAACTGAGCGAGCGGTAGGTGCCCCTAACGATTGGCTAAGGAGAACTGACCTACATTCATGCTTGAATTTGATTGGACGAGCAGTAGGCGCCCTAACGATTGGCTAAGGAGAAATGAGGGGGAAAACTACGATTAATGGTCTGGTGTAGATGCACTAAGAAACCTGAGTTGTACTTAAAAGTACACTCGTACTCATGAGTACAGAGATGACCGGGAAAGCTATGGATTGGCTACAGGGAAATGAGCGGGAAGGCTATGGATTGGTTAAGGAGAAATGAGCGGGAAAGCTATGGATTAGCTAAGGGGAAATGAGTGGAGAGCTATGATTAATGACCTAGAATCATGTTTGAATTTGATTGGGCGAGTGGTAGGTGCCCCTAACGATTGGCTAAGGAGAAATGACCCACATTCATGCGTGAATGTGATTGGATGAGCGGTAAGCGCCCCTGAGGATTGGCTAAGGAGAAATGAGTGGGAAAACTATGATTAATGATCTGGTGTAGATGTATTAAGAAACCTCAGTTGTACTTAAAAGTACACCCGCACTCGTGAGTACAGAGATGAACAAAGCTATGGATTGGCTCTGGGGAAATGAGTGGGAAGGCTATGGATTGGTTAAGCAGAAATGAGCGGGAGAGCTATGATTAATGATCTGCCATAGATGCACTAAGAAACCTCAGTTGTACTTAAAAGTACACCCGCACTCATGAGTACATAAATGAGCAGGAAGGCTATGGGTTGGTTAAGGAGAAATGAGCGGGAAAACTATGATTAATGATCTGGTGTAGATGTACTAAGAAACCCCAGTTCTTCTTAAGACTTCACTTACACTCATGAGCACAGAAATGAGCAGGGAAAGCCTGATCAGTGAGCTATTAAGAAAACTATGACTCGACCACTTCTACGTTAAAAGGGTTCTTTTACTTAAATTATTGTATTTTGAAAATACCTTGCTCACAGAGAACCTGTTTCATATCACATGCTCATAGAGAGCGCGCTGCGTATCACGTGCTCATAGAGAGCGTGTTCTCTATTATTCGCTGACAGAGAACGTGTTGCATATCATCTGCTCACAGAGAATGCGTTGCATATCAGCAATCACTGAGAGCATGTTAGATGTTCATGCTTACTGTCTGATCATCACGTACTAACTCTCTGGATGTTAAGTTCTTGTGGCCATTATATTCCATGGGTTATATCACTGAACTCTCTGAATATTTTGAAAGTGATTTGACTGAAAATTATTCCTAGTTAAGCTATCATTGACCTTAAGCCAAATTATTTTCAGAATATTTGGCTAGGTTACAAGTTGTAGATATCGGACTGTACGTAGGGAGTCATGATCCTGTGGACATCTTATATTTACGAGTATAAGACCTCAGTGAAATTATATGTTTGAATACCAGGTGAGCTAAGGGACTATGTCACCGTGTATATTTGGATGCATGAGCATCAGCTATATATCTTATTATTGAGCTATGTATTATCCGCACTGAGTGACTGGCAGTGGTTACGGCAGCTAGTGCGCAG
Organism: Chaetoderma sp. LZ-2023a; assembly: GCA_034401795.1. NCBI lineage: Eukaryota > Metazoa > Mollusca > Caudofoveata > Chaetodermatida > Chaetodermatidae > Chaetoderma > Chaetoderma sp. LZ-2023a. The sequence continues at coordinate 60,122,326 of CM067374.1, read as the reverse complement.
GTACAGTTTCGCCGAAACTGAATCGAACATAAAAGATAATGGTTAGCACCAGGTTGGAATCAATCAAGGGATTAGATATGACAAACGGACTTAGTTAGTTACGTAGCAGTCTGTGTTCTCACGGAAGCGTGGGACAAGATAAGCCGAAAATAACCCGGCTATGAGGAATGGTAACTCGTGTGCCGATTAACTCTAGCATCCTACAAGTTGTCGACTAATAGGTAATGAACCTGACATGGACATTGTAGCGTCCTGTAGGCATTAGGTACACAATCGAAAGTTATTATCAAGAACATATTAATTGTAGAGGCGTGCTAGGACACAATCGAAAGTTATCATCAAAAAGACATAAATCGTAGAGGCGTGCTAATCCACCAGCAAGCCTGGTTATCAAACAAGCATTCGTCATTCTGGGCAGGTCATTCGTCAGGAATGACATGGGAAGCCAGCTGGAATTCTAAAATAAAGTTAAGGGGGACGACAGATCCCATCACTCAAGAACCAGCCAAACCGCAAGTGCTAGGTAGAAAGCACCCTCCCGGGGAGGGAGGGTCAGAGATTTGATTAGTCAAAGTGATGTCACAATCCAATGAGAATCAGAGCAACCTCCGGCGGTGATAGAAACTGAGATAGTATATAAGGGGGACTTTAACTTTAATCGGGAGTTCGGTCCGCCTCGTACCTTGTAAAACGCTCTTGCTGAATGGCTTTAAGTAGGCAAGAGCTGGTTGAAAGTTAGGGAAACTTAGGAAACATTGAATTGTAATATTTAATGATTGTAAATAGATCGCTAGGTAACAGTAAAAGTTACCAACTTTGTAGGGTTATTGCACAGTTAGTTAGCAATTAAAACGATCACCTTGTGATATTATACAAGGCAAAAGTTTGTCACATATTTGTTGTTACTCTGGAGAACATGGAAGACCACCGTGTCGAACCAATCGTTCTGAAGCGCGCAGTTAGATCAGGCCCAGGCACTAATATAAATATCGTCAGGTCTCTGTGTACCTACGAGGCGAGCTAGTGTCACGCTCCATCTTCATCGGTGGGACCGGTTGTCGCAGCAACCATTCGTACAAGGTGTCATCGAAGGGGGTAGAGCATACGTCATCAACAAGGGTAGACAACCCAAAATCTTCAAAGTGTTTACTCATTGAAATTAGCGATGGTTCGCACTCATGAGAGTCAGCCTTCACGATATAATGCTGTATACTGGAAGAGAAATACTGTCTAATATATATAGCTGCATTCATCCAAACTTTTTCAACTCAAAGTGTTACAGATAGAATACTATTAACCGCACAGCGTATATATTAGCCAGCATCCCTCTGCTCTGATGTAAAATACGATAACTTTCACCACTTCACCGCACTTAAGAGGTGTTCATGTCATTCATTATATTTAGATCTACAGTTTTGGCGCGTGCTTTGGATTTGGCGCGCGCGCATATTTAAGCGATAAACACATTAGTCTGAAATGAAATATTACTTTTTCTATGTTAGAGGGATGTTCCTATTACCACATATCTGAGAGGAGCTTAACTGAGAATTCTTATCACCTTCTTCCATATTACCTCTCAGTCAAACTATTTTCAAAAGATTATACAAGTTTCATTCTTTACATAATATTTTGTGGAAATTACCATCTATAAAGACTTGGAGGGTTAATTAATAATAATGAAATTCCACTTACCCCATTGAATTACACCTCTGTACAGATGATAACACAAGTATAATCCCATTTTGTCTCCGATGAGAGTAGACGTATCCAGCAATTCTCTTTAAAATGTTTGTCTTGGAGGAAACGAACACGGATTTAGTAAGAATTGTCAATCATATGCCAAGAATACGGAATGAATTTGAGGGTATATTTCTAAAATGCTTCACAGAAGATGGCATCACATTCGGAAATATACTATCCTGTCTCAAATGTTGTCGTATTGTAAATAAAAGACTGCATATTGACCCCACCCCGTTTTTAGATTTCTATATGACGAAAAGATGAAGTCTATAGAGATGAATGCTAAAGCTGAGGATTGAAAGAAAGAGAGGAAGGAGAAGTAGGATGATAACGAGAGAGCGGCGGGAGATGTCTAATTAACAAAAGTTTCATAATCAAGGTATTATTTTTCATCTTTTAAAAGGTTGTTTTTGTAAATATGATACATTCAATCCAAAGTGTCGTCATACTATCAGGAGTACATTTGCACTTGAAAGAGGGTAAATTATCACATCTCATTTGGCAGTTATTGCGCCAAAATTTTGCCCGCCAGAATTTCCCGCCGAAATTGGAGAATGTTTTCTTCTGACGGGTGGGCACTTTTTCCATGATAGGGCGGGGAAATATTTGCACCTTTTTGGATTGCATAAACAATGGTATTAAAAGGGAACCTAATTTTTAGTATGGTGATCACTCTTGAAGTAAAACTATTTAAAATGGATTCTAGTTTAAGAACTATTGCCATGGCTGGTATTGCGCGAGATTTTCCGATCAAAATTTTGGATGATGAGACCAAAGAGGAGAGCGCCATACAGGTCTACTATACTTCCTTGGCTCTAAAACATCACATATGAAATGTTGATGAAGTGGCTGAATGTAGCGATAAGAAGAAGGAACAAATTCCTGAATATCGGGAGTTTTGAAGCGTTATCTCCGACGATAGATCTCACTGTAAATGATGGAGCAATATCTTTTAATCTGAACCAAAAATTAGCAAATATCACAACTCCTGGCTTCATAAGAGTGGAACCTGTCATCGAAGAAACTGACAGAAACTCCGATCATGCCCTGTTTCAGAAAATTTTGGATGGGCTTTTGGCTGTTGATAATCATCCTCCTGTTGTAAGTAAGTAAATAGAAATAATATACTATTCATTACAATTAATTAATTAATTAATTAATTAATTAATTAAATTATAAATCTATTGCATTGTGTAAATTTAGTAATTTATCATTGAATTTTCAAAATTCACTATTTCGATAACAGAATCAGCTAATTCAACATTGAATTTTCAAAATTTAGTATTGTAATATCTTATTAGGTTAATACAATAATGAATTTTCTAGATTCGCTATTGAAATGACTGTAGCGTTTAATACATTTAAAAAAAAAATTATGTATCACTCTTATATTCTGCTAGGATTTCTTATTTTTATCAAGAATATATTTACTTAATCATTGTTTTTCGGACACCCTTGGATCGCCATATTCCGACTCTCGATAGGAAGCAATCTCACTCGGGAAATGAATTACTACCACTCTCGCTACCTCTCTCAACCAACGAATTACCCCCCACTTTCGCTGCCTTCCTCAGCAGTCAAATTTACATCACTCTCACGACCCCTCTCATTCGGATCAGGATTGGGGGATAATAATGGAATGGAATCTACATTTGATCGATCTATGCAATCTACTTCCTCACAGTGTGTCTTTTCCTCTACTTACCCGCCCATGGATTACGATTTAGATGGGTTGGGTAGTGGAAATATTTATCAATTTACGGAATGTGGTGATTCGTTATCTCCCCAGTTTAATTCAATGGACATTTTCCACGATTCAGCAGATTCAGTAGGGAGTAGAAAGCCTTTTTCAGAAGCGGATTACATGGCTTTAGAATGGCTGTTACCGGACGAGTTACTCATTTTCAATTCACCCGTTAATAGGATTGTTATGAAGACGAAAAATAATGATGAAAACATGTATTTAGATGTGAATGTCAGATCAGAAGAAAATAGTAATCAATTAGGGACTGGGGTTCAAGTTAATAATAATGATAATGCTAATGATAATGCCAGTGATAATGTTAATGATAATGATGATAACAATGTCTTACCCGAATTAGGTGATAGTGATTTCAAAATTGATTTACGTAGATCACTCTACTCACGTAAATTTAAAACTACGGAATCTGAATATGAAGTTAGAATCTCTCAGAACCTCAGAGTGCATGATTTAATTGATATTGACGTACATTTGGAATCGATTTTCAATCAAATTTTAGAAACTTTTAAAATTTCAGTGAAAGCCTAACCCATGATTATATTAGAATCACAATGGAACACCCGGCTTTGAATGTACCTGCGTTTTTAGAATTCAGTAAAGTTAATGAAATATCTGGTGGGCATATCTTGGAAGAACTTTCAAGGGTGTTACAGAGTAACACCAGTGTGAGGTTAGATGAAAATTTCACATTTAATTTTGTACATGTTGTTCTACCATTGAATTAGGTCATAACAAGTTTCGGTCAAAGTGTTTTCAAAATTATCTAATAGTCAGAGTATTCTGGACACTTTTAAGACTTGTCTAGAAAAAGCTCCCCATGTATGAAAAGGGTTAATTCATGAGGGTTTTCACTTAAACGTGCTACTGTTTCACTTCTTGTGATGTTAGATTTTTAAAACATCTCACTCTCATTGTGATATCCTGCACCGAATTAACAAAACGAATTTCACTTTGCTTACAGAGTAAGAATATTAATATGAAAATGTACATTTTTCGTTCGTTTTTTTTCTCACCAACCCCTTACTTCAAGTGGAAACATATTGTATTTCACTTCCCGTTTAAGGTTCAACACCCTTTTCCAGTTAAAGAGTCTTTGATAATTTAAAGTTTGTTAAAGTTTAGATGAAAATCTCTATTAGGAGAGAGAATTTTCTAGTGTGATAATAGTGATTTTCAGCATTTCGGCTTTAATGAACTTTTCATTATCGTAATGGATCTGCTAATTGTAGTGTTATAGAGAGCCAGTAGTACGAGGGTTATATCAGTTACTCTGGATTTTTGCTCTATCATCTATTACTCCCACCACTCCCCACTCAACTGGACCGTTTTTAACTGTCTAATTGCTACAGGTCATCAGACAATTATTTCAATAGGCAATAACTCTGGACCCGTTGAATATTTTGAAAACAATTTGATTGAAAGTTGTTGCTGGCTTAGCCGTCAACAACTATCAGTCAAATTACTTTCAAAATATTCAACGTGTCCAGAGATATAACCATTGAAATATGCCATCTGCAAAAAAAAACCTCAACACTTGTACAGTTAATAGGCAAGAGAAGCTGTATGGCAGAAATATGCTAGTTATCGCTCTCACTCATAGCTAGCGTGAGTTGTTGATTCTTTAACCCAGTAAAGCGTACAAGTACTGCTCTCATTGAAATAGTGACTTTACCAAGCTAAGATAGAGAGTCGATATACTAAAACCCATCAGATGCGCTAGGAGCGATGTAACCTGACAGATTATATTAGCTGGGTACGGGAATTACATACACGGGAGAGAACCCCGTTATGATATATAGGTGGGTGGGATTATCTTCCTTATGTTGAGATGTATTGAAAAGTCGGAAAATGGATTCATATTTTTACAAGAATGATTACTTTTTATTAAAGAGATTTTTTTAACATTCCACTACAATTTCATCATTGAGCTCAGTATTTTTTAACATCTTTAATATGTTTTTAAATGAAACGCCTCTCGAACGGTGTATAATATAAAATATGCAGAATTCACCACACTTTGTCGAGAATATGCCCTGTACAATCCCGTCATTATAAAGACAATTCTTATGTACAGTGGCTGTTAGAAGTTCTGCCCAAGGTGGTCGCCCAAACGAGTCGAAGAATTCATTTGTAACTTTTCTCAATCTCTCCCGTAGGAACATGACAACCCAATGCTCACCAGAGTGTGAATGTTTTTCTGTATTAATGATTAAGAAACCGGGTCTTTTAACCCTTTTCTGAATTCTGTCCTTAGCATACACTCCACGGAACACTGTTCTTGCAGCTTTGTCTTTAGCTAGTAGAAAACGTAGATCTGATGTGTACAGCATCTCCCTTCAATTAATAATCAATTGTTACATTTCTTGCATAATCTATTTCAATCACATTATCATATTCAGCATATAAAATTACATTCATAGTCTCGGGTAATGCTGTTTTAAAGTTGAACTGTAGACGTAGATTCCCCTGTTTTTTTGGATATGTATGTTCTCCAGCTGTTAAGTCAGTTGTGAAGTCTTGACCAAAGAAACAATACCCCTTTGCGTATTCTGTAATATTAATCTGTGGTCCAGTATCACTGAATAACGATCCAGTACCATCAAATAATGTTAGGTATGATCTTATATAATTTCCCGTGCTGAAGTCGGAGGTTAATGCCTCTGATGGAACTTGATTACCATTTAAATAACAAGCAAAGTATGAAATGTCATTATGATTGAAGACATATGGGTTTTTTAAATAGTGACCATTATAGGCAGCATTGCTAACGTTTCCGACAACACAGCGAGTAGATAGAGGTCCAATTAGTGTATTATCAGCATTAAACGATAATGATGTTGCAGGAATTGTGAAACTTTTCACTACAACCCTTTTAATTGGGTTATTTTGCGGGTGTCTTCAATAATGCCTCAGCATGTGCAGTTAGCAATTCTGGTGTTGGTCTCACCTTTCTAACACAGAATGTGACATCATCAATCACCACTTTAAACTCCTTAGCCCCAGCTTTCATGAGAACAAACTCGTCACTACTTCTTTGTAGCCTGAGTCTTAACGAGACCCCATTAGTCTTATATAACGATCTTGCATAAATATATCAGAGTGTATTCTCCCTGCTAATTCAATTGTTTTACTATTAGCACATCTTTCTTTCCATCCAGTAAAACCCACATTTGCTTCTGTTAGAGAATCATGCTGACCTGCCGTATCTTTTGCCCATAAAGCTGCAGATAATTGAGAATACAATGCATCAGACGAGTATGAGAAAATCGTCTGAATAAAAGCTCTGAATGGATAGGTATCATGTGCATCCGATATACGCTGACCATTTAAAAAGACATCCACTTGTGAAAAGAATGAATGAAGTAGTAAATTCACAGGGGCAACCTGATCCCCCTCAGCAACATCACAATCACGTCCATCTCAACTTTCTGTAGTCTAACTATTACATTAATGTAACTCTGAGATAATTCTAAATAATCTTGTCCATTCCCTGAGATAAGAAAACTCTAATGGGGCTGAGTAAGAGTTTGAAATGGTATTCACTGGCTGGTAAATCTGCCAAGAACCCTCTTCCATAGTAGCTAAAAGAGGTTTAACAGTAAACAAACCGAGTTCTGATTTTGCGCAAAGACAAGCTCTAGAACCCATTATGAGAAAATATCAACTCCACCTGTTACTGTATTCCTTCTGACCCTTTTAGCACGGCCGTGTTTATTCATTCTTTTCAGCGGTTTGATGCTCTGTCTTCGAGACTTTGTCTTTTTAACCACTTTTCCGACACCTAGTCGATCGCATAATCCTGTAATTGTTTCAGGAATTATGGCTTTTCCAGCTGATAATGCTCTTGACTTAGCAGAAGATTTTAAATCTTTTCCTGCTAATACATCACTAGCTAAACTAACACCTGCTGATAATGCCTGTTTACCTATACCTTTCCTAACAGTGGTATAGTGGATCGCATTAAATTCCCAAAAATGTTACCTAGCCTATGACCTCTTTGATGATGACCACCCACGAAAACCAGTATCCCTCGTCCAGCTTGGGTTATGTAATAGTTACGTAATGCCATTTTATCGGGTTTATGGATGGGTCTCATTCTATCTGCTCTTTTTCTGATGTTGACGATTCAACGGTTAAAGTAAAACTAACTTTTAATTTTTCTAAAATGAAGTTTTATGACTGATTTATCACTCTCAAACGGATTAAGCTTTCTATATCAATTGGTTAGCTTGATTTTAATAGTGTCGGCTGATGTTTTGGCAAAAGGAAGATAATGTACGATTACAAACTCATGCTCTATTAAAGCAGATTTCTTCACTAGTGGTAAGACCTGTAAAAGGGGTGCTATGGTGTCACCAATAATGTTTGGTTGAATGTTGTCGGAATAAACAAAAAGTAATGCTCTAGTAGTTGACTCCCCAGAATAACCAAAAAAACGCCCGCCGTTTTGTACCATTCATCGCTTTCGTCTTGAATCCGAACAACTGAGCTAATCGGGGGTCAAACTTAACTGAATATCCAGGTCCAATCAGTAAAGAAATTCTAAAACCTTTCTCTTCATTGTAGATGAACTGAATGCGTTCAACAAATTCAGTAAGCTGTACTTTCACGTTAAGCTTAAGCTGATTAACGAGTTCTTTAATTGTGTAAAACCCTTTTTGTACTATGAGAAATCTCCCTTTTTTGTTAGCTGGTGAAGTAAATCTGACGTAAGCATCCTTTTCAAGGGTTAACCATGATCTTGGGTACTGAATTCCAACTAAACCCACTTCCCATGTACCTGATAAATCCAAGTTCATAGGAAGTTTTGTAGTAAACTTGGCAACTGAGTTGTCAGGTAAGTAATTCATAGATGAATTACTTGGTAGTGTAATGTAGAAATGGTTACTCTCCATTTTTTTTTTCAAACAGGTGTTGTAGCCGCTGTGGCTGAAACTCTTTTAATGGCTTTGATAGTAGCTGCAGGTAAAATATATCCTATACACCCTGAACATAGCGAGATCTAAATTCCTGTATCCTCATTATGTAAACTGAGGTTTAATATACATGTAATACATGATACATGTAATGATGACAATGTAAATTAGCCCCACCAATGCTATATACATAATTTCTTCACTTGGTACTTTCTCGCCACATATATTCTAGTCTTATAGTCTAGTACCTCTTACAGACTGATTCTCATCCATTTTTTTTAACTTTGTGTTATGAAGTTCAGTCACCCATGAGTTAAACTTCTTAGGGAATCCCAACCATTTGACAAAATATTGTTTCTTCCCTTTCTCTTGTTTAGTCTCAACAATTTTTTCTATCATGTGTATAGGGTTCTCGCCATTCTCACTTTTAACTTTTTGAAGTTCTTCAGAGTAAAACGTACCAATTATCAGATCATTATCATAATCGATTAGTTTATTATAACTATTAGCCCTTAAAGGTACTTTCTCTTTTATATAGAAAATTTCTTCAGACCATGCTGGTTGAAAGCCTTTTTTACAAGGTGTTTTTAATTCTGAAATTCTAACTTTCTCTCCCTGTTTAAAGACTTTTATTTTCCTCTTTCTTTTTGACTTATTTTCTCCGAATAAATTTTGCCATATCTGAAACTCAGCTCGTCTTGTGGCGTTAATAGGTTTCATTTTTATACTACCGTGATATGATTCATTGTAACCTTTAACTATATCAGGTAAAACATCAATATAACGTAAACTTCCTTTATATGTGATATACCACCAGATCTTTTTTTTATTTTTCTCTGTGCCCTCTCCACTACTGCTGCATGAGTCTCATTCTGAGAAGTGTAGAAGTGAATTCCATTTTCTTTTAGATATGATTTAAGGCCAGAGTTTTACAAATTCCCCACCTTTATCTGTTTGTACTGATCTCAGGCGTCTTTTGCTTGAAATAAATATCGATTTAACTCCATTGATAATAGAATTCCCTGTCTTCGAAGTTAAAGGTATAACCCATAGAAATTTTGAAAAATACATCGATGACAAAAAGCAGGTATCTTGTATTGTCATTTTCTTTACTGAGTGAAACCATATTACTGAGATCCATTTGCCAGAGTTGATCAACGACTGACATTTTAATTATGTCACATACAAATCTCACTCTCTTTGGTTTGTGTAGAGTGTATGCTCTCTGACTGGATAACCATTCCTGAAAGCGATCACGTGAAATCGTCCCTTTAAAAGATTTGAATATCTTTTCAATGCCGCTAAAACTAGCTGGATGTTTTGTGTTATAATATCTCTATGAAAGTTTTCTTGATATACTTCTATCTAGCATTGTAGACCTTGTTAGAGACTTAACCATGATAGAGGTTTTCGAGTTCTAGATCGAAGCTTTCTATGGGATTGCTTTGATTTCACTTGTCTTGTATGTGGTTCGGGTGAGGGACTTGCCGGCTTTCTATGAGAAGGTTTTCCTCGAGCTCGACTTCTATGTTCTGGTCTAGAATATCATTCCAACTTTCTACATTCCCAATCACCTGATGTGGTACATTTACAGATCGTAAAAAATCATTAAATACCCTATTCACTAGATCATCAGAACTTCTTGATGAATGTTTACCTGGTTGACATCCTGAGTTTGACACGCATGCTATGAGATCGACTAAGTTGCTACCTGGGAAAAATTCCCCATTAATTGAGACCTGGTTATTCTTATCAACCTGAATCCCACTGGTTTTCTGAAGGAATTTAAGTAATCGCTCCCCTTTATTACGTGGTCCTTTAGATAATAGACGTGAAGACTCTAGAATAACCTCATCTAAGATTCCTGTTTTTACACTGTCATCAGTATCTCCACCTGATAACGTGTTGTAATTCAAAGTAGAATAATCAACTGATACTGGTTGATTTCCCATAGCAACCCCTGACTGTTCATAGAACATTCTACATTTCTGAAGTGGTTCTGAGTAAAGATTGGCTTTTGATGATGCTTGAATATCATTTCTAGCCAAGATTCTTCTAATTTCATCATCTAAACCTACTGTTTTACGTATATATGGATTGGTATTCATTAGGTTTATTTTCGATTCTGTATGTAGACTGTCAAGTAATTCATAAGGAACAACTGCCATCTTCTGTACTGACTCCATTTTTTTAACTCAGTCTGAAGATTTTTCCAATTGTTGGAAGAATTGCACCTAAAAGACTTCCCAGGAATCCACCTTTTTGTAAAATGCTTCGCCTCTTTTGAAGACCTAGTCTTTTATTACTTAAACGACGTAACTCCAACTTGTATTTTGATAATTTTTTTATGGTTTTTGATGGAGAGCTTAATGTTACCATGTAGGATGTTCAGACAACACTCACAAATGGTTTTAATTAACACTTTATCAGCGTTTCTTATCATTATTCTCCTAACAGATGGAGATGACTTCGCCATTTTTTTGTAAAATCGGCTTGTATTTCATCATATTCTTTCTACCCATTCTTCTTCTTTTCTTCTTCTTCTTCTTCTTCTTGTTCTTCTTCTTCTTCTTCTTCTTCTTCTTCTTCTTCTTCTTCTTCTTCTTCTTCTTCTTCTCTCTATAAATAATACAAGGCTTGTGTGGTAAAATGTTGCTTCTTAATCTTAGAGTATGTGGGGGGGGGGTCTGTTTTAAGGCTATAAGTAGAAATGAGAAGGGCTGTTCAGTTGCGTCCTTATAAACCTTTTGTAAAAAATTTCCATTTCCTGGAAACATCTGGGTAGCAAGAACACGTATACTTGATATGTCACGTGGGTTCTTAAAGATTATGAGATAATGAAATATCCCTATGTTCTCTACCTTTATGGAATAGCTTTTAGACAATATGAATAACACTACAGTTTTCATGATGGGAACGTTTAGTAAAACGTTTTGTAACTCGTTCATCAACACTTTCCATTAAATCATCAAAAACAATGAGTGTAGGAGTTACTCGATCAAGGTCGAAGTTAAAGCCTTCTTGAAATTCAACTTCATTTTGAAGTGACATGTAACTGTCCTGCCAAGCTCCATAACACCAAATTACCAGGGTAGGACAGGGATAGAATAGGGGATGTTTTTTTATTGATCAGTTGTTTAACCAGCTCTGTCTTCCCTGACTGAGTTTGACCAGCAAGTATTATATTTGCAGGATGAGTAAATTGGATCATTATTCTTTCTCTCCACTACCTCTCTTCTTCTTCCTTGAAACTCTTTCTTATAATAAGTAATCATAAAGACAATTGTTGGATATATACTTGCTTTAATATTCAAAATCAGTAATATATAATCAGTAATATTCAAAATCAGTAATATATAATCAGTAATATAACAAAAAGGAGCCAATTAGCCATGTGAAATGAAAATAATAATCAGTGTAATAATTAATATAATAATTAATATAATAATTAATATAATAATCAAGATGGTGAAAGGTACTCCCACGAATTGTATATGCCTCTTCGATAACTTCACTCAACCAATCAGTTTTACAACGTTTAAAGAGTTCATCTTTCTGTCTAAACAAGTCTGGATTTAAAATGAAATGAGCTGAAAATACATCAAATATAAGTTTTCTATTGCTAAATCACTATACACCTGAATGAAATCGATTGGTCTGAAGCTATAGGTTATCCCACAACATGTATGTTCACGCTGACTCACTGTCTTATGTACAGCCATAACAGTTCTTACGAATCTGGACTGACATCTCGTCAGAAAGAATACTTGCAAAGGATCGTACAATAATCTCCTTCTCCTCTTTGTCAGGGCAATAATGCCAGAACACAGTACCCTCACCGTTTTCGAAAAGAGCACTCCCCTTACATAAAGGGCACTTGGTAGCTAAATCCGTATTTAATGGGTTTGAGTTGTTCATCTCCCACACTATTCACTGAATTGCAGTCTGGTATAACTGAATCGGACTGTTGTACACTACCATTCTCTGTAAATAGCGTATTAACTCCATCAGGCGTAATACTTACACTGTCACAATCCATAGGAAGTATTGTATCATGAATCAATATTTCTTCCCGTATTTGCTCACCAGTCTCATCAGGCTCGCCAGCCTCATCAGACGCATTAAGATCCATGGGCATTCTAATTCCTAAAACGATATTCAATAACTTGCGTGAAAATGTATGCTCAAAAGTCTTATTTAGTTGAGTACTCCTCATCATTTTTTTAATGGCATAGGCTTTGTATTACAGTTGTGTGGAAATTAGTACTCTAAGAACAATCATATGTACAGATAAGATAGAATGAATAAAAAGAGGAGAAGAGGAGGGGGTAGTGTCCAAGGGATTGACACTCTCAATCCCGTCTAAGGAACTGTATAGAAACTTACTCTCTTAAATCTAAAGTTCGTTCTATCACCCCTCCATTAAAATCTCTCAACTTTTTTTCCAATATAGGTGAAATAATACTATCTAATGAAGCTATTCGTTGTCTAAATCGCCAACGATCTAGGGCAAGTTCCATCCAAAGACTTCCATTCCTACATTCATGAGGTATGATAGTATTCAAATCCACTCCCCCCTCCCACCTATCTCGATGATGACGATTTTATTAGAAATCTTACACTCTTCATGATGCAGATGCAAACTTGTAAGTTGTTTTTTCAGGGAGTTATAAATAGATTCTTAAGTGACTAATATGGGAAAAACCTGCTGATGTTTCCAGAATATTCCTGTGCATCATCATTCTATTTTGAGATCATGAAATGATCGAAAATATTGCTAGAGCGCTGTCCGAACACACTGATCAGTTGAAAATATTGCTAGAGCGCTGTCCGAACATGCTCTAGCTATACTACTCCCGCTCATTTCTCCTTAACCAATCCATAGCCTTCCCGCTCATTTCCCCTTAGCCAATCCATAGCTTTCCCGCTCATCTCTGTACTCACGAGTGCGGGTGTACTTTTAAGTACAACTGAGGTTTCTTAGTACATCTACACCAGATCATTAATCATAGTTTTCCCCCTCATTTCTCCTTAGCCAATCGTTAGGGGCGCCTACCGCTCGTCCAATCAAATTCAAGCATGAATGTAGGTCATTTCTCCTTAGCCAATCTTTAGGGGCGCCTACCGCTCGCCCAATCAAATTCAGACACGATTCTAGATCATTAATCATAGCTCTCCCACTCATTTCCCCTTAGCTAATCCATAGCTTTCCCGCTCATTTCTCCTTAACCAATCCATAGCCTTCCCACTCATTTCTCTTTAGCCACTCCTTAGCTTTCCCTCATGAGTACGAGTGTACTTTTAAGTACAACTGAGGTTTCTTAGTGCATCTACACCAAATCATTAATCATAGTTTCCCCCTCATTTCTCCTTAGCCAATTGTTAGGGCTCCTACCACTCGTCCAATCAAATTCAAGCGTGAATGTAGGTCATTTCTCCGTAGCCAATCATTAGGGGTGCTTACCGCTCATCCAATCAAATTCAAGCATGATTTTTGCTTGACAGCTCAGCCTAGTATATAAGGAGGACTTTACTTTTTTAAATCACTTGATCATCAGAACTCAGAGTGAAGCCTTCGTGGATTAGAGCTATATCAGTTCACTACTGAATATCTCTTCAACTAGGATTCTACTTCACAGAATTTCACTATACATCTTTTACTGAATAAAGTCTTAATCGTATCATGTTATATTCTATTTCATGTTTTCATCTTTCAGTTATTCTTTTCAGCCATCGATTGGATTTTGCAAATGGAAACTTTACCCAGAATATCAGTAAGCTGTAGTTACCAAATACCAACAATTTTTGATGGTGGAAGGTATATGGGCGGGAGGGTCGGGATAGATACATCAGGGCTGCCCTACCCCAAAATACTAACCAACGCTGAGCGGTGGCGCCCATCTTTGATTGGAGGAGAGCTTTGTGACATCACTTCATTAGCATTTTTAAATGAGATTCCGCCCATGCCCATATATGGAAGTGGGCGTGAGAAAGTTGTGTGACGTCACGAAGCTCTCCTCCAATCAAAGTGGGTGCCTACCGCTCGGCATAACTACTCACATCATCTACATAACACAGCCAGGTCTTCCATTGTAATTTACAGATTGCACGTTCCATTAGACGCTCGAATGTTTCAAGATCGTTGCAGAGGCCATAGGGCATTTTACGGAACAGAGAAAGGCCGTTGCGACAGAGGAAGGTGGTCTTTTCTTTATTACGTTCGCCCATCTCTACTTGCCAATATCCATTAGCCAGGTCAAGCATGTTAAACCAAGCAGCGCCTGCAAGGAAATCCATGGCATGTTCTATGCATGGGAGGAGATAGGCATCCTTGACGCTGCAGTCGTTTAGGCATTGGTAATCGATAGAAAAGCGAAACATACCTTATTTCTTACTGGCCAGGAGTATAGGGCTGGGATACGGCGAGGTGGATGGTTCAATTACGCTGATCTGTAACATTTCTGTCACTTGCTGATGTGCCTCCTGCTCCTTAGGAGCGGGGGAGGCAGTGGAAGGCTCTTTTATTGGATGGTGGTCTCCCATTTCAATATTATGGCATACCAAGTGAGTCTCGCCAAGGTCTAAGTCACCGCTAGAGAAGGTTTTAGCATGATCGCAAAGCATGTCATGGACTTGGAGTGCCTGTTTGTTATTCAATCCAGTAATGGTGTGGGAATAGAGGTCCTGCAAATAGGGAGGCAGAGGTGGGGAAGGACCAGTATTTTTGGGGCGGCAGAAATTGTTTGATGACTGGGGTCTATTACGGGAACTAAGCCAGGTTCGCGGAGTGGCAATCTCAGCCGCCTGTGTGAATTCGTTACCTGGTTCTAAAATGACATAGGGAGTACTAAGACGGGGTTTAGGGTGAAGGCCCGGAGAATTCCTTCCTGTTCTGGCCCCAGCATAGTAGTGCTCGTGAGGACAAGTGCACAAGTATGGTGCAAGGTGAAGCCTTCTCCCAGTGCTAATCGGCATCTGTCGATCTACAATTCCTGGCAAGCACAGCGTACTATGGTGCCACAATTCATAAGGAAATCAATCCTGAGTAACACATCGTTAGCGATGTTAGCTACTATGCCCCTTGGATGAATCGCAAGTCTTCACTTTGAATTGTGAAGTCACCGGTACCTACTACCTCCAAGGGCATTCCTTGAGGGCCACAAAGGTGGGTGCATGGTTCTGCCAAGGGTGGTTGTGAGCGTTCAGGCAAGATGTTGTAGATCCGGGAGCTGATGATGGTAATGTTGGCTCTTGTGTTGACAGTGGCAAGAACTTGAGTATCTTGAATGGTGCAGTAAAAGCAAAGAGGGCTAATGTGGGTGAGATGGACAGTTTCCATTAACGCAGTGGAGGCAAAGAGGAAGCTCGTGTATTCAATGTAAACTTTGATACACTAGCAAGTTCCATTGCTTTGATGGCAGAAATAAGGTTAAAATAAAAGTGTCCAGTCGAACCGTGGTGGGACGTAGTGTTGCAACTAGAGCGGGTAATGAGGAGATGGTATAGCATGTGGTTCAACCATAGGGGGTTCCTCCTGGTTGAGCAGAGGGGTCAGGGTTGCTTATTGAGGGATTTGACGTAATCTTATTGTTCGTGTCCGAGTGGGAGCATTCGAGACAAGGGCAGTGCAGATCATGAGTGATGGTTTCCCATTCGTCAGCTGCACTTTCAGATATGGAGCTTACTTGAGGGGTTGGGTCCCTAGAGAGCTCTGGTCTAGAGACCTGCAGGTTTAAATCACTCAGAGGGTATTCGGGGGGGGGGGGGCGGTTCCTGGCTATCGTACATGACCAGGGGTTCAGTATCTTCTATGGCACGAGCTGCATGCAGAACTTTTGGCTGGTGGGGGAAGGGGGTGGGGGGTATTGGTGCTTGGGCAGTTCTCGGCCTAATGTCCAGTTCTAATGCAATGGAAACAGAGGTCTGCACATGGCTATAGAGGTGCCAGTCCAGACGGAGGTTGGAAAGGCAGGCGGGTGCCAGAGAACATGGGACTGATTCCAGCAGGAGATGGTCGAGGGACGACGAGTCAATGGGTGGTTTGTTGTGTCGAAGCAGCAAATTGCATCATGGTATTCTGCATGGACGTCACGCATGCGTTTGCGTCAGCCATGTGGATAATTATTTGGCAGAGGTTATCTTCCATCATGTGGAGTCCTTGCCCTTTTGCACAGCCTTCAACAAGGCGTCCATCTGTTGGGGGCGGTGCGGATGGTGGGCGGTATTGGGTAGGGTGCTAGTAAGACTAGGTTAAGCAGCTGGAGGTGCAGGGGTGGCTGTGGGATGCGGCAAGTTATTCTTCTTCTTGTCACGAGGTCCAGTAGTTTTACCTACAGCAGCGGCGGTTTATATGACTTCTCCATCAGCTTCTATGGGATGGATGATTGTCCATTGAACGGCTTCTTGGTCTAAAATGTTGTTATTTTGAATAGTGGCATTTGTTAGCTTTGTGATGTCGTGACTATCTGCCTGGTACAGATGGTCTTTTAAGTCGGGATGTCCGCTCAGGATAAATCTGTCAATGAGTATAGAGTTTCGGCCTTCTCCACATAGGGAACTGTATGTGTGCATCACTAAAGGTCTGACGCATCCGGCGAGCTCGGGGAGCATTTTATTTACTTCCCATCGCATGGTACGGAGAATTATGCAGCTCGTTTCAGCCTCTGCACTATCACCAAAACGTTCCTGTAAGGCGGTGCTGAGTCTTTCAAAGGAGGGTGGCCTGGTTATTCGTAGGTAAATCAAGACTTGAAGGGCTTTTCCTTTCAATCGAGTGGCTAGGTTTAGCCCACTCACAGTGTGATCCCATCCATTTATTTCCGCTATTAAGTGGAACTGGCAAAGGTAGTTCTCTCATGGTGTTTCTCCATCGTATTCAGGCGGTTTTACTGTCTTCCGCCTACCATGTCTATATCGGTGTCCATACGTGGCCGATAAGGCGGTGGTGGGTACAGTCTCATAGGTGACATGTCTTATGAGCAGAACCGTTGGTCCTCATCATGGTGTGATAGCGTTCTCCATACAGGGTTTGCTTCATCTGTTTGGAAAGATTCGGTGGCGTGTACCGTCGAATGCCACAGAAGATATGGCATAGGAGCAGTAGACCAAGGGTGCAGGTATGTCGCCTCTTCAAGAGTGTGCAATGCGGGATAGACGAGGCAGAAGTTTCCATTCAGTGGGGTCAACCAGTCGGCAGTCGTACAAGCTGTCATGGTATGCTGTCACGGCCCCACATCGGGTGCCAGTTATGGCCAGGGGGCCGCCACCCCGCGCTAGTTCCTTCCAGGTTGAGCATTGCACAAGCATTTTTCCTCTGTGGTCCCATCAGTTCTCGGGCAGGTGGAGGCCTCCCACGCTCGTCAGCCTTCCTGGTTCGTAGTGCCAATCTCGGGGCTTGTGACACCAACTCACTCATGCAGGGTTGGGTCTCCTCCACAAATAATTGTGCAGTGAGGCCCTTCCAACCGTGGCCATCTTCCCAAGTCTGTGAGGCGACGTGGAGCATGGCTGTCTCTCAGGGGGAGGCTCCTGAGCAGGAGATGAAACAGCTGGCTTTCTTATCCTATCTCTCTCAGGCAGTCGGTCGGTCACTATATGTCACTATTCTTTTTGTCGTTCCACATATAACTAAGGTTAGTTGGTCCAGAAAGTTGTTTGGTGCTGAAAGCTAGTTATTTCCTAAGAGTCTACTCATGGCAGAACGGGAGTAGGGCCCTACTTTAGTGTCCAAAGAACATGCGCAAGAGGAGGTTTTAGTCGTTTAGTTCTCAGCAGAGGTCCAGAGGCCAGCCTTCTGAATGTGCCTAACTCTAACGCTTTTAGAGAGGATTCCATGAGAAGAGGTGTCTTAACCTAACTAGAATGGTTTTCTGGTTAAGGCCTCCGGTGGCCGCAGAAGGGCATGATCAGATAGGTTATGAGGGAACCTCTTCCCTAGCAGGGTTGGGTAAATCTTTGGCTCAGGGCTATCAGAGCGCCTTGAGCAATGTCAAAAAGCGTTTGACACGGTCCAAGGGATGATATTCTCAGGTTGCAGATGCACAACAGGCCAATGTAACTAAAGAGGAGAGCGTTTAATGGAACCTCTGCGGAGTTGGGCACTAAGAAGACACAACAGAGTTGGAAGGGATTCCAGTGACACTGGTTATCTGGTTCAGTCACAGGAACCGGTGTTAACCACAAGGTAGTTTAACTAAGCTAAGCAGTCCAAAAAGAAAGAAAAAGTACGCGAATCGATCGGGGGAATAGTTATTCCGCTGTGTTCTTAATGCTGCCTAAGGTGACATGCTTAGAGCATTCTAGTGGAGTTCAAGTTTATAGGCAGCAAACTTTCTCTTACACAATTGCGCATACAGATCAAAAGACCCGCTCGAGTGGTCGGAAGAGAGGAGGGGTTTACTCGAACCTAGAACAAGGACCTCTGTGGGGAGCTTTCTTACCCGAAGCAATTTCACGATGTTCAAACCGCTTGCTATGGTGTTCGCTAATGGGCGGCAACTGTTGTGCAGGTGAGAGTCACAGCAAACCGAGGAACTCAGCTTTCCTAGTCTGCACAGGGGTGTCCTACTCTTAGGGGTCAAGACAGCGCAGATCGAGGACGTGTGTCAATTGCTGGAGTTTCGGCGTAGGAGAACTAACTGTGAGGAAGCTGGGGCTAGGCCACTTGTGACAATTACTACCAGTTAGGAGTAGTCCAAGTGAGGGGCACAGGGATTACTGAATGTGGAGAAGAGAGTAACCCCATTGGCAGGGAATACTTTTCCGCAAGGCATGGAGAGTATCACCGCTTAAAATAGTAGCGAAAAGGTTGAATGTCCTTACTGGTGAGGTGATGTTGTCGCAATTCTTAGATTTTTGTCTTCACGTTGAATGGTGCGCAAGATCGTCGTCTGCGATTTACGGCTAAGATGAGTGAGATCTTTGTATATGCTCCTTGAGGTGAAAAATAATGCTGCTCAAAATCAGGGGAAAGAGTCAATCAAAAAGGGCACTTTAAGGTGGTATCTCTAAAGATTCTGTAAGAGAGACAAAATGAAAAGGAGAACTGGATTAGTGTGTATACTTATGGTTTTAATCATGCACAGTTCAATTTCCTAAGTGGCATGGAAGTCACCATTAAGGTAGAAGAAAGTCATGCAAATACTGGGGCTAGGTTTTGCTATTGCAGGCATTGTCAGCTTTTAATCAGCCTCAGTAGGTATATTCCCAAGGCACAACATTACACAGTTGTTTAATCCTCAATGGCCAAAGATCACAATAAGCTGGGCAGACAGAACGTGCTGGAACGAGATAAGTGGTCATAAAGGAACAGCGCAGGGAGAGTAAGTTCGTCCCATACCATGGCCAATTCTCGCGAATGTCAATGCTACAATCGAATATGCCGAAGGGATCCTTCCAGGAGGTGATGGAAAGTCTTTCTATCATCCTAGAGTGGAAAACAATGGCAGCGGAATGTTCTGTAACACAAATGGTCATAGACGGACTCGCTCGGGATGTGAGGTCGAGCGGCATCAGCTAAGTTCTACTCCGTGGCAGGCGACATGTGACCAAGATGTTTAAAGCGGGCTCTCTGTGAGAAGGAGTCAGCGGTGCGGCTGATATGTCGGCAGCTTGCTTTCTTTCAGAATCAGAAGACAGAATGGCAGTTTCAGATCTGCAGGGTCTTCAGAGCAATGCAGAGGCAGTTGTTTGCTGAAAGCGAAGAATTTTAACGTGTTATTTTAGGGCCGATCCTGCGGCAGACCTTCCAAAATTAAGGTTGCTCTACTGCCTATGTAGATGATGGCCCACGGCGATCAGTTTAACCCATGGCAGTCATGCTGTGCAATTTTCCCCTCATTTACTGAACCGGAGAGCAGGACATATACTGTCCACTGGGGTCGTTGGTGAGGCAGCGACTGAGCAACTTTTCAGTGGCTCAGTCCAGAGATCACAGAACGATCAGCTTTTATACTTTCTGTTCCGCATCTCATTATCTTTCAACAAATCGCTGGCTTTCCTAAAGAATCCTTCATCCAATCGGTATTCATCTTGTGGGTGCAGAGGTCTTGGTAGCAGTCACAGGTTAAATGTCCATGGCTGTATTTTTGGTTGTTTTCCAAGGCATTTTAATATTTTACGTTTTTGTAAGCAGCTACCTCTTTGTCTTGATCGGTTATTACCAGGGTCTGAAGGCTGAATCCTCAGGAATTACATAGGTACCAAACATTCCTGGAAGCTTTTGTGATCATGGTCATTAGGAGGAAGAAACAATGCAAAGATCATGTATAGGAAAAGCTAAAATACCCACCCAGTCATCAGTCTCATATCCCGTTATACGAAGAGAAACCTGTCTATTACAGGTTACTCCCAGAGGCCAACCGCATGTGCAGAGAGGGACATTTCTCGTGGACACGTCTTCAACAATGTTCCTGAAGAAGCGGAACTCTTTCAGTTTTACTTTTAAGTTAGCATTTCTAAATTGCTCTTTTACCTCGGCTAGATTTGCTAAGGTTTGTTGGAAAGTAGGGCCAAATACAATGACGTCGTCCAAATAGCACGAGCAGATTTGCTACTGGAGCTTGCAGAGCACCTGTTCCACCAGGTGCTCAAAAGTTCCAAGACATTACAGAGACCATATGGCATTTTACGAGCTGAAACAGGCTATCATGGCAAGTAAATGCCATCTTATCATGATCGGCTTCATCCATGGCCACTTGCCAATTGCCACTTGGCAGGTCCAAAGTACAGAAGCGTTGTGCTCCCACCAATTAATCTAGAGCTTGATCGATTGGGGGTGGGGGGCAGGGGGAGGGGATATGCATCTTTCACACTCAGGTCATTCAGGTGTCTGTAATCAATACAGAAGTGTTACGATCTGTCCTTCTTACCAGAAAGCACTAGCGGGCTTGCTCATGGTGAAGCAGACGGTTTGATCACACCTACCTTCAACATCTCCATAACCTGTGTATGTGCCTCCACCTCCTTGTGTATAGGGAGATGCCAAACAGCCTGCTGATCTGGGTGGCTATGTCCGGTGTCTATAGCATGGCATACCAGGTGCATCTCTCCCAGATCTAGATCGCCTGATGAGGGACTGTCCTTGTAAATGTACAGTAGTCGACGTACAGCATGTTTCTGTTCGCTATTTATGCCTGATATGGCGCATAAATAGAGATCGTGTAAGTGTTCAGTAAGGTCTTTTAGAGCTGGTGTGTGTCGTGTATGCTGGTTTGATAGTGTTTCCACCGAGACAACTTCCACTAACTGGCCGCAGCGAGTGCCAGGGTTTAATGTAATGGCATCGGCGGTGCCATTAAAGACTCGAAAGGGAATGGGGTCTTTGTCAGTAGTGGTGGATACTAATATGCGTGGACTTGTGCATCGAGAGGCTGCCATGTAGTCGGAATCCGGCTCTAGCATGGCGGTGTGGTGTGGTGTGGTGTAGGTATGGTACAGTGGTCCATAGCAGGCCCTCCTGGCCGAGCACGATCATAGCCATACTTGCTAATAGTGGCGCACAAGTATTAGTTATTTTGCAGTGAGTTCCTTTGGCATATAGTTACTATCTAAATAAGGTATCACTGAAGATACTGAGGGAAGTGTGATGCATCTCCATTAGCATTGAATCCGCTGAGAAACATGTGCGATTTCTGCAATGGCGCAACCATACTGTAGGAGGACTTAATAAGTATATATAAGTGTGTCCGAAGAGGGGCAGTTGCTGTATACTGTTAAATGGCCTTTCGATCTTTTGGTGGCCCGTTTTGGACTCTTAATGATATACCACTAGACTTTGTGGCACCAGAAGCTAATATTTGCAACAAATGGCTGATTTAGAGCAACTGCTTTGGCTTGTTAATGGAGTTCTAACACAAATACCTGAGCTACTGCCTATGTTAGATTAAGCCGAACTGTGTTGGTTTCAGCACAAGACAAGTTCCTAGTGTGGAGTGTTGTTATTGAAGATATCTAGTGTTAATGCGTGATTGTTGGTGTGTTGTATTAAAATGATGAATGCGATGTACAATATAATATAATGATTATAAAAATAATATAATTGTACAAGTTCAAATGAATGGCACAAGCGATGAAAAAATGAACAGAGAAAAATTTAGCAATGGGCCAACGCTGGCCGTTAAAACACTCCTAATAGTCATGGGCGTAGTATTAACAAAAGACAGTGGCACCAAGCAGTTACTGGTGCATAATCAAACACAATTGCCAATTGCGCCTAGTAGTCGTCGGCGTAGAAAAGTGCAATGTGAAAGATGGCTTTCACGTTGGCCTAATAGTGATCAGCATATGAAAGTAAAGGTGCTGAATCATAAATGGTACAAACGAGTAATATAATGTAAAAATGTGAAGAGGCCGAAAAGTTGAAGAAAGTTATCAAAGTAGCTGGTAGAAACGTCCACTTACGGAAAATCCAAAGAGGTGAAGATGGTGCATTATGTCGCACTATGAGTGAAGATTGGCGAAGGATGCTGAAGAGTTCTGAGGTTTGGTGCAAGACAAACGGTGCGGCAAGCTCAGGTGCTGCACAGTATGCAATGTTCTAAACAGTGAAAAATGGTTTAACAGTATTAACGACTTTGAGCCCAAGAAGAGTCGGCTCGATAATATGCTTAGTTCGAGCGGAACAGTGATTTCACAAGATATGTGAGCTGGTCAATGCTGAATCTTTTCGGACTGGGTAGACTTGATGCACCTGCTTTAACCTAAGCAGCAGCAGCTTTCAGGCTGGGGCAGAGGCATCGAAAGTGTCAAATCAAACCCTTTTCTCACCTAGCAGCCAGATCTCATATTTACACTGTACCTGTAGTGGCCGATTATTTCCAGTATGAGTCAATCCCGGCCGTCCTATCTATCCCAATCCTGTGTCAATGCTCTTCATTTATTTCAAGTTCTGATCTGATACTCCTCATTTTATCAATCTACAACTACAATGAGAAACACAGCTCAATACTAGCTGATTAACTACTGTTGTTATTAATACTATTACTATTATCAAGTTATTATGTGATCCGTCTCTTTCGGTATGTTGACTTGCCTACATGTATCTGTACGTCTGTCATAAAATCTTTGTCCTGGCCAGATGGCATCTCCCTAATGGACAGACTCTGTATAGACAAAGTTTCATGATTTCGCTTCTTCCCTAACCCTTTGTACTCCGATGGAAAATTTTTTAATTTTCAAAGTAAAATAAATGACCAAACATAATACATGTTACATTTTCTAGGCAGGTTTGATGTAAGATGCTGCAGTCATTGACAACAACATCATCCACCAAAATTGTTGAATATTGGATGCCAATTTCTCTGCCATAGAGATAATAAAGGCTGGAAAATTGTCATCAGAGTGGTAGAAGTTACCAAACTTAGGTTAGATATACCATGCTAAAAAGCATGAAATGCGCCACAACAGATGGACCCAATCAGAGCTCAATCATCTTGAATCTTCATCTGATATCAGCTTTCTCAATGGATATATCAGATGCCGACACAAGCATAAAATATCTAAGTCACACCTACCAACAACTTCTCATCCCAAATACTACTGTGACTTTGTTGAGCACTCCCAGCCCCTCCCCCTCCCCAATGTACCATATTAAAAAAATGTATCTACAATCAAAAATCCTAGTTGTAATCTAAATGACCCTTTATATGTAGAATACGCTACATGTAGAACAATCATGACAACATGGTACAAAAAAGTAGATGTTGTGCCGTCCTGTGTTCTGTGTTTACTCACGGATGTTTGTATAATTAGCTATCACCCTGTACATTGTAATGTTTTGTTTTGTGTGTAGGGGTCTATCGACTCATAGGCGCTGCCTTTGATGGACTGCCCAATTGTAATGCCTGTATATTGTCTATTAAGCATGAAATAAATAAATCTTGAATCTTGAATCTTGACTCTCTTTGACGTGCTCCTTTAAGACTCAATTAAGATTCAAGATTCAATATTATTTGTGAATCATAATAGGTTGTCCACCGAAGGCATTTCATAGTGTTATGGCGGACACCCTACACACACACACACACACACACACACACACCTATATACTGATATTTGAAGAGGCGGAACCAACATTATCAAGAAGAATAATTACCCACGTGACAGTTTAACCCGCATCATTATTTTGACAAAAATGTCATTTAGAATCCATAGCTTATTTACTTAAAGTAAGCTTTATGCGTGTGCTGATGGCAAGAAACAAATAAAATCCGATAAACATTAGCATATTGCACAGCACATTACATAGGTGTTATAGTGAATATCTTGTCTGACACCAGTTTTCGTAGTATGCAAATAAAAGTTTTCCATATTCTCTCTGTAGTTACGACATTCGACATCACAATAACATAAATTAATCTTGCCTGATTGAAATGTTTTTGGGATTTGATTTTCAGTCCTATTTCCCCTATTGTTGACAAAATCGAATCCAGTTTTGTGCTGCGGAAAGTTCCCAGCAGGCACATGACGTTGTTTCAACGTTGAAATCACGTCATGACGTGATTTCAACGTTGAAACAATGTCATCTGCCTGCTGGGTTTTTATACTCCTCATCTCATATTCTCGCAGCAATATGACTGGTATAAATAAAAACCAATGCCCCCTACCGGCTGTTTCCCATGGCTACACTGTAACTAGGAAGTCAAAGATGATCACAAATAACCTTTTTTCCAAAAATGACCTGTCAAAATAATTGGAAATTGCAATGAAGTGGCATATATGACAAGAAGGTCGCTGAAATTTTTGTTCTCAAATTCAACACGACAGATATGAGGGGGCATAACTACAAACTGTACAAAAATTGCTCGAGATTAGATATCAGAAAACACTCATTTGTTAACAGAGTTACAGACATCTGGAATGCACTCCCATATGACGCGCTGTCAGTGCACCAAACATAAACTATTTTAAAAATAGACTGGACAAGTTCTGGATCAGATAGATGTTTGACCACTACTTGGATTATTTGTTTCAGATATTGACATATTAGTATCAACTACATACGAGGTAGTTAGTTATTTTAATATTAGGATTGGGTGTGATTTCGCACCAATCAACCATATAGAGTTATATAATTAGTATTAAGATTGGGTGCGATTTTGCGCCAATCAATTATAGTTCATTGTTACATAAAAACAAAATGATATTAGATTGGATGCATTCTTACGCCAATCAGCTATCAATATATTAGTGTAAATCTAATAACAGTAGTATTGGGTGCTTTTTTGCGTCAATCTATAATGGTAGAGAATTACATGTAAATATACACTGTGATAATATCAAGATTGGGTGTGATTTGAACCAATCAATTACAGTAGATAGTTATATGTAGATATAATAAAATTAGGATTGGGTGCATTTTTGCACCAATCAACTATAGTGCGTAGATGGGGATACATGTAAATATAATAATATTAGGATTGCATACTTTTTTGCATCAATCAACCATAGTGCATAGATATCGATACATAAATATAATAATATTAGGATTGGGTGCGATTTTGCGCCAATCAATTTATAGTGCATAGTTTGATAAAATTTAAAAGACATTATGTGTGTATAACATATACTAATTACTATGGGAACCTGTGTGCAATAATTAAAATACAAAATATAAAAATATTATTATATGCATATATTCATACAGTAGCTGTATATATGTATATAATTTACTATTGTTCCGGTTTTCTACATTTACCGGGTTGGTATTATTGTTGTCAGTCTGTCAAATTGCACTGATATAATGGTTTTTAATACCAAGTTCGAAATGGGAGCAGAACATAGAGGCATTATGCCTGCGTTCTGAATATAACTTAACTTAAAGAAAAGAACCGTCGATATTAAAATAGATACGCATGCACCATACTGCCAAAACCCATCACTTACAATATATAAAACTTCTAGCTGACTGAAACACATCGTCTGCTAATTTATTTAAGCCAGCGACATCATCAAGTCTTGTGATCAGTGACTCCGCTTTGCTGTTGGACGATTAAATTGTATGGAAAAAATAAGGGTCGTTATTTAAGGAAAGTTCAGAAATTTGCTATGTCGTTACAAGTTATCGTGTAATAGGTTTCGGGTTTTCCCAATCACACATCTTGCAAACAAACTTTAGCATGACCTACATTAGTCAGAGTCTGCTCTGACTCAACCCACCACTGTGACAGATATTTGGACAGACTGACAGGCCGGAGATAGTCAGAGCAATTTGTATGTTCAAAAGTTGGAGAACTCCGCCACCGCTTGGTAGCACGCCTCTTAATCGACCATAGCTACAATATTCGACACAAACGCTGTTTATTGCTTCATATAATTCACATATCCATTCGCTCGCACCTTAAATTCTGTTAAATATGTCCTATATCTCACGTTATTTAACTTTTTAGCTCATTGTTGACGAATTTTATAAAATTTCAAGCGAACACCCATTGCGAAAACAGTGATGACATGCTACACAACTTTTTGCCTCAAAAATCACGCAATTTCGCCCAGAGCAAATTCGAGCCCTGGGATGATTAAATTAAACTGGAAAGAAAAGGATGGATCTAGATCGTGTCAGTTTTGTTGGTTGGATAAGATATTCAGTTATTTATGCTGCATTCATTATTCTCATTTTACATCCGTGGGTGGTTGGGTGCACAAGGGTGGGTGGCTGACAGGGAAGTGGGTGTGTGAGTGAGTAGAAAATTAAGTGAGTTATTCAGTGACTAAGTGATTCAGTGAATTAACGAGTGGGTGTGCGGTCGGTGGGTCCGACGTTGGTCGGTCGATGGGTCCGACCTCGGTGGGTGGTGGCTGGCTTGGTCGGTCGTTTGGTCAATGGGTCGGACAGTCGGAGGGTGGGTCCGTTGGTCAGTGAGTGGGGTGGTGGATGGCTCGGTCAGTCGGTCTGACCTCAGTCGGTAGGTGGGTCAGTGGGTGAGTCCATCGGTCGTCCGACCTCGGTGGGTGGAGGGGGTTGCGTGGGTGGGTGGGTCGGTCTTCTAGCCTACAGAACTAGTCTACCAGCTTACTAGCCAACAGGCCTAGTCTAACAGCCTACAGTCCTAGTCTACCAGCCTACATGGTTAGGCCGTAGCTCTGCCATAGCCGGTTTTGTCTGGGTCTTAATTAGACATTAGCTAAGTTACGGTTAGTCCTTATTCAGGCTTGGCTATGCCTTATCCAGCCTTAGCTATGGTTAGCTAGTCATTAACTAAACCTTAGCTAGGCTTGGTTAGACCTTCCTGGCCTAATCTGTGCCTTATCTACGCTTCGCTTAGTCTTACCTAGGCCTTAGCTATGCTTGCGTAATTTACTTAGACCATACCTGGTCCTTATTTAGGCTGGCTAGGTCTCAGCTAGGCCTTAAACCTGGCGTGACTTAGCCGTACCTAGGCATTAACCAGGCTTTGCTAGGCATTACCTAGGCCTTAGCTTGGCTTGGGTAGGCCTTAGCTAGGTTGGATTAGGCATTACTTAGACCAAAGCTAAGCTTGACTAGGCCTGAGTTTGGCCTTATCTAGGCTTTGATATACATTATCTAGGTCTTAGTTAGGTTTTGGCTAGCATTAGCTAGGCCTTAGCTAAGGCCAGGCTAAGCCTTATATAGGCCTAAACTATGCCTTATCTAGGCTGGGCTTAGTCTTATGTAGGCCTTCACTGGGCTTACATCGGCATTAGCTAGTCCAAATTTAGGCCTCAGGTAGGCTTAACTTTGCCATAACTAGGCCGTCGCCAGTCTTCACTATGACTTAAATAGGCCTTAGTGAGGCGTAACTAGGCTTTAACCAAGCCTTAGCCAGTTAACCGGACATTAACCATGCTTGACCTGGGCCTTAACTAGCCTTGACTATGCCATACTTATGTCTTGGCTTGCCCTTAGCCAGGCTTGGATAAAGCATAGCTAGGCTTGGCTACACCTTACCTACATGTAAGCCTTCGACAAGCTTGACTATGCCTTATAAAGGCTTAACTAGACCTTCTCAACGATTGACTAAGCCTCACATAGGCCTTAGCAATGCTTTACCCAGGCCTTCGCTGGACTTCACTATGCCTTAGCGTGGCTTGACTAGGCCGTACCTATGTGTTGTCTCACCCTCAGCCAGGCTGGGATAGACCGTAGGTAGGCTTGGCTGCATCTTACCCAGGCCTTTGCCAGGCATGACTAAGCCTTCCCTAGACCGTTGCCAGGCTTAGCTATGCCTTGTTAAGGCCTGGTTAAGTGTGACGAAGGACTAGCTAAGACCTAATTAAGGCATTGTCAATCCACACCAAAGCTTAGCAATGGCCTTGCAAAGCCTGGGTACGGCCAAGGTATGGCCAAGTCTAGCTATAGCCTATATAAGGCATACCCAAGCCTAGCTAAGGCCTATGTATGGCCTACTCAAGCTTGCCTTATGCCTTGGTACGGCCTAATCCAGCCTCGGTAAGGCATAGCCAAGCCTACCTGAGGTTTAATTAAGGACTAGCTAATGCTAGCCAAGAACTAGATAATGTATATCCATGCCTAGGTAAGGCCACACTCAGGCCTAGCCAAGCTTAGCTATGGTATAATTAATGCTTAATCCAGCGTGGCTAAGGCCTACCCAATCAAAGCTAAGGCCTAGGTAATGCCTAGCAAAGCCTGTTCAATGCCTACATAAGGCTAAGCCACACCAGGTTAAGGCCTAGCCAAGTCTAAATAAGGGCAAGGTACTGTGTAAGTAAGGACTAACTAATGCCTGCGTAGGCATAGCTAAGGATTAGGTAAGACTAAGCTAACCCTAAATACGGCATAGCTTAGTGTTATATAAGGCTTAGCTAAAGCCTAGCTAAGGCATAGGTAGTGCATAGCTAATACTAGCCAAAACCTACGGTAACTAAGAGGTAGATAAATTATGTCCATGCCTAGATAAGGACACGCTCAGGTCCAGCCAAGCTTAGTTATTGTCTAAGTAATACCTAATCCAGCCTGGCTAAGGCCTACCCATGCCAAGCTAAGGCCTAGGTAATGCCTAGCAAAGCCTGGTCAATGTCTAGTTAAGGCTACGCCACACCAGGTTAAGGCCTAGCTAAGACCTAGCCAAGCCTAAATAAGGACCAGGTAAGGTCGAAGTAAGGACTAACTAATGCCTATGTAAGCATAGCTAAGGCCAAGGTAAGACTAAGGGAAGCATAGATAATTCATAGATTGGACCTAGGGAGGCCTAACCAAGCCTAGGTAATGCTTAGGTAATGACTAGGTAACCATAGCTAAAGCCAGATAAGGCATATCCAAGCCCGGACAAGGGCTAGCCGTAGCGTAGCTAATGTCTAATTAAGACCTAGACAAGACTGGCTAAGGCAGAGCTGCGACCTAACTATGAAGGCTAGACTAGGCTAGTAGGCTGGTATACTAGGACTGTAGGCTAGTAAGCGGGTAGACTAGGCATGTAGGCTACTAGAATAGTAGGGCGGGTTGAGTCAAAGCAGACTCAGACTAGACCTGCATATGATATGTGGTAATCACAATTTTGACCGATTTTCAAATAAATTTGCCGAGGACAGTTAACCTGGAAAGCATTCCTGATATTTTCTTTGTGTTTTGACTACACTTGTCCGTCGTAGATAATATTCTAAGTTTACTGCTAGAATAGGGTCAGCCTCTCGGACATACAACCTCATACCCTGGTGTTTTCCCGAGGTGATATAAAGACTTTCCTCTGCACAAAATTGGATTCTTTTTATGAGCAATTGGGGAAATAGAACTAACATTTAAATACTGACAACATTTCGATCAGAGAAGATTGATTTGTGTTATTGTGATATTAATTGTCATAACTACCGCGAGAATATGGAATATGACGATTTCACATCGGAAAAACACCAGGGTAGGCGGTAGTATTTGAGAGAGGCTGATCATATTCTTGTGGTAATTTGGGTGATTTGGAACTCAACAAACTTCATCTAGGCGATCTAGGGCAATTTCTAAACCAAGTTTGTTCGAGATAGGTTTGCATGATTATTCAGTTTTAATAATCGTGATCATTTTGAAAAAATAATCGTGATTTTCGATTCTATCGTACTTCTATGTCATTGTGCGTTAGGGCAGGGGAACTTGAAAAAGTTTTCAACACAAATAACTATGTAACACTTAACATGGCATATTTCGACTAGTTTTACCACTAGTAATGGTAATATCGGAAAAGACCTAAAAACTTTACTTCGAACGAGAATTGCTAACATGTTAGCAATGTTCGCTGATTTTATTTGCTAAAAGTAAAAGAACGAATATTGCTATCACTGACCAGACCACTAAAAAGCCTCCAGTTTAGCTGCCAGATAGTAACAGGTGTTCAGAGATGCAATTAAATTAATATTTCCGAGCACAATATCGATACAATCTGGCAAACCCCAAGCAGCCCAATGTAAGCGATCAGCATAAAATGACATAACATCACACAATGACCATGGGTCTAAAGGTCAAGGTAGCTGTGACCTTGATAAAAACCTTGTTTTTTTTCAGCTTTAACATTTTCTGTTTAGCTCAACTTTTCTGTTTATATCTCATGTTTGGTGAATCATACTGGATCCAACCTGTTGTTAAAACGTTACTTCTTAGTTGCTTGACATATTTCAACCAAATTTGGCTAGAGCAACCCTATCATGGTAGATGCCAGAACTTCTATTCAGAATTTTGGTTGATCAATTTTTGGGTGAAAATCTGAGATTTTATGAATAATTTGCCGGAAATAGTCAAAACGCTACTTTTGATTAACCACTGGGCGAATTTCAACTTAATTTGGCAGGAACTACCCTAGTAGGGTAGGCTTCAGAGCTTGTGTACAGAATTTTAATGTGTCAATATTTTGTGTGAAAACCTTTGATTTTATGAAAAATTTGCCAGAAATTATCAAAAGGCTACTCCTCATTAACATCTTGGTGGATTTCAACTTAATTGCGCTGGAAGGACCCTATGTGACTAGGCTTCAGAACCTGTATATAGAATTTTGATTGGTCAGTTTTTTGTTGGCCATCTTGGATTTTCCAGAAGTCTTTTAAAATGCTTCATTAATCAATAGCCTTATTTCAATGAAACTTGAGTGGAATGCTCCTATCATGATCAACTTCAAGAATTCTAATGAGAATTTTGATTGGCAAATCTTTTCAACGAATCTTGGATTTTTCATCTGAGTTTAAATCGCTGCTACTACTTAATCAACAACTAGATTTCAACCAAACTTGGGTAGAATGATCCTATGATGAATAGCTTCAGGACATCAAATGAGAAGTTTTATTGGTCAATTTCTTTTCACGTCATCTTCGATTTTTCGGAAATAATCCATCATATCTATTTAAATGCAAATGGTTCAAATGCTACAGGTCCAGGTGAGCGTCCAGCTTCATAGATCATCGTAAAGTCGAGCTGCATGGTTGCATTGCGACCACATTTCTGGTTTCTATTAAGTCATTTAATGTAAAATAGCACAATGCAAGTTATTAAAACATTGTTATAGAATAGTCTAAGCGAATCATTACACAAAAACAAATTCTTATGTAATAGGCCTACGACACCATTTGGTTACGTCAATAATAAGGGAGCTTACTCCTGATGCCTATTGTTTATCTAAAGTAGTCTCCCTTATTATGGGAATATCAAATCATAGTCAGTATTTGATGTATGTATTGGCTATGATTTGATATTCCAATAAGGCGGGAAACATATTACATTTTTTGTGTTGTCAGTAGGAATGTGATTGATGCACATGTGCATGATGATGTGAAGTGTTATTGTGTGAATATTTTGAAAACAGTATTAATGAAAGTCTTGAAAGCTGCTGTAGTATAAGGAAGCGACAACTTCCAGCAGGATGTGGATATATGCACCAAAAGTTTGCATCCAAAAACATTACCTTATTGACTAATTCTGGCTAAAATGCACTTTGGTATTACAACACTACATGTACCAGAGAGACTGAATTCTCATGCTGACGGAACAGTCGTCGAACAAATATATAAGTATTTGCGGGTGTACCTAGAAACTGCAGGATAGTGTGCAGCATTTATCCACCACCAATCCAATGGACCAGTCAAAGTTTATACATCTAACACTTCATAAACTAAAATTTCCCTGTTTAGAGACATGCTTTTGACACCATTGTTGCCGTTTCCGCTGATTCCGAGTTTGATTTCCCGAAAAGCATCATGAATGATTTTTTGTGGGTGTCCTATCAACATTAGAGATATTATAATTTCAAAGACTTTGTGTATTTCTGTGCTTGCATGTTAGAGTCACCAATGATTTTACCATGAACACGGGCGGGCACAGTCCTCATGCAGAGGGTGTTCACACTTCAAGCACGGGTCGATGTCACTGTATGTTGCAAAACAGATTAAGTCTTTGGTCTCGTCATTAGAATACTTGTCACTGATTTATACTCGTGAATGTTGTTCTTGAGTGTCGTAGTTAATGTATCTATATCAGCCTTTGTGTCCAGAGCTTTTGTCTCGATTAGTTTAACAAGGGTCAACACCGCCGAAAAAGTGACATACTTTTGGGCTGAAAGTATATCCTTTACCACTTCCAAAACCTGAGCATCGCTATATCTCGGGATTATGTTGGCACGCTTGCGATCGTCAATGAACACTGCCTGTATGGCTGTCTGTTGATCCAGGAAGCATCATAATTCTCATGTTGTAGGTGGAGCCCCATCTTGTATAATAGTCCTGTTTGTTTAAAAGACAAATTGTATTAGGAAAAAAAATTGTGGACTTAAATTATTATCATTAATTTTTTCCTCCATCCTAGGTCATTCATTCATTTGTACATTCATTTATTCATTCATTAAATTATGTCTTAGTATATTTTGTACCGCCTTGACCTGGTGGTTTGGCAGTGACAATTCTTGCTGCATGGTTGCTAGACTGCAAGTTCCCGTTTACATTTCCAGCTCTACCTACATGCACTTAACAGTCAAACTTCAGACAGAGAATGATCGCTTCACACGTTCTTGTAGGAGTGTGACAGTCAAGTTTAGATTATGCCCAAAATAGAGCTGGGAGATATTGGCTTTTAGAAGACGATAACGATATCTCAGAAAATATTGTGATTCTCCTTCGATCAATACTCACCATTCTGTTACTTTCTGATACACAGCTGGCCTTGACAGCTGGCTCTAGGACTATAGACTTAGAAAGCTTTACCGAGTCCTTGGAACCGGGTACTCGGCTCCCAACCGCCGAGTACCCGTCTACCATAGAGCTCATTCTTGTTTGCATAGCAACAAGAGCTGGCCACGTTTTTTCTTTGCAGGAAAGATTTTGAGTTTTTTGTGAAGGAAATCTAAGTCTTGTCTGTGATTTGGTTGTGTGCGTTCGTAAAAGGATATAACTGGATAAAATGGAGAATACCGCCAATGAAGACCAGGTTGTATAATTCCTTATTATCCATAGTTAAAAGACTTAGGTCTCTGAAATTCGTTGTGTCGCATGTTCCAATTTCTGACCCCATAGAATCTGGGACGTGTGCTAACAACGAGATATGCCGGACAATCGCCTTCTTTAAACCCCAACAGGCGATCAGCAGATATGAAAATAGGTGTTTGCTATGGTATTTCTAACACGAATATCGGCTGACGTCGTTTTCCGTAGGGTCCGAGCGGGTGACGTCACACCCGTGAGGCTCGGATGTTTATGTGAAGAAAATGTTTTCATTAATTCGCGCATCTGTTCTGGGTGCTTTGTACTAAAAATGAAAACTTTGGAATGGTCAAGTTTACGTGTGATCACGATCGGTTTGCAATGATCGGTGGTGTCAAAATTCTTGTGAGATGCGTGGTCTGCGGTTTTACCGTGTGCTACAGCAGTTTGTTTACATTTTGTTGTTTCTTCACATATCATGTCGGCTTTCGTTAGGAGTATAATTTATATTGATTGGTAAATATACCCCGAATGCTATGCGATATGATTCCTGGAGCCGTGATACATCCTGGAGGATCAATTATGGGTGTATTTATGCCCGCTTCGTTCTTGTCGTCATAATCAATGCGATCTTTGCTGTAACGTTGCGGGGTGGGGTGCGGGAGGGTTACATTTAATTTATGGTCAATTTATTTGAAAATTAATTGTCTGCCTTCCATCCGTGTCTCGTTCCGCTTGCTTATTGTAGGTTTGTGCTTATTTTATAGGCCAAGCCAGCCCTGCCATCATGTGACAAGTGCCATAAGTTTGTACGCGTCGTGTTTAAGGACCATGTCTGTTTTAGGTGTACGCCCTGTAACCTTGATCATCGATGTAATGTGTGCGCAGTGTGGTCCGTCGGTATGATGGTAAAGTTCCTTGGCCAGAAGGATGTGGCTGGGTCTGATGCGGGGTCAGGCGGTCCGAGGTTAAATCGTGGAGCGTCCGGTTCGGCCGGTGGGGGCGCTCCACGTCCCCAGCTGGAGGTGGCGGAGATGGCACCGCCGGCGTGGTTCGGTCCGGCTATGCAGGGTTTTCTGCATAGCGTTCTGCCCATGCTGGTGTCGTCACTGCTTCCGAAGGTTGGGGGGCAGTTGCTCTCCATGCCTGGTACGGACCCTGTCCTTGGACAGGGTTCTGGACTGGTTACCGAGGGGGCCGTCTCGTACGGCCCCCTGGCAGTCCCGTCTGGCTCCGGCCTGGCGGGTTCTGTCTCTGCGGCCACCTCCGGGTGGTCCAGTAGCGGTGGCCGGTCCGTCAGGTGTGGGAGCCGTCCGCCAAGACGGCTCTGCGGTTTCCTCGTCTGGTGACGACTCTTCGGAGTCTGAAGACGAGGAGGTCGAAGAGGAGTTATTGCTGCGGCCTGTGATGCCACGGGTGGAGCATATGGAGGTCGATTCTGTCCTGGACGGAACCGCCCTCCATCTGTCTGGCTTGGCGCAAGCCAGGGCAGCGGCTCCGCCTGTGGTTGAGGCCAATCTGGTACCGGGCACCGGTTCCGTGTCGGTTGGTTTGGCACCGGCTGGCGCGGTGACCGGTGTGCAGGGCCGGGTGTGGTACTCACCTATCTCGCCCGGTCCGGCGGTCGGACATGGGGTGCCGTTGGCGCCTGTGTTTGGCCACGGTTCCGCGTCCGCTACGGGTCCTTACGGTTTTCCTTGCGGACCTATCTCATGGACTGGTATGGTTCATGGGGTGGCGGCGGAACCGGGTGGTACCGGAGTGCCTGGTGTGTCAGCCGCGGCTCCTTGCCGGGAGGCCGTGGCTGGCAGACCCGTGAGCGCGTCAACGGGTGAACAAGTACCAAGGGAGCCAGACAAGTTAGAAGCCGTGCAAAAGGAGGTGTCGGGTTTGCTTCTGAAGGGAGCAATAAAACCAGCGAACCAGAACACTCCAGGCTTCTATTCAAACATGTTCCTTGTCCCCAAGAGCACGGGGGGATGGAGACCCATACTCAATCTCAGGCCATTAAATTGGTTTATCCATACGCCTCGGTTCCAGATCGAAACGGCGAGATCGGTAATGGCGGGATTGAGGAAGGGAATGTGGTGTGTGTCGATCGATCTGAAAGATGCATATTTCCACATTCCAATGAACCGGAGTTGGCACAGGTTTCTGAGATTTGCATTTCAGAATCAAGTATGGGAGTTTACTGTTCTCCCGTTTGGCCTGTCGACAGCTCCGAGGGTTTTCACAAGAGTGGTCCTTGCGGTGACAGCGTTTCTCAGAAAAGAGAACGTGGCGCTACACACCTACATAGACGACTGGCTGCTCAACGCAGACTCGGCAGCCAGGTTGAACGTGGATACTGTTCTGACTCTGAAGTTACTTTCAGATCTAGGCTGGATAGTCAACAAGGGGAAATCCGAGTTGACGCCGACTCAACATTTCGTTTATTTGGGGATGCGATTCGATCTCGAGGAGGGCAGGGTTTACCCATCAGAGCCCAGAGGGGTGTCTCTGTTAGCCATCCTCGAGAGTTTTCGAGTGGGAAACCACATTCAGGCGAGGCGGTTTCTTCAGATGCTTAGAATGATGGTCTCCATGGAGCAGGTGATCCCATTCGCTGCTCTAATGAGGAGACCTATCCAGTTGTATCTGATGTCTCTGTGGAAACAGAGAACAGAACCCCTGTCAAAACTGGTGCCAGTTTTGGAGCCGATAATATCGCATCTGCTATGGTGGAAACAGCGTCAGAATCTCCTAGTAGGGGTTTCGCTGCACGTACCGCGCCCCCAGCTGTCCGTGTACACGGATGCGTCGCTGGAAGGGTGGGGTGCCTGCCTGGGAGAACACCAGGTCTCGGGCACATGGACTCTCCTGGAGAGTTAACTGCATATCAATCTGTTGGAAATGATGGCAGTGGAACTGGCATTGGAAGAGTTTCTTCCGATGATCAGGGGCAAGGTGATATTGATACGGTCGGACAATTCGACGGTAGTATCATACATAAATCGCCAAGGCGGGACCAGGTCTCCCACACTTTGTATCAAAGTGTGGCACTTGATTCAATGGTGCAGGAATTACTCGGTTGTTTTGAAAGCAGCTCACATTCCTGGCCGATTGAACATTCTGGCGGATGCTTTGTCTCGCAGACAGAGAATTCTGCCGACAGAATGGTCCCTCAACCCTCCAGTTCTACGAAGGATCTTCGAGCATTGGGGCAAACCCAACGTGGACTTGTTCGCCACAAAGGAAAATGCTCAAATCAAGACTTATGTCTCGCCGATTCCAGATCCAAATGCCGTTGATACAGACGCTCTGGCGATAAGCTGGAGAGGGATGCACGCTTACGCGTACCCACCCACCATTCTTCTACCGAAGGTATTTGTGAAGATCAGGGAGGTGTGAGACAGAGAATTCTGCCGACAGAATGGTCCCTCAACCCTCCAGTTCTACGAAGGATCTTCGAGCATTGGGGCAAACCCAACGTGGACTTGTTCGCCACAAAGGAAAATGCTCAAATCAAGACTTATGTCTCGCCGATTCCAGATCCAAATGCCGTTGATACAGACGCTCTGGCGATAAGCTGGAGAGGGATGCACGCTTACGCGTACCCACCCACCATTCTTCTACCGAAGGTATTGGTGAAGATCAGGGAGGAACCGTGTCTAGTCCTGCTAATAGCGCCGTATTGGCCAAACAGGGCGTGGTTCACGGATCTGCTAGATCTGTTGGTGGAAAACCCAGTGCAGTTGCCCGAGATTCCGAACATAATCTCCCAGGCCAAGAGACGCTTCCTACACGAGCGTCCCGAAATGTTCAAATTGACTGCGTGGATGTTATCAAACAGCGTTCCAAGTCGGAAGACTTTTCTCGACAAGCTGCCGATTTCGTCGCGGCTGCGAGAAGGAGGTCAACCTTCAAGTCATATAACAACAAGGTTAACAGATTTGCAGACTGGTGTGAAGAAAAGGGTATTGATACCTTTCAATCCACTATTCAGCAAATAGCAGACTTTCTCTGTGAGCTGTTCTTTTCAGGACTAGCTCCCGTCACAATTGCTGGATACAAGTCAGCTTTGGCATCAGTTATCCCTTGTCTAGCCAACAGGGATAGTCCAGAGGTGGCCCAGTTAAATGTGATGGTGAAGGGAATGAGCAATCTCCGACCGAGACAACCGGTGGTCATTCCAGCCTGGAGTCTATCTTTAGTGCTTAATGTACTGGCCAAGCACCCTTTCGAACCGTTGCGTTCGGCTAGTCTAAAGCATTTGACTCTAAAGGCGGTCTTTCTATTGGCAGCTTCCTCAGCTAGAAGGCGCAGTGAGATCCATGCGCTTTCGGCAGAGAGGGACCGATTTATTGTCTCTGGAGAGGGTCTGCGTCTTCTGCCAAGAGCAGAGTTTATGTCAAAGAATCAATCTTTGAGATATCCCGGCAAACCGATCATAATACCGAAGTTAACTAGGTTTGATCGTGATGCTAGTGTCTGGTGCCCGGTCCGTGCTTTGACTAAGTACAAGAAACGGACTGACTCGTTACGGTTGTACGATAGACATCTATGGATCTGTCATAAGAAGCCTTATGGCGCCGCATCCATGGATTCTATCTCTCGTTGGGTAGTCGAATGCATTCAGACTACTCATGAGATGGCGACTGGGCACCAGGTGCAAGGCGTAAGGGCACACGATGTTCGAGGAATAGCCGCCTCGACCGCCCTTTACAGTGGTGCTCCGTTAGAGGACATCATGGCCATTGCACAATGGCACTATGAGTCCTCATTTACGGATTACTATATGAGGGATGTGTCAGACTCAGCCAATCCACTCGCTTTAGCTGTTTTGAGACGATAGTTAAGTGGCCACACTGCTCTTCACCCTTTTTTCACTTCGGTTAGAAAAGAACCTAAAGCAGGCATGGTCGAGCGTGAGGATGACAACCAGATTGTGTCACTGATGGCCGGACCAGTGAATGGTTGGAGGCGGTATGTCTGAAGTCCAGTTATCATACGGTAATTCATTAGTGTATCGACTCTTGGACAACTAATGCTCCCAAGCTCTGTGTATTATACGGACATGCGTGTTGTGATTAGTGTTGAACAGATGTTAAAATTGAAAGATCACATTTGTGGCTTCCTAAATTCCGACATATCTACATTGTGGACCTATTCATCATTAATGATTTTTGTCATGAAGCTGAGTTTATTATTACTGGCTTTTGTTGACCTTGTAATTATATCATCAGATTGGAACGTGAACATGGTATTCCAATTTATTTATCTGGGCCTGTCAATTTGTTGTTGGAAGGCCAGAGAAATTGATAAATTAATGATTACTGATAAGAAGAATGCACTACGCACACAAAAAGTGAAAGAATTATTCTACTTATCATCATAGGACTGGGGGTGGTTAAAAATGTATCAGATATATCTTTTCATGCGGTAATATTTTAGAATTTCAACTCTTTATTCATTAGAAAACCACAATTTCAAATGAATATTTTGCGTCGTAATATTTTATCTCATCGATTACAAAAGCCTGTTAGTTAGTTCAGTTTTGTAATGACCACTCACCCAAGTAAAGAGGAGCCGATGAAATGAGGAAAAATACTCACCCCCCTGAGAGCTGTAATCATTTCTTATGGTAGTGGGTTGCTAAATGAAAAGCTATGGTTCTCAAGTCTCCTACATTAACTGGCGAGTTCATATTCTCAGCAGTATGGTCTATTTAGTACTGTTATAATGGTGAAGTTCTACCAATGCGTGGAGAACTCACAGATGGTGGTTTAGTAATGACGTCATCAGAATGGCATGCTGAAGGGATTTTCTGATTTGAAAAATGAAGGCGAGGCTAAATGTAGTCTATCTGTCAAAATGGCTGAAATCTTATATTTCGCAGAAATATAAATAAATAAAAATAATCTGTGGATACGCCAGAATTTATTACCATAAAACATAGAATAAAAACGTGGAGTAATAAAGATAGCATGAAAAATATATGCATTGATACGGTGCATGGCCCATTATAGAGTAAGATTAAGTAAAAGGTTATAAACTGTTTGAATTGACTCCAGTTACCGTAGTACTGTATTGAAATAAATACCACAGACTAGTCAGATCTGTTTTATGTTGAATTTATTCATAAATACAACTTAAACAACTGACGATATTGCCGATACTCGGAAATCAGATGCTGACGATAATGATAATATCGCGATCTTATCGGGAAATCGCCCAACTCTAGCCCAAAACAGGACACACTGGGCCAGTTGAAAATGGTATCTACTGCGTGTAACATGTTTGCTGCATAATTCGTATTAATGCATGAATAATTACAGGTTGTAGTGGAACAGGTGTCTAGAGCTTCAAGAAAACCATCAGAGATGTTTTCACTGTTGTGATCCTGAGGAAAGAAGCGTGTCTATAGGCACCGACTAGTTTCCATTGTTTGTCCGAAGTGATCGGTTACGCCGAGGTATGGCATCATGCCAACACTGAACCACATATCTGATGTTAGTGAAACAAATCTGCCTCCTCTACATATAAGTCCACACTTAAATGTTCACATACATCATTGTATATCCTCCGTATGGTCGTTTCAGTGAAATACTGTTGTCCAAGTGTTTTGATCATGTCCCAAAAGTGCTACTTATCCATGGTGTAGGTAGGCATTGCATCGCAGACAATTTAACATGTCACAGAATGAATAATAACCTTCCAGCGAGAAGATGCTCTGTCGTAGGCGTTGTCTGTCATGCATGACAATGTGTTACACTGCTTACTGGGTGTTAACCCTTGGCACTCTGATGTAAAAATTCTATTTTTTCATTGGTTCGATAGCGAAGAATCTGGTGTACATTTTTCAACAATTTTGGTGAACGACGTTGCTGTCACCATCTTCCACCAAATTTGTGGAAAAATGAACACCAGTTCATCTTTGAATTTAATTTAAAAGTTTGACATCCGAGTGGTAAGAGTTACCCTATCACTATCATCACCACAATCAAGTGCCTCAGAATTGTCATGTTTACGCTTTGTTGCGCTGACAACCGTAATCCTATTATAGATAGATATGTGATGAGTGACATTTATCATATCACCTCTTGGAACAGAAACAAATTTTACATGTGATCTACAAAAGAGTTGAAACTAAAAGGTGTTTGCATTTGAACAAAATTTAAAGTATTTGCACTTACATTTAAATACTTTGAAATGCATTTGATCCAGTGTCTACTCTGGAGATGAGTCATTACTACTTTTCCATGTAGGATTCCTTCAGAGACCAATCCACATAGGTTTTCATGATACATTTGCGTTTGGCTCAATTAGTGGTTCATATCTCAATCAATCTGCATCCAACTTGGATGCTTGCCTGACTAATGAGAGAGCTTGCCTCAATAACCTTGGGGTTAAAGGATCTACGTTGAAGGTCACTGTGTCCTTGGTGCAAACCTTTTTTACATTAAAATTTTGTCTTTAAATGATTTTCTGAAGTCGTATATATCGCATGTTTGGTTAATCATACTGGACCCAAACATGGACACATGGCTCCTTATAATGAGAGGGCACGATGGAAATTTGTATTAAGTACGCTTCTGCCATGTTTCGGCTGTCCATTTTCCTTTCTCCACTCATGTGACAATAAAGGGGATGGACAAATATATAACAGACCAATTTACTTTTTGATGTCCCGCGTGTAGGACGCTTAGTGAACACCCCAGTATCAAAGTTTCTCCAGATGAAATACGGAAGAAATCACAACCTGAACAGAATATGCAAGAATGATACAAATATGCTTATAATTACGTTCTATCCTATCCCTGACAAATATCTGTTCAAAAACTTGTATACCGGTAAATCGTGTAACTATTCTCTTTCAAACCAGCTAGCTATTTCACCGTGCCCAGACATCTTGGAAATAGCAACAATGCTGACGTAATGACTTCAAGTTTCCAAATATTAAAAATAATATTTTATATTTTAATCATCATTTTAATTTGTTGTATTTTGTTCTGTAGCGTTTAAAGGGCATGTATAATGTCATAGGCATCCTCCCTGGGTTGATTATATGAAAAGTCATTATTGTCTATAATCAAGTATTATATCAGTCTGAACAGTATTTTCTCCATATTATGGTATATAGCTACCTCTGGAAATATGTGACTGTACTCTGCAAGTATTTCTTTATTTGAGGCATTTTAATGGAGAAAATTGGTTTACACCCGCTTTTGTCAGATAATTAGATTGGCATGAATCTTGGATTGTTTCCACAAAAAAAAGGAAAATAATGGGAAGC
The DNA here is from genome assembly GCA_034401795.1 of Chaetoderma sp. LZ-2023a. NCBI lineage: Eukaryota > Metazoa > Mollusca > Caudofoveata > Chaetodermatida > Chaetodermatidae > Chaetoderma > Chaetoderma sp. LZ-2023a. The sequence goes on along the minus strand of CM067374.1, from coordinate 60,080,274 downwards.
TTCAAATTACTTCTCAAGTATCACTGCATCAATTTCAAGTACATTTGGCAGGATAAGGTTTGTATTGCATAGAGAGTCAAGATTGTTCAAAGGAAGCTGATTGCTCGATTTGTGTGGTGGCCATCCAGGGATTTTGTACTATTTTTAGGTCATTTAACTTATCTAATATGTGCATTACGAAAATGAAGTTCATCAGATCACAAATACTCGAGTTATGGACATTGAAAAATGTACACTTTATATGTAGCAAAGGGAGATAATATATATATTGATTTAAACCAGTAGAATCTTACTTACCTCCCTTGTATATTATATCTTTGTCCGCTAAAAGCTGAATTATAAGCCTTTATTAACCTCTTTACTGCTGGATTACAAAGCTTCATTAATCCTTTTACTGCTGAAGGTCAAGCCTCCATCTTCTTCTTTTCGTTCGCTGATCATACCGCCAGTCCTAAGTGACTATCGACATGATCATAAGTGTTAAGTGCGTGGATCCATGGTTTATTAGAGTGCGCCGTGCGGCCTGGAACCTCCGTCTTCAGCACTCGAGGTTTCTGTCGGGGTTACCTCACCCTTACCTCCTTTAGTCGCCTCTTACGACACGCATAGGATACGGAAGGTGTATTCTAAGCCTCACCTACAGGGCTGTCAAGCCTCCATTAACACCATAGCTCCCTAATGGGAAGTCTGCAAATGGAAATTTCTCAAGATGACTAGAAGTCATTCTTGACAGACTTTTAAAGGGTTAAAGAAACCTCTGTATGCATTAACCCTTTCAACGATAAATTCCTGAAAATGGAAATTCTTTACGATGAAAAACATATTCTGTTGAATATTTTGAAATTAAGATGACTGAAAGCCATTGCTGCCTTAAGCAGCAATGGCTTCCCGTCATATTAATTTCAAAATATTCAACAGCTTTCCTGTTTGTTTGCCTTGAGAGTGCGATACGAGGAATTTATCGGTGAAAGGGTTAAGCAGCGTATGCTTGCAATGACTGGTAAGATGTTCAGGTCTTGTCCTGAAGGCAGGCAAAATAAGGCTTTTGAAAGTTGCACATTTCAATTAAATTACTGTATCAAAATTTTCTGCAGATAATCAGTACTGCCACATATTAACACATTCCATCCTCCATTTACAATAAATTGTTTATGATCTTTAAAATATGTTTGGTTACTTAGGTTTAAGACAACAGCGTTCAGTCAAACTAATTTCAAAATAGTCAACAGCTTCCATTAATGGATGAGAATGGAATTACAGAGTTGTAGGTTGTTAAGTGTTATTGACCCGTAGTAAGCCATATGTTTTAGAGTTCTTTATCATAAACCCCTTTCATCCTGTTTGCGGTATTTCATATTACTAGTTATTATTATCATGTCGATTATTTTTAAAATAAAACCATTTCACTGAATATCATTGCTGCTAAGCCAGTAACAATTTTCTGTAATATTATTTTGGAATATTGTGTAACTCTTTTGTAAATTGTCCTCCTCGCCATTGAAAACAGGTTAGGTGAAGTTCAGTATAAAGGGGGCCAAAGCTATTAAGAAAATATAAGGTTTCATAGCCTATAGTATTTAAGTGGCTATTAGTGAGATAGTTATTCGTTAGATATTCTACTTATATCTGTATATATATATATATATATATATATTAGCCATTATGAAGATTTAGGTACATTAGTTTTCAAAATAATGTATTATTAACTTTGACAGATTAGGCATTTACAAAATGTAATCTCTAAAATAACAGTAACTATACAATTTTAAAACAAACTAAGACCTTGAGTATATTTTAAAACTAATTAGATTAGAATCTGTGCTTGGTTTAGCGGTAACCCACTCCATTCTAATTATCGTTTTAAAATATTTAACATAGTGGCTTGAATCTAGGTTTTAATGGTCAAGTCTGCCAAAATGGGCGTCTGCAGTAGGGACATGAGAAGACAATTTTTGTTAATATATTTACTAGTGGAATGTCTGCCTTGAGCCAGTCATTCCAGTAGTAATTAACCCTCTAACACTCATATCAGCCAAAAATGGCTTCTGTAGTGGTCTTGAGAAAGGTCCATTTGCAGCCCAAGAGAAGACTATTTTTGAAAATTTACCACTGGAATGACTGGCTCGGTAACCGAGCCAGTCATTCCAGTGATAAATTTTCAAAAACAGTCTTCTCTTGGTCTGCAAATGGATATTTTCTAAGAGAAAATCAAAATATTCTTGGACAAATTTGAGTGTTAAAGGGTTCAAATAAAAAAAATGTTCTTCTCTTGGCCAGCAAATGGACACTCAATGCCCATATCTTGAGATTTGCTTGATTAACCGTAAACAGTAAGAGGTTGTACAAACGATTATCTCTTCATTCTACTTTGAGCTGTTGATATGTGTTATTAGGCCTAATGTATATATTTGACATTTCTTTTACCTTAAACGGCAGTATGTGTTATCACTGTTGTGGTATATCGTGAAACATCTTAGTTCACGCATAATGATCACTATGACCAATAACCTGAATTATGTAGATCTATTTTAGCCGAATGATGCACCTGTAGCGTTAATAAATAGAGGATCTAAAACCAGGTCCCATTTAACCCTTTACTGGTTAAATTTGGTCAAGAAAATTTAAATAGTTTCTTATAGAATGTCCACTTACAAGCCAAGAGAATACAATTTTTGAAAATTTAGCACTGGAATGACTGGCTCGGAGATATTAAACCGGCTGAAAGCTGTGTTTATATGATAAAGAGCATTATATACATAAAATGCTTCTAGCTTGGAATTAATAATGTTATTTGAATAACATAAATTCTGTATATGTGTCTGGCCATTCCATTAAGCCATGATTTGGTGCCATGTTGCATCATCAGATTGCGCAGAGAATACCTGAGTATTTTCGTGGATACATACAGATATGCGTTATTGCCATGTCTTTGATGTTGCCGCTGTGATTGTTGTGGGCCGGCATCTTCTAATCCACTTTGATGTTGATCATGCCTTCTTTGAGCAATGATAGCTGAGCAGTCATTAGTGTATCTGAAGGCAACTGACTAGACATATTTATAAGCTTTGCGAGTTTTATCCAATTGGACCCATTGACACTTGGAATAGTTGATCATTTCATATATATATACAGGACAGCTCATAAATAACAAATACAGAAACATGTTAGTAATATTTGTAACATGACGTAGGAAATGTTCTGTTGAATATTTTTAGACATAATTTGATTGGAAGACATTGCTGTGTAAGGTAGCAATGTCTTCTAAATCCAATCCAATTTTGTTCAAAGTGTTCTACAGTACATTTTATTTTGTTTTGGAAATGTGTTGAATTAGTACTGCGCTGTAGTGTAATCTACAAGAAATTGTTAGTATAACCATAGTATAACCATTATAATTAATTATTATGCTTTAATAATATATCATGATATATCAGACAGCAAAAATGTTGAATAATTGTATTAATTTGTCAGAACTAACAATGTCTGATATATGGACAGTAGTTGTCTATAAACCCTTTAACGCTCATATCAGCAGAAAACAGCTTCTGCAGTGGTCTTGAGAAATGTCTATTTTCAAACCATGAGAAGACTATTTTTTTTAAATTTTCATTGGAATGACTGGCTCGATAACCGAGTCATTCCAGTGATAATTTTTCAAAAATAGTCATCTCTTTTTCTGCAAATGGACATTTTCTATGAGAAAATTTAATTTTTCTTGAATAAATTTGAGGTTTAAAGGATTAAGTTGAAGAAAAATATGTCAGACCCTACAAGTACAATGAGCTATAGTTGTGAGTTGTGACTTATACAGCTTTGGGAGAAATGTAAAATATTTGACAGACAAACTTATACATAATAAGGAAAAATTAGTGACCTCTCCGGGATGTAGAAGGGATTGGGACCAACTTTTTCGGAAATAAACGTATACATATTTCAAATAGCAATTAAGAATCCAACTGAACTTCATTGTTGTCTGAAACAGCAGCAACCTTCTGACAGTCAGATTAATGCTAAAAAGTGACTTAGAAGGGAGACATTTAACTCTTTAGCGAAGCAGTCTCCTGCCTTCTGACTTCTGAGATATATATATATATATATATATAAGCATATTTATTTGACTTTCAAATTGTACATTTAAAAAACTACTTTTAATAATTTTGAATAATTCAAACTTTTTGTTTAATTTTGAACTGTGGGACATCTGGATTTGCCAGTTGCCACTAATATTACTAGATTATACTGGTCTTAACATTTAACACACAAGCCAGGCAAAAATGGTTTCTGCAGTGATCCTGAGAAATGTCCCTTTACAGACCCTGAGAAGAGTATTTTTTTAAATTTATCAATGGAATGACAGACTCGATGAGTGATCCAGGCATTCCAGTGATAAATTTTCAAAAACAATCAACCCTTGGTCTATAAAATGGGCATTTTCTGAAAGAAAGTTGAAATTTTCTTGAACAAATTTTGAGTGTCGATAACCGAGCCAGTCATTCCAGTGATAAATTTTCAAAAACAATCTCTTTGTCTGCAAAATGGACATTTGCTGTAAAAAACTTGAGTGTGAAAGGGTTAGTGTACTATCATATGTCAATGAGCTATTTTCATAATCAATTATCCTCCTAATATTGACATAAAATATCAATCATCTACCATGCATCTAGTTTATAAAGGATGTGAGGTTAAAGATAGCATAATTATAGGTATGAATTATGATATACCTTTACCTACAGAGTTGAAGTAATTCAGCTCACATTGTAATTTATGATTGCTTAATCATACTTAATAATATAGCTATTTCATGCTCAATTTGCTGTTACAAACATTTAACCAATGCACCCACATATAAAGTACTATAGTTTTCAGTTGCTAGTAAAAATTAATTTAGATTTAAATGTACGTTGTATCTAGAAGCAACAACTTGTCAAACTGCAGAACAGACTTTAACTCTTGAACCCTCATATCAGCCAAAAACGGCTTCTGCACTGGTCTTGAGAAATGTCCATTTGCAGACCAAGAGAAGACTATTTTTGAAAATTTACCTCTGGAATGACTCGCTCAGATATCGAGCCAGTCATTCCAGTGGTAAATTGTCAAACATAGTCTTCTCTTGGTCTGCAAAATGAGAAAATTAAATTTTTTAACAAATCAGAATGTTAAAGGGTTAAAATATACAAGCTTATAATAGACTGTATTCTGTAGTATGAGAGAGGGTGGGGGTTGGTGGGTAAAATACCTGTATACCTCGTACAATGCATTCTTTACAGTATAACAAATACGCTGTTTGATAATTTTGAAAATGACTAGAATATATAACATCAGCTATAATTAATTTTCACCTGTATGGTGTAGCCTCGAAATTGAGATTCGCGAATTTCATTGTTGAAAGGGTTAAAATTATTATTTATCTGAATTTTGTGAAAAGAGTACAGCAAACATTTTGTTCAGTTTCAGTAATACTATACAGCTATTTTCACGGTTGACTGGTTTTACCCTCAGCGGAGATTTAAATCACCAGACTCAACACCGCTATTGCCTGTTACGCTCATTGCTTGCCATACACGGAATATAGGTACAGCATAGAGTATCTGTATCAGTTCTATTTTCTGCAGCGATAATGTTTGTTACCTCACTATGTTTTCGATATACATCTATATATGGTTTACATATTTGAGCTTTCAGTATACAGTATTTTCTAGCAGAATGCAGTAGCTATTCAAAGTGAAAATGCATTAGTCCTAGTTATGGAACAGCGTGTTTAAGTATATGTATAAAAATGTTTATCTGTCTGCAAGCCATCAGACAATAAGTTAAATTGGCAATCACTGGATCTGCTGAATATTTTAAAAACAATTTGACTGAAAGTTGTTGGTGGCTTAGCCACCAACAACTTTCAGTCAAATTGTTTTCAAAATATTAAGTCGATCCAGAGTTAAACCTGATGAAAAGTGTAGTCTGCAGAAATTCAGCTTGCAGACAGTTAAATCAGCGGTGCATAGAGCAGGAGAGGGGAGATGTCCCCCTGTATTAAGCGGTAATGTATACATGCATTCATAAACAGCTGTCACTCATATGTATGTTTGTTATCAGTTTCTGGGGATAAATTCACCTGCTGGCACATATGTTATACAATCAGCCTCAGTTACCTAGAATACAGCTTCATAGGTGAGCTTACTGTTTACTTTCTGTATTTATCATAGGGAAGTGGTTTTATTTGATGTTTTAAAATATATTTTGTGGTTGATTTTGTGTGTTTTTAATGGATTGTTTTCAGTTATTTCATCAGTTTTCTTTATTTGGAGTTCATCGATTTAATAACTATAGCAGGATACAGACATTTAGGAGCTAATTTTAAGATTAGCAAAGTTATGTTGTCTCTTGAAAATTTCTTCATGAATGTTATCGGGCTGATTTTTTAAACAGCAACAGTTCTCTAAAATGTTGTTTGGAAAATTCACACCATAGCTATTCAGAATAGCAGAATTGGACAATTCATCAGTAGAGATTAGACAATGCTTGGACAGAAATAAAAATTAGTAGTGGTGTATGAAAAATTTAGTATGCCTTAATTAGCTAACAGAGGCATCCAGTGAAGATGAATATTTCTTGTATGAATCCTAATTAAAGAAATGTTCAGAGCTTGTCATGCAGTGAAACATTTAGGAGTGATAATTAGCAAACAATTTCTCAAAGTTAGTCAATTATTCTAATCTTGTTTGCCTCCTTTAATTATTATGTATTTAATCCATCTTGTGTCAAAGGCACCTCAATGATCAAGATTTATAGAAAAGTCAAATCTTTGTCCAGTGAATGTCCATTTGCAGGCCAAAAGAAGACTTTTATGGCAAATTTGACTGGAACTTAGAAAAATAGCATGCTGTTGACCTGCAAATGGCTATTTGCAACTTGTCAGGCAGTTTTGGCAGTCTTTAACATTAATTTAACATTAAAAAGTCAAGAAAACACAAATGTGTACTTAATCTGTGTCCACTAATTGCAGGACAAGATAGGAGTTAAAATTTTCTTGAACAAATTTGAGGCTTATGATGCAGGTGCGACCAGGATCTGTTAATCTTTAGCACTCTGACTATTCTATTACTGTGTCGATAGCAAAGAAACTGGTGTAGTTTTTCAACAATTTTGGTGGACAATGTTTCTGTCTGACATCTTCCACCAAATTTATTGGAAAATCAATACCAGTTCATCTTTTCGTTTAATTTGAAAATTTCATATTTTGACATCAGAGTGGTAATGGTTAATAGTACAGCTTTAGGGTGTGTGTGAGTGATAAGATACTATGGCTATGCATTCATGACCTTTAAGATAATACTGTCTTCACATAATTAGTTTTCTTCTGGAAAGATGACATGAATGTTTATGAATTAAGTGCCTGTTTTATGCTCTTTTTTGTTACCAAAGCAAATGAAAGACAGATGCCTAAAATTGTGCTAGCATAATCTGTAGCTAACACATATTCTACTGCATGATTCTATTGGAATTGGTCGAGAAAGGCTGGTGTTGTGTTCATTTTGAAAATGGTGTTGTTGTCGTTGATGAAGCACCAACAACTTTCAGCAACATCACTCACAAAATGAACACCAGGTAGAATAATAAAGATACGTGAAGAAATATTTGTATTAACCCTAAAATTATGCTTAAAACAGCCAAAAAGCCTTCTGGTCTTGAGAAATGTCCAACAGAAGAGTATTTTTGAAAATTTATCACTGGAATGACTAGTTCGATAGCTGAGCCAGTCATTCTAGTAGCAAGATTTCGATAATATTCTCTTAATCAGCAAGTCGACATTTTCTATGAGAAATTTGATATCTTCTAGAACAAATTTGAGTAGTGACTGGTTAAAGCTGGTAATTCAATAAATCATAGATTAGTTGTAGCATGTGAATGTTGATGAAGGTGTTTAAAGTAGGATTGGGGGGTGGGGGTGGAGGTGGTTGTACTGCGCTACCAGAACACCGCCCTGTTCCTAGCTTGTTTGTGCATATGGCTTCCCAAGATGCTTTTGTCCAAACCCGGTTTCAAACATCTAGCCGTCTTCCTGTTGTGTGGTTCAAGGAAGTTGGTGAGCGGATCAGTGCTTTGAGAGGAATTATTTTGAATTTGGTTCCAGTCAAATTATTTTCAGAATATAACTAATTGGGTCTTTATTACATCGTATAGAGTTTGTTGTAATTTGTCCTGAACCCATTAACACTCATATCATCCAAAAACGGCTTTTGCAGTGCTCTAGAAATGTCCATTTGCAGACGAAGAGAAGAGTATTTTTGAAAATTTACCACTGGAATGACTGGCTCGATTACCGAGCCAGTCATTCCAGTAGTAAATTTAAAAAAATACTTCTTGTTCTGCAAATGGACATTTTCTATGAGAAAGGGTTACATTGTCAATGAATTTTCGAATCCAACCTTTCATGTTCAGGCGGTCAACGAGTGATTGCAATTACATTTATCAATATCATAATCTAGTTGTATTGATTATGTTGCTTATCAATCCAAAATATTTTATTGTTAGTAACAAGGTTGAATTCTCATCATTTCAGATTGCTGAGCGGAATCACCTGTGTGTCAACAAACAAGTCATCCTCATGCCCTCACTTTCGTGTGCCGTTTTGTGTGTATTCTCATGTGTATGTCTGTGTCTTGGTGCTACAATGGATTAGTGAACTATTCACATTAATTCATAAGGATTAGATAACTACTAATAACAAGGATACAATATGGCAGCTTCGCCTATGAAATCTCCGTCTGATTCATTCAATTTCGATGACAGTTATGCGGAGGATGACCAGTTTGGACAGAAGATAAGAGATCATGCTGGTAAGTACATGAAGGAGTTGAGTCTGTGATTCACTCCAGACCTGGCTATAATGGCCACCTGCTTTTGGGTGGTTATAAGACCACCTCTCACCCGTCCTGATCATTTAATGGCCAAAACCAACCTCTCCCTGTAGTCTTGAAGAATGTCCATTTTGCAGGCTAAGAGAAGACTATTGTGGAAAATTTACTATTGGAACGCCGGGCTCGATAACTGACCCAGTCATTCGAGTTTTAAATTTTCAAAAATAGTATTCTCTTGGCCGGAAAATGGATTTTTTAATAACTGATAAGCAAATATTTTAATTTTTTGGACCACATTTGTCCATAATATATATGGTAACTAATTGGTTTTAAGTGACCCCCTTTTATAGACAGGGTCAATATATGTCACAGTCTCTGCAGGTCACAATATGGGAGCTATGATGTGTGCCATGTTACAATAGTCGGTCTACCGAATTGGGGGGGGGGGGAGGGTTGTGTGTATGTGCAGGAGTTAGTGGTGAGGTGGGAGGGGGGTGGGGTTGTTGGGAGTGAGGGGAGGCTGCTAAGAGCTTACATGTAGATTCCATGTATTGGAATGGGTGCTTCATAAAACATGGTGCCTGATTGTCCTACAGTTAACCCTTTTATCCCTGTAATCCCAATGACACAATTTCCTGAGGACTGTGTAGTGTGTAATGCTAAAGCTATTTAATATTTGTGGAATTTATTTGACTGGAAACTGGTGTTGCTTATGTAAGGCAGCAACAGGTTGCTGTCAGATTGGGTTCAACATATTCTATAGGATCATTCAGGTCCTATCTCCTGAGCCATCAGGTCCCGTCTCAACCATGTGGAGAACATAGCAGAATGCTACCGGATGCACCTAACCCCACGCGATGGAAACGGATTGGAATTTTCCTACAGATGTAGTTAGATGCCTGTTCGAGTATCCCAACAGCTAACTGGAACACTACATCGTTATTGCGTTTGAACATATTCAGCGGCATATTACTAATATTTGTAAATGCACCTGTCTCAATGGAGAGGTTCATAAGTGGAATAGCTAACATATATGAACCTGTCCATCAAAGGATGACATTTCATTAACCCTTTAACCTGCATATTTGTTCCTGAAAATCAAAATTTTCTTATATAAAATATCCATTTGCAGACCAAAAGTAGATTATTGTTAAAATTGTATCACAGGAATAACTGGCTCGGTTATGGAGCCAGTTATTCCAGTGATGAATTATCAAAAATAGTTCTCTTGGTCTGCAAATGGACATCTCCCAAGACCACTATGGAAGCCCTTTTTGAGTGTTGAATGGTTAGTGGTCAAGATTTGTCAAGAATATTTTAATTCTTTCTTGCTGCAAGTATGTCCTTTTGGAAGTCAAAAGAAACCTATTTGAAAATTTACCAGTGGAATGACTGTAACTGTGTCATTCCAGTGGTCACATTAAACAAAATAACTCGTCTTCTCTTGGGCTGTAAATGGGCATTCCTCAAGACCACTGAAAAGATAGATTTGTGCCAGCTTGACTGTTAATGGGTTAAGTTGATGTGCTTCATCATCAGGCTTATCTCAGGTGTTTTAGTGTCATGATTTAATTGTGGGATCTGATCTGTCACTCAGATGCAGTGAAGCTAAGAAATAAGTTCACATGCTTTCAAAAACAGAAACATGTTAGTTAGTAAGAAATCATCTGTTGAATGTTTTGAACATAATGCGAATGGAAGACATAAATGCTACCTCAGGCGGTAATGTCGTCCAATCCAATTATGTTCAAGATCTCCAACAGTATGTTTTTTGTCTTGAAAACATTTTACATTATTTCTGCGCTGTAACAGTACTGTATCTGATGTCTTAGTCAATTCATGAATCCATTTCCTCACTCAATCATATGATGTCATAATCAGCTATGTGATGTGTAGGCTGACATCATAATCATGATGTCATGAATGACTCGATATAGTCCGTCTTTAGCGCTTAACTCTTACAACTCTGACGTCAAAATTTTCAAATTAGATTTATGGATGAACCGGTGTTCATTTAAAAAAATTTTTTTATGGAAGATGGTGCTGTCGCAGACGGCAACATTGTCCACCAAAATTGTTAACAAATTTACACGAGTTTCTGTGCTACAATGGCACAATTAAAAGATAGAATATTGACTTCAGAGTGGTAAGGGTTACTAGTTTGAGACGTGCGAATTGTATGTCTTTACCATTTAATAAACATTCTGTTGAATATTTTGAAACTAAGTTGACTGCCCTCTGTTGCTGCTTTAAGCAGCAGCAGCACCCAGTCATATTAGTTTCAAAATATTAAACAGGTTTCCCTTGTATAGCTTTAGGGAAATTGATTGTCAAGAAATTGAGGGATCGATCGATCCCAACATGAATGAGGTGTGGGCGGAGCTTAACTAGGGATGGCCAGGGCATAGCTAAAACTGGAAAGGTCCATTATGTCACATGTTGCTGATGTCACAATCAAAGTAATGTAGCTCCGTCACGAAAAATTAGTCTGTTGACCACGAAAGTGTACAAATTTTATTACATTGATGAAATTTACTATTTAATAAACATTATGTTGAATATTTTGAAGCTAATATGACTGCCTCTGGCAGCAACAGCCCCATGTCAAATCAGTTTCAAAATATTTAACAGCTTACCTGTATAGTTAACTTGAAATTTAAATTCTGGTATTTCAGGTTGCAAAGTTCCAAATCGATACCAATACGTGTAGAAAGTGTGCAAAGCTTAGGTAGAAATGGCTAGGGCATAACTCCATCTATTCACATAAGTTAATGACCCGATATCAGGTGTTTTCTAAGACGTTTCAACTGGTAGACTTGATTGAAACCATGTACCTGTGAATATAGGCTGAGAAACGTACTGAGATATTATGTACTATGCAGGTGAAAATCATATTTCTGTGATCATGTATTGTCTCTAGAATTGTTGTGCTGCTTTTTCATGAACAAGTGCTTGTACACGGTTCTATGGTCATTCACCCTTGGCAGTGATAAGAGATTTCTAACATGGGCAGGTGTTTATCAGGGTTTAATAACACAAATCAAGCAGTTAATACACTGTTGTTATAAGCCATTACTTATAATACTAGGGAGGGAATGAGCTAGAACAACTTGAGTAGGAGCGCTCAGCTTCTTTCTGGCATGTACTACCAGTTGCTAGAGAGTCTGAGACTGGGGAAATTTGAGATAGCTTAAAAACACATGAGGTGAGAAGCTATAGTTTTCTCCCCCCCTGCACATCCAGGGAACACTTACCCACCCACGCACAACCCCCACCCACAGGCCTCACACTAATCGTGTTGATGTTTCCGTCTAGCAAAGTTCAAACTTACATCTCTAGAAATCTGTTCTGTTGTAATTTAAGTAAAAGCATGATGATAATTTTGAAATCAATTTCATTGAAAGTTGTTGTTTCCTGCGACAACAACACCATTCAGTCAATTTATTTTCTAAATAATCAGTGGTATTTTAGAGATGATATGGGTGTAAATGTTTTGTGTAGCGTGATCAGGAAGGAATGGTTTAGCTTAGGGTATTTCACCTGGCGAACATGCTCCAGTGTTTACAGCAGCTCTGTATTTGGTACATTGTTTACAGCACAGGCTGTTTAGTACCACCAGTGGTAGCAATCTCAGAGGTGGTGGCGCTTCCAGGTTAACTGTCTGACTGCTGCAAGCCATTTGAATATTTTGAAAAGCAATTTGACTGAAAGTTGTTGGTGGCTTAGCCACCAACAACTTTCAGTCAAATTGTTTTTCAAAATATTCAGCCGGTCCGGAGTTAAGCCTCATGGAAAATGTAGTCTGCAGAAATTCAGCAGCCAGCCAGTCATTATCCCATTTTCTCACAGATTTCTTATCATTTAGCATTCCCATTCACATATTTCTGCTTTATTATCAAGAGGTCATATAATAATTTCGTTGTTGTCATGGTTTGTTTGCCAGAGACTCTTGTTAATAACATTAAAATACTGTAACTTAGTTAAAAAATGGAAAGTGTATTTATTTGTTGTTTCGGATTCCGAAAATACACTTTCGTCATTATAGACTACTTGTTGTAACGATCTAGCCTGAAATTGTTGCCAAAAAAGCTTGTTATTTGTGTATATAGAGGTGTAGTGTTTGATGGGTTTGTTGTTGGATAAGTCTCTAGATTAATGTTATAATTTTTGCTTTCGTCTGTCGACAATGTGGAGAATGGGTTATTTCATCAGAGTGGGCATGGTGTCTGTAATGCTGATATCTTACTCCTGACAAGTCTGTTTGAGGTCGACTTTGTTCTTGCGTGATCGGAACGCGTGTTTTCTAATTATTTTGTGCTGTTTATTGTGAAAGTTTGTAGAACGAGAAACAGATCGCGGATTTATCTCACTTGAGCGTATTGAGTGTGATTTGGATATAACACGTAGTTAGCACTGACTTTGTATTATGTGGTAAGTTATAACTAAGCTTTCATAATTTATACAGTTTCACTTAAGTAGATGTTGGTCACGCCGCTGCTCCTAGCACTTTGTGACCTGTTAGCGGAATTCAGGACACATGAAAAATAAACCATTTCATTTTACACAGAACCAGTGACTGTCTGCCCGCTGAATTTCTTCAGTAAATATTCCATGGGGTTTAACTCTGGATATGCTGAATAGTTTGTAAACAATTTGACTAAAAGTTGTTGGTCGCTTAGCCACCAACAACATTCACTTAAATTATTATCAAAATATTTAGCCGATCCGGATTGAAATTGTTTTCTGGTGACTGAGGAGTCAGACAGTTAATGGTCAAGTCGGCCAGAAGCAGCATCTTCAGTGGTCATCAGGAATGTCCATTTGCTGGCAATGAAGACTTAGAAAACTTATCTCTGGAATGTCTGGCTCAATTTTAACCCTTTAATGGTCAAATTTGGTCAAGAAAATTTAAACATATGCCTATTGAAATAATGTCCATTTACAGGCCAAGAGAATACAATTTTTGAAAATTTATCACTGGAATGACTGGCTCGGTTATCGAGCCAGTCATTCCAGTGGTAAATTTTCAAAGTTGAATTCTCTTCACCTGTAAATGGACATTCCACAAGACCACTGTAGAGGGTGGTTTCAGCAGGCTTGAACATTAAAGGCTTAGCCAGTCATTCTGGTAATAAACCTTCAAAACTAGTCTCCTCCGTTGCCTGCAGTTAGAGATTCATTAAGCAAAAGTTGCAATTTTCTTGAAATATCTTGACCATTAAATTGTTTCACCTGTTTAAGCTACCACCTGTCTTTTTGAAGTCATACAATGTTGGTGGCTTAACGCCTTAAAGGGAAAGCCGGCCTTCCAGTGATCTTCAGGAATATTCAATTGCAGGCCAAGAGAAAAAGTATTTTTGAAAATTTACCAATAAAATGTACAGAATACGTACAATTCAGATGTTTTGTCAAACATTTGCTATTTTCACGTCGACCTACATGTACATCATCTAATTGTGACATCAGGCAACACATGACATATTTTGTTTATGACGTCAGATACTTGAGCGACAGATCAGATCCCTCAATTAACTTATTTTAAGATATAAATTTGGGTACTGACCGAGAAATAGACAACAAATCTAAGTTTGACCTGAATAAATTATTAACTATTTTAACTGTTTACTGTGATGGGCAGGACATTAGACACAGATATTGTGTACACTGAGTTATGCACAAGAATACCCCAGCACTATATACTGATACTTTATCCATTTGCAGGCCAAGAAAAGACTATTTTTGAAAATTTACCACTGGAATGCCTGGTTTGAGAGACAGTGGTAAATTGTCAAAGATAGTCCTCTCTTGGTGTCCAAATAGATATTTAATAAGCAAATATTTAAATTTTCTTGACCAAATTTAACCATTAAAGGGTTAAGAAGAAGCGTATGTCTTGATCTATTTGTGTATGGCCACGTGGCTAAGTACAACGATTATCGCGTTTTAATATGGGATAGAAAATCACTCATCCTTCACTAAAGTTTTACTAGGTCATTATAATACTACTGTTTCCTATCATGCGGTAGTGCGGCTTTTCTATTTATCACATATTCAAGACAGCACACTGACTTTCATGTGTTTGTACAGTAAGGGATATAGACCATAGAAATATATAACATGGTATATAGACTTCAGAGTAAATACATCGAATAGGGGGTGAGTATGAAAGTCTTGTCCTAGTTTGAGATTAGGGAAAAGTTAAAAGCATTGTTAATGTGTTTACTTATGCATGTTTCATTCTATAAATGCACAGGCACACACTCTGACTCACCCACCCAGGCTCGCTCACTCCCTTACTCACAATATGCACTACTATAGCGTTAACTGCAGTGGGGTTATTTACCAGTGATAAATCTGTAGCTTTTTAACCATGTAGCCACCTGCGCCCCTAAGCTCAAAATGTAAGGGGCCCAGTCAATTTTTTAAGGGCCCAATCTTTTAATTAAGATGCATCTGCACACAAGACCCCAGATTTAAAAACACAGGATGTAATAATTTAGGAGTTACTGCTGTAGAATGTGCTAAATACATTGCTTTCAAGCTTAACCCTTTCCCCGATAAATCTCAATCTCATGGCAAGCAAACAGAAAAACTGTTGAATATTTTGAAATTAATATCACTGGAAGGCATTGCTGCCTTAGTCAGCAATGGCTTCCAGTCACATTAATTTCAAAATATTCAACAGAATATGCTATACATTGTAAAAAATTTACTTTTTAAGGAATGAAACTGGTTCAACCTGCAATAGAGTCGTAAAATATATAAAATGATTTTGTGTTCACAATCTTGAAATATGAATGGAAAAATTCAGGCCGCCACCTGTGCTAGTGAGTTTGAAATTTTGGTAGACCAGCCTAAAATCTAGTAGACATGGGCTTCACTTGTCTGCAAATGAACATTTCACAAGACTCTGCAGAAGGCATTTTTGGGCAGATTCAGTGTTAAAGGGCTAAGAATGCTTAAATGTATGAACGTGCGTCAGAAGTGTTCAGTTATGAAATCATTAACTCACGCAAATACTATCTGTGATTATAGCTTGATTAATTGTCACTGGTGTATGTGACTGTTCTAATAGAATTGAGAGCCATGTGGCGTGCTGACATCCTATCATATGCTTGACTGGGATTATTGCTTTATGAGCAACTATTGCTTTATGCGCAACTAGTAATATAGACACAGGTAATGCTTTATGCCAATCATTATTGATGTTGCTGTTAATAATAAGATAACGATCCATAAGCGCCATCGCTCTCTATGCATTATTGAACCTCCACCAGGGAGGTCGTATTAACACATTGGGTACCCTTTACTGGTAAAACTGGCCTCTGAAGTGATCTTGAGGAATGCACATTTGGAGGCAAAGAGAAGACTATTTTTGAAACATTATTGCTGGTATGTCTGGCTCGATAATCTAGCCAGTCATTCCAGTGGAAAACTTTCAATAAATAATCTTCTTGACCTATAAAAGGAAATTGATTACTCAAAACTATAAATTTTCCTGACAAATCTGGTCCATTGAAAGGTTAATTCTCAATGTCAGGTTGTTTACTTTATTGATTTTGTATAATTATCCATAAAGGAAGTAAATTATTGATGGGTAATTAAATCAACAAGTGATCTTGATCAGAATAATCTCTTGCCCTTTTCTTTCTAACTTCCTCCACTTATAATGAGAGGACAATTCTAAATGTAGCCATCCCTGAATAGGACAACAACAATAATGTGCTAGAATAGCTTTCCCTATTGAACCGCTCCTGTCTTAGGCTGAAATTGTGAGTGAGCTTGAGCAACAAGAATGTCTCTTTGTTTTGTCATTGTAGCAGCTGAACTGCTCTCTGTGTGTTTGTTCACAAATCTTGAAGATTTCTCACACTTTTTTCACTATGTGTATGAACAGGCAACTGAACATTTAATGTTCTTGAGGATGTAGCCGAGTTAGAGTGTAGGATATTTCTGAAACTCACAGCGATCATAATGTAATTGGAAAAGTATTGGTGATAGTAATCTTGTTATAGATGGATTAATCACGAATAATTGACTATGTCACGACGTAAGTGCACTGCTCTTGAGATATTCTCTCCAATTTGTTTGGCTGTATTGTGATATTGTGTTTTCCTCTCAATTCTCTAAATGTCACAGTACAGCCTAAAAATAACTTCAAATGTTTCCAAAACAAAAACCAGAAACATGTTATTGTTAGTTAATAATACAATTTTGAAATGTAAGAAATGTTTTGTCGAAAATTAAAAATAATTGGACTGGGAAGACGATACAGTTTATTTTATTTTGGAAATATAACTAAGTTATTTCTGATCTGTACTGTAGGAGAATGTTTTTCTCTGATGTGAGTAAATGCAGAAAAGTTAACATCAAATACAGGACAGAGTGATGGATATAGTGTAGTATATATGTAAATAGTCCTTCTAACTCCCTCATGCCTTATGTGTATCATAGGCACTGCATTGTTAGATGGAATACAGCATTGATGTTCATTTTGCAAACAATGTTGCAACCTCACACGGCACCATTTCTTCCAACAGTGATGTTTTTAAAAAACACCACTGAATGATAGAACTCATACACACACACGCACGCACGCACGTACGCACGCACGCACGCGCACGCACGCACGCGCGCACACACGCACACACACACATGTTTCTCGGATCTATATTGCTCAGGTTTTCATTAACTTGTAGCATGTGAATGGGTTTCATGTAAATGAGTGAATGCCACATTTTTCATCCTGACCCAGACACAGACAAACTCTGTCTAGCCATGTTCTGCCTTTGTGCTCTGTTTTTCCAATGCACTTAGTAATCACTGTATGACCCCAAATCTGCAGATTCTATCTTCTTGCATTCCTTAACCATTAGCACTCTGATGTCAAAATTTTAAAATGTCAAATTAAAATAAAATATGAATTGGTGTTCATTTTTCAACACATTTGGTGGAAGAGGTTGCTGTTGCTGAAAAATGTACACCCGTTTCTTTCATATTACCACAGTAAAAGATAGGATATTGACATCAAAGTACTAAGTGTAATTCCTTATAACCCTTAAATTTGTTCAAGAAAATTTAAGTTTTCTCATAGAAAATGTCCATATGCAGACCAAGAGAAGCTAATATTTTACAATTTAGCACTTGAATGACTGGCTGGGTTATCAATATAAGCTTCGCTTGGTCTGCAAATGAGCATTTCTCAAGACCACTGCAGAAGCTGTTTTTGGCCGTCTTTCCTGTGTTGAAAGTGTTAATGATAGCCAAAAATGTGTATTCCAATATGCGCTTAGCAACCATGTGATGGCTCAGATCAGCTTCATGATGCATGGAAGCGCCTGTGAGGGTTGACCATCCCAAATTATTTTATTAATGTCGTAAATACTCGAACTTGCATCTGTTGTAAAATATTGAGTTGATGTTGAATATGAGTCAGTGTAGAGCATGTATTATATTGTATTACATGATTCAGGTTTTATTATATCATAAATACTGGATTTGATGACGAGGTCGACCGGAGGGACCCATTGCTAACTATCATACTATGTCCCATTTTAAACTAAACTGTGCTAATTTTTTCTGCATTTTGGAATCGATTTGAAACTTTAAAACTTGAATTCCCAGAATCTAAATTTCTATGTAGCTATGCAGATAGGCTGGTGAATATTTTGAAACTAATTTGACTTGGGGCTGGTGGTGGGGTGGGTGGGGGTATGGGGGTTGGGGCAGGGGCTGAACAACAGTTCTCAGTCAAATGAGTTTCTAAATATTCTACGAAATGTTTATGTTGTAAATTCATCAAGGGCATACAATTTCGTAATGGAACTATGCGTCATTATGATTGTGACACTCGCTAACATGTGACGTACATTATTTGATAATGATGTCAGATACTTGAGTGATAGATCGGATCCCTCCATTGATGAAGGATTATAATTTCTGTTTGTCTCATCCTGATCAAGTATTCTTTCTTGAATGGTGCTTATAATTTCCGGACAGATGTAATTCTACGAGGATTGTAAGGTATATAACATTGGCAGAACAAAATATGTCCAATACTTGGATAATCTGAAGTAATTTATACTTTATTTAATTATTTCTTTGTACATGTGTGTGAGTATGTGTGTGCCCATGCGTGCTTGAGTGCACTCATGCGTGGCACGAGGGATAAAATGATTTATATAAGTATAATTTAATGTCCTACTGTATGTTATATACGCTTGAAATTCTGAAATAATAATATACATAATCTAATTTTAATGTAATTAAATTGATGAACTAATACGGTGTATTTGCCTGTTTAACTTTCAATTCAAATATATATCAAGACTTACAAGTTCAATGTGATGTTATAGTGGTTAGTTTAATTAAGTCCAAATTTGTTACCTTTTTTTATCGCAAATACTCGATGTATTTCAATGAGGCTATAAATATGTTTGAACCTTGATGATTATCTTGTAAACAATTTCAGTGAAAAATATTGCTCTCTGGCAGAGAGAGAGAGCATTTAGACAAATTATTTTCAAAGTATTCTTTTCGAGTTAAAGGGGAACACAAACGGAAAAGAGCCAAAGCACGCCAAATGATGCTTTTGTATACACCTGTGCAAAAGTTAAGCACCATCCTATTTTTACGCACATGCGAGGGTATATTCATGTGCTATGAAGAAAGCAATAGCATAAACATTTATGTACCCATCCATCTTAGTGCAAGAGGTAATAATGCAACTAGAGGAATGCTGATTATGATGGTGGGGAAACACTGTATGTTTTTGTTTGAACTTGAAAACGAGGCCTGAATATGGTTACGTTGACACAACTGACAACTATTGCCCTTCAGTTGACACACGTGGCTAGATTGTCATTAATGGTGTCTGAAAACGAAGTTTAACATCTGTGCACGAGTTTGAGACTGTCATTATTAATACCGGGTATATCCACCTTGTGCCTGGATGACGGCCTGGACACGACGTCTCATGCTGGTCACCAACCGACTGATACGCCATTGTGGTATTCGTTGCCATTCAAGATGGAGTGCGTCTGTTAATTCCTGTAGGTTCTGCACAGGAGGATCCCGCCTTCTCACCATGTTTCCCAGAATGTCCCAGATATGCTCAATAGGGTTCATGTCAGGGCTCCTTGCTGGCCATGGTAGGGTTTCAATGGCATTCTGGCGGAGGTATTCATGCACAGCTCTAGCACGATGTGGTCAGGCGTTGTCATCCATGAATATAGGGTGGGTTCCAGGTGCATGATTTACAAAATGAGGGACCACAACTCTATCCAGTATGGAATCTTGATATCTTTGTCCATTTAGTGTTCCAGGTACAGTCAACAGATCCAGCTTACAATCAAATGAGATGCACCCCCATATCATAACGGAACCTCCACCAAATGGAACTTCTTCCATGATGTTACGTTGGTCGTACGCCGTGCGTCTGGACCTCCATACACGAGTTCGACCATCTGTGGCATGAAGCAGGAACCGACTTTCATCGGACCAGTGTACCCGTCTCCAGGATCTCATGTTCCAGTGTCTTCTTTCGTTGCACCACCTCAGACGCTCCTCTCTGTGGTGTGCAGTGAGGAGAGGACGTCTGACAGGTCTCCTAGCTTTCATGCCAGCAGCATACAGTCTCCTTTTGACGGTAGACATTGACACTCTATTGCGCGTTTCCCATTGCTGGCTGAGCACTCTGCTGTTGGTGAATGGAGATCTCCTAACAAGGCGTACTAGGGCTCGATCATCACGGGCAGTAGTCTTCTTCGGTCTTCCAGATCTAGGCCTGTCCTTCACCTCGTTAGTTTGCCCATGTTTTGCAATCAAACGACTGATTACAGTATGGTTAATGTTCAGCTGTCTGCCAATCTCTCTGCATGACATACCAGTGGTATGCATGCCTATGATTTGCCATTTCACACGATCACTTAACCTTCGTCTTGTCATAGCGGTTCACAATCAAGAGCTAATTCTCTCTGTACAAATAAACTACGGTCATGAACACAAAATTCCTAATCTTGTCGCGTAAATCTGTATGTAATGTTCTACACCTCAAACTGGACTTTTACATAACTGAACACGTGTGCTGTTTCCCGCCACGCACGGACATCAAGCGGCGTGAAGTCATGCATGCATGTGCATTTCGTACTTGGAATTATGTCAGCTAACGTGGGGACAAAAAGTATGGCAGCCTAGTTGTACCATCATGTTTCTACGTTCTATTGTTTTTGCTGGTGCTTAACTTTTGCACAGGTGTATATAATGTAGATAAATAAAATATATTATTTGCATATTTTCGATTTCCTAAATAGTAATTTTGCCACAGAAAGTAATTTTCTTCCATTTGGCGTGAAGATCATGGAATAATATCGCGTGACTCATTGTTGTGGTATGACGTGAATAATGTTTTGTTGATCGTTGAAACTCACAACAGGTCATTCTTGCACCATCTTTAATGAGATGCCAGATACTAAGGTTGAATCTGAACGGATGTCCAGCTTTGTTAATGTATTTGACATCAGTACCGGCTGTGTTCGAAAAACATGAGGTTGACGGTTCATGCAATGACATCAGGCCGTGAAATTTAAGGGGTGGGGCGGTGTTTAGTGTGTGTGGGGGTGGGAGAGGGGTGGGGTGGCGAGGTGTGTGTGTCAAAATTCTTGACTTTAACTGAAATTCTAACAGTGAGAGTTTGTGAAAATGTGTACAATTCTTTAATTCATAAAATATGCTAAATACCTTTGTTTTTGACATTTTTATTAAAATTTAATTCTCGTCTGGGATCCTTAATCAAGTCGTAAACAAAATGTCATCTATAACTGCATGTCGGAATAAATATTTATAAAGTTAATAGTAGAGTTTTTGTCACACTTTCTTTGTATTATATAGATATGATAATATAACACTGGTAATTGTCATATATTATATTACATTACAATGCTTGTAGTTACACAACAGATCGATGGCATGCCATAAATGACAGCAAATAAATGAACCTATAAATTTCTAAAAAAAAAGATGTAATGTTTACTAATAAGGTAAAAAGGATTGATTGTAGTCTCATTAACATTATGCTTACCATATGTTTTTAATTGTGTTTAACTTTATGCAACTTTTTTGTTGTTTTAAATTGATTAATATGGATATCTGTTACAGGTGTATGATTAATGAACAGCTTTTATCATGGAAGAAAGATTAACTTTAGTTAAAAATACAGGTTACTTACCCAAAGGCAGTTATTTTCAAGCCCTACACGAACGTACAAGATGGCAAGTAATGCAAGTAATGTGTGTAATCAATTCAAAACTCATGAAACATTATTTAGGGTAATAGCTAAACCATTAGTTTGTTCGAGGAAACTTGTTTGGCTAAATGCTCGGCGGCCATCTTGGTTGACCTAGCTTTCACGAAAAACAACTAAACGGATCGGGCCAAAATTTGGAAGATATGGTTACAGATGAAGGACCATAAAAGTTTGTTCACGGGAAATTGATATATTGTATTTTTTGTGTGATAGATCTTGAATCCGAAATTAGATTTATATAGGTTTTTGAGTATGCTGATTTAAAATTTTCCAATTTCCGAAACTATCGAATAATCAGTTTGACGACCATGTTGAATTTTTCCCACCAAAAACTCCAATAGGAAATTAAAAATATCTCCTCGACAACAAATGGACTGAGTTTAGCCCAATTTTATAGGATGCATCCTTGTTCTTGTTGCAATTTTGGCCCCAGCCATAGGGTTCTCCTTATAGGTGATGGCAGTTGAAATGCCTATGTTCCAGGTGAGTTACTCAGGCCCCTTGGGTCTTTTTGTTTTCTGTAAGCGAGACTTAGTTCCATTAACAGGCAGGTTGATACTGAATATTCTATAGTGGAAGGAAACACGTTCATCGCACTCATCTTGAGAACCGTGTATATTTTAGCTGGAAGCTGTTGCTTTAATGTGCTTAGATGCACTATCAGCGCAGAATAATCAGAATTCACCAATTTATAGCGATTTTATACATGATGGCCAGATACAATACATTCTTGATAAATTAATACAGAATAAACGCTGCAAGAATATTTTGAAATATGGTTTACTGAAAGCTGTTGCTCATAGGCATCAACATCTAGTCTTCATGGATGAAAGCATCAAACTGTTTTTTAGTATTGACTATATGATACCCAGTTTCTTAATAAGCCGCCATGTCATGTCTTTTAGTTAGTCACTTAGTACATGTAAGTCAGTCACAAAAGCCCATTCAGTGCTGTGGTTTCAAGATTTTTTCGTATACAGTAATCAAACTTGGGTGAAAAGTTGCCCATGAATTTGGGGTAAAATATCACGGTCACAGTTACACAATTTAAAATTAAAAGGACAAGACCATGACAGCCCGATGAAAAAAAAAAGAGATTATTTTGAAAGAATTTATCAATAACTCTGCTTCTACAGAATAGATCGTGACCAGACTTGGGTAGATGGTTTGAACTTGTCCGTGAGGTCCCCAAGATGAGTGATAAATTTGAGGTCAAACATCAAGGTCACCATGACACAGTTAAACGTTTCCAACTGCAAACGGTATGCGTCTTGCACAAATATGTGCTTGGTTACATATGAAGAGTCGTCGCTGATCACATTAGACGTGGTTGTGTGGGTAGCAGCTCAATAAACCATGATGTACCTTTTCTCCTTCGATCAATACTCACCATTCTATTACTTCTGATATACAGCTGGCCCTGACAGCTGGCTCTAGGACTATAGACTTAGTAAGCTTTGCCGACTCCTGGAACCGGGTACTCGGCTCCCAACTGCCGAGTACCCGTCTGCCATGAAGCTCATTCTTGTTTGCATAGCAACAAGAGATACATGCTTTTTGCAAATGGGAAGTCTTGAGATTGTTTAACTTAAGCCTTTTTTCTGTGATTAAATTGTGATAGCTTGTGCGTTCTCTAAAGGATATTTGGATTAACATGGATGCTGCCGATGATAACCAGGTTGTATATTTCCATGTTATTACATAATTAAGAAGACTTAGGTCTTTGAAATTTTGTCTGTGTCGCATGTTCCAATTTCTAACCCCAAAAAATCTGGGACGTGTGTTAACAACGAAATATGCCGGATGATCGCCTTCTTTAAACCCCAACAGGCGATCGGCAGATCTATATGAAAATAGGTGTTGGCCTACGGTGTTTTAACACGCATATCGGCTGACGTCGTTCTCCGTAAGATCCGAGCGGGTGACGTCACACCCGTGTGTTTCGGATGTTTATGTGAAGAAAATGTTTCATTAATTCGCGCATCTGATTCTAGGTGCTGCGTACTAAAATTGGTACCAGAAAACTTTGGAATTTCAAGTTTGCGTGTTATCACGATCTGTTTGCAATGATTAGTGGTTTCAAAATTCTTGATTTAGATGTGTGGTCTGCGGTTTTACCGTGTGCTATAGCAGTTTGTTTACATTTTGTTGTTTCTTCACATATCGTTTTGGCCTTCGTTAGGAGTATAATTTATATTTATTAGTAAATATACCCCGAATGCTATGTGATATGATTCTTGGTTCCGTGATACATCCTTGAGGATCAGTGTATGGGTGTATTATTGCCCGCTTCGTTCTTGTCATCATAATTAATGCGATCTTTGTTGTAACGTTGCGGGGTGGGGTGCGGGAGGGTTACAGTTAATTTATGGTCAAAATATTAGAAAATTAATTGTCTGCCTTCCGTCTCTGTTTCGTTCCGCTTGCTTATTGTAGGTTTGTGCTTATTTATAGGCCAAGCCAGCCCCGCCACCGTGTGACGAGTGCCACAAATTCGTTCAGGTTCTGTTTAAGGACCATGTCTGTTTTCGATGTACGAAATGTAACCTTGACAATAGGTGTAATGTATGTGCAGTGTGGTCGGTTGACATGATGTTGAAGTTCCTTGCCCAGAAGGACGTGGCAGGGTCTGACGCGGGGTCAGGCGGTCCGAAAGCAAATCGTGGAGCGTCCGTTTCGGCCCTTGGGGCCGCTCCACGTCTGCAACCGGAGGTGGCAGAAATGGCACCGCCGGCGTGGTTTGGTCCGGCTATGCAGGGCTTCCTGCATAGCGTTCTTCCCACGCTGGTGTCATCCCTGCTGCCGAAAGTTGTAGGGCAGTCTCTCCCCATGTTTGATTCGAACCCTTTCCTTGGACAGGGTTCTGGACTGGCCACCGAGGGAGCCGTCTCGTACGGCCCCCTGGCAGTTCCGTCGGGCTCCGGCCTGACGGGTTCTGTCTCTCTGCAGTCACCTCCAGGTGGTCCAGTAGCGGTGGCCGGTCCGTCAGGCATAGGAGCCGTCCGCCAGGACGGCTCCTCGGTTTCCTCGTCTAGTGATGACTTCGGGGTCTGAAGATGAGGAGGCCGAGGAGGAGAGGTTGCTGCAGCCTGTGATGCCACGGGTGGAGAATATGGAGGTCGATTCCATCCTGGACGGAACCGCCCTCCATCTGTCTGGCTTGGCGCAAGCCAGGGCAGCGGCTCCGCCCGTGGTTGAGGCCAATCTGGTACGGGGCACCGGTCCCGTGTTGGTTGGTTTGCCACCAACTGACACAGTGACAGGTGTGCCGGGCCAGGTGTGGTACTCACCTATCTCGCCTGGTCCGGCGGTCAGACATGGGGTGCCGTTGGCGCCCGTGTTTGGCTACGGTTCCGCGACCACTACAGGTCCGCATGGTTTTCCGTGCGGGCCTACTCCATGGACTGGTGTGTTCCATGGGGTGGCGGTGGAACCGTATGGTACCGGAGTTACTAGCGTGTCAGCAACGGCTCCTAGCCGGGAGGCCGTTGCTGGTAGGGCCGTGAACATGTCAACGGGTGACGTGTTCATGGGAGTGTCCTCCTCGGAGACGGACTGGTCTGAGGCTCTGGCTTGGCTAGCCAGGGTAGACCCGTCTGTGGTTCCGACCATGGCCGAGGAGGATGCGCCCCGTCCATCGGCGGAAACGATCAGGACAGGGATCTTGCCCGCAGCCCGGATCCAGTCTATTGGACTGGATCCACGGTTTATTGAGTTATTGGATGCTACTTATAGCAAGCAACTCCAGGGAGGTGCGGGCGAGGTGTCGTATTCCACGGGGGGAATACGACAGGTATGGTGTTGTCCCGTCGGTCACCGAGGATGACCGATGGGTTCTGGGTGTCCAAAGTGCTGGAGCGGGTGGCCCCGCCCCGGCACTGGTGGACAAATCTCAGGGACACCACGATGAAGTCCTGTCCCTTTGTGATGAGGGTGTGAGGGCAGCTCTGAGTGCTGTCAACCACTCTTATCGCCTTCTTCAGTCGGTGTGGGCTGAAGCAGGGGCAGGCCACCCTGTACCACCTGTGGCGCTTTCGTGCGTCAATGACGGCCTGGTGCTGTCTATGGACGCATTGGCAAGGGTGCAGGCGCGTGTAACCAAGTCTAGGAGGCAGATGGTTCTTGACCATATGCGTCCAGCTACGGCCGTCAGGGAGCGTCTTCTTGGGACACCCCTGACAGGCCCTAGCATCTTTGGTGGCCAGGCGCGGGCCATCTTAGAAGACACTGCTAGCATTGTGCAGAATCGGTTCGCGGTGAACCTGCAGTTAGAGCTAGTGCGTCAGGCGCACGCACTAGGGGCTGTTGCAAAGCCGCTGACCATGCAACCTTCTAAGAAGCAGAAAAAGCACAAAGGCAAAGCGAAAGCTAAGCCTGGTGCTGCTTCTGCTTCTTCTGTGTTTTCTCAGCTGCCTCCGGCGAAGAAAGCCAAGAAGGTTGTGGAGGCTCCTACCCTCCCCAATGTTGCTCCTGATCGCCTGAGAGGTGGGAAGGGGAAGGGTAAGTCCTCAAAGGGCGGAAAGAAGGGAGCGGATCATACCTGAGGGTACGAGAGCTCCCTTCGTATCTGCCTGGACCACACCTGTGCGACAGGAACAGCGGTGCCAGTTAGACCGGCCAAGCCAAGACCAAAATGGTTCTCTCTCTCGTCAAGAGAGGGAGGGGGGGAGCGGATCGCGAGCCAGACACCCCCATTAGGCGTCGAGGCGTCTATAGTGGGTGGAAGGCTCATGCGTTTCGTCGAGGCTTGGCGAGGTGTGACATCAGACAGTCTGGTCCTGGGATGGTTATCCCAGGGGTACATGCCGGAGTGGTGGGACTTTCCACCACAGAATCTGTCTTTGGCACCTGTCTGGACACCCGTACCAAGGGAACCAGACAAGTTGGAAGCCATTCAAAACGAAGTGTCAGGTTTGCTTCTGAAGGGAGCAATAAAACCAGCAGACCGGACCACTCCAGGCTTCTATTCAAATATGTTCCTTGTCTCCAAGAGCACAGGGGGATGGAGACCCGTACTCAATCTCAGGCCATTAAATTGGTTTATCCATACGCCTCGGTTCCAGATGGAAACTCTGAGGTCGGTAATGGCAGGGTTGAGGACATGAATGTGGTGTGTATCGATCGATCTGAAAGATGCATATTTCCACATTCCAATGAACAGGAGTTGTCACAGGTTTCTGAGATTTGCGTTTTAGAATCAAGTATGGGAGTTTATAGTCCTCCCGTTCGGCCTGTCGAGAGCTCCAAGGGTTTTCACAGGAGTGGTCCTTGCGGTGACAGCGTTTCTCAGAAAAGAGAACGTGGCGCTACACACCTACATAGACGATTGGCTGATCAAAGTAGACACATCAGCCAGGTTAGAAGTGGATACTGCTCTGACTCTGAAGTTGCTTTCAGATCTAGGCTGGATAGTCAACAAGGAGAAATCCAAGTTGACACCCACTCAACATTTCGTTTATTTAGGGATGCGATTCGATCTCGAGGAGGGCAGGGTTTACCCGTCAGAGCCCAGAGTGGTGTCTCTGTTAGCCATCCTCAAGCGTTTTCGATTGGGAAACCACATTCAGGCGAGGCGGTTTCTTCAGATGCTGGGCATGATGGTCTCCATGGAGCAGGTAATCCCGTACGCTGCTCTGATACGAAGACCTATCCAGTTCTATCTGATGTCTCTGTGGAAACAGAGAACAGAACCCCTTTCAAAGCTGGTGCCAGTTTTGGAGCCAGTAATGTCGCATCTTGTATGGTGGAAAAAGCGTCAGAATCTCCTAGTAGGAGTTTCGCTGCACCTACCCCACCCCCAGCTAGCTGTCTGTGTACACGGATGCATCGCTGGAGGGATGGGGGGCCTGCCTGGGAGAACACCAGGTCTCGGGCACATGGACTCTCCAGGAGAGCCAGCTGCATATCAATCTGTTGGAAAGTTTGTGAGTTCTCTCCCTTTTCTTAGGAGAAAAAAGAGGGGGTCGGGCAGTGATGCGAATGTGATTCGGTTCCGTTAACTTGATGGTCCTTTTAGGTCTCTTCCCACCAGGTTACTGACCAAATCTGGTGTATATCAGAAGTAATAGAATGGTGAGTATTGATCGAAGGAGAATACTCACCATTCTATTACGGACCCGGCCTCCCAGCCCCACAGAGGCAAGCCATGGGTTTCTCTTGTTTGGTCGCTATGCAAACAATATGAGCTTCATGGCAGACGGGTACTCGGCAGTTGGGAGCCGAGTACCCGGTTCCAGGAGTCAGTAAAGCTTACTAAGTCTATAGTCCTAGAGCCAGCTATTAGGGCCAGCTGTATATC
The DNA here is from genome assembly GCA_034401795.1 of Chaetoderma sp. LZ-2023a. Classification (NCBI taxonomy): domain Eukaryota; kingdom Metazoa; phylum Mollusca; class Caudofoveata; order Chaetodermatida; family Chaetodermatidae; genus Chaetoderma; species Chaetoderma sp. LZ-2023a. The sequence continues at coordinate 60,051,818 of CM067374.1, read as the reverse complement.
AGAAGTAATAGAATGGTGAGTATTGTTAGATCTCAGAGAAAGGGAAATTGAAACTTCCTTCATACTTGCTTGCTTGCTTGCTTGCTTGCTTGCTGGCTAATCTTGCCGGCTTCTTTGCTTGATTGCTAATCTTGCTTGCTTCTTTGCTTGTTTACTAATGTTGCCTGCTTCTTTGCTTGCTTGCTAATCTTGCTTGCTTCTTTGCTTGCTTGCTAATCTTGCTTGCTTCTTTGCTTGTTTACTAATCTTGCTTGCTTGGTTGCTTGCTAATCTTGCTTGCTTCTTTGCTTGTTTACTAATCTTGCCTGCTTCTTTGCTTGTTTACTAATCTTGCTTGCTTCTTTGCTTGTTTACTAATCTTGCTTGCTTGGTTGCTTGCTAATCTTGCTTGCTTCTTTGCTTGTTTACTAATCTTGCCTGCTTCTTTGCTTGTTTACTAATCTTGCTTGCTTCTGTGCTTGTTTACTAATCTTGCTTGCTTGGTTGCTTGCTAATCTTGCTTGCTTCTTTGCTTGTTTACTAATCTTGCCTGCTTCTTTGCTTGTTTACTAATCTTGCTTGCTTGGTTGCTTGCTAATCTCGCTTGCTTCTTTGCTTGTTTACTAATCTTGCTTGCTTCTTTGCTTGTTTACTAATCTTGCTTGCTTCTTTGCTTGTTTACTAATCTTGCTTGCTTCTTTGCCTGTTTACTAATCTTGCCTGCTTCTTTGCTTGTTTACTAATCTTGCCTGCTTCTTTGCCTGTTTACTAATCTTGCCTGCTTCTTTGCTTGTTTACTAATCTTGCCTGCTTCTTTGCCTGTTTACTAATCTTGCCTGCTTCTTTGCTTGTTTACTAATCTTGCTTCTTTGCTTGTTTACTAATCTTGCCTGCTTCTTTGCTTGTTTGCTAATCTTGCTTGCTTGGTTGCTTGCTAATCTTGCCTGCTTCTTTGCTTGTTTACTAATCTTGCTTGCTTCTTTGCTTGTTTACTAATCTTGCCTGCTTCTTTGCTTGTTTGCTAATCTTGCTTGCTTGGTTGGTTGCTAATCTTGCTTGCTTCTTTGCTTGTTTACTAATCTTGCCTGCTTCTTTGCTTGCTTGCTAATCTTGCTTGGTTCTTTGCTTGTTTACTAATCTTGCTTGCTTCTTTGCTTGCTTGCTAATCTTGCTTGCTTCTTTGCTTGTTTACTAATCTTGCTTGCTTGGTTGCTTGCTAATCTTGCTTGCTTCTTTGCTTGTTTACTAATCTTGCCTGCTTCTTTGCTTGTTTACTAATCTTGCTTGCTTCTTTGCTTGTTTACTAATCTTGCCTGCTTCTTTGCTTGCTTGCTAATCTTGCTTGCTTCTTTGCTTGTTTACTAATCCTTCCTGCTTCTTTGCTTGTTTACTAATCTTGCTTGCTTCTTTGCTTGTTTACTAATCTTGCTTGCTTCTTTGCTTGTTTACTAATCTTGCCTGCTTCTTTGCTTGTTTACTAATCTTGCCTGCTTCTTTGCTTGTTTACTAATCTTTCCTGCTTCTTTGCTTGTTTACTAATCTTGCCTGCTTGTTTACTAATCTTGCTTGCTTGCTCACTCAGCTTGCTTAGTTACAATAATCAAACTAGGTGTATGCATGCATTGTAGGCTTACGGTATGTAGCGTAACAATAGTATGTCAGTATGACCTCAGTGTGACATACTTTTCACGCTTCACCCGCAGCTACCGACATTCTATCGACCGCTTTTTAACCCTAGGATGGTCAAGTTGGTCAAACCAACTTCTGCAGCGGTCTTGAGAAATATCCATTTGCAGGCCAAGAGAAGATTATCTTTGAAAATCTATCGCTGAAATAAATTCCTGGCTGAATAATCGAGTCAGTAATTCCAGTGTTACGTTTTCAAAAATAGCCTTCTTGGTCAGCAAACAGACATTCCCTATGCAAAGGTTTCAATTTTCTTGACAAATCTTGACCATTAAATGGTTAACGTGAATTACATAATCATTTTTATTCACCAAATAAGGCATTATATATTTTTTTAGTAAATGTCATTGGATTTATATTCATATTTGTTCACTGGAGCATATATGACGCCCACGTCTTTGTGACAATGGCATACCATCAACTCTTTATTTAAATCAATACACATGATGCTGGCTTTCAAGTGAGCTATGGTTAAAACTGTTATGAAAACTGTTTAACTAAGATTCATTGATCACTTTAGCAGCAAAAAATTTTAAGTTTTCAAAAGAACCACTGTTTATCGACCCTTTCACCAACAAATCCTGGAAAAAGCATATTCTTTACGATATAAAACTTATTCTGTTGAATATTTTGAAGTTAATATGACTGAAAGTCATTGCTGCTTAAGCCAGCAACGTCTTTCAGTCACATTAATTTCAGTTTTCCTGTATGGTTGCCTTGAAATGGGGAATTCATCAGTGAAAGTGTTAATTTCATGGCTTATAAAATAATTCCTAACGTACGTGTTACGGTGGTTAATATGTGCCAGTGGCTATGCTATTAGGAGAATAGAATATTTTTAACAGAACACGTGGCATATTAAAATGACAGCTGTTGATATATATTCAGGTTTTCGTTTAGCTAAAACATATACTTCATTCACAAAGAAACGTATTGAAAGGTTATCAGTAAACAAACAAGATCAGTACATTTTGTGTTATGAATGGTGATGATTTTTACCTGTATAATTGATGAAATGCTTGTCAATAAAGCAGTTTATTTCCCAGATATAATATTCGGTCAACCTGTAAATTGATATCGAATCAATAGCATTGAGTGACATAGCGCAATGGTGTTTATACTCAATATTATATGTATTTAAGAAAATTATTCTAAATTTCCTAATTCTCAATGCAAAAAATCTGAGTTTGTAGTGGGTATTTGCTTTACATTAATAGACATTTTGCGACCTCATTTTGAGTCAGGTTTGTGTTTTGATTTGCTACATAAAATTAATGTTTAATTTGAATTCTTTGCACAGAAGTTTTGAACATTAAAAGTATCAGTTTCAGATAAGTTAGTAACAGATTTTAGTTCTTCTACTTATAGAAATGTATGCTATATGTATCTAAATTATATATTATGTGACTGCTGAGTTTAGCACATTTATAATTTCAACTGAAGACAGTTATATAACAATTTGTATAAAAACAGGTACTACAAACTATAGTTATCTAAAACCCGCCAGAATATTATAAAAACAGTTTCACTTAAAGATATTGCAGCTTTTCAGTGAAATTGATTTACTAATATTCAGCAGGTTTCAGATGTCTCGGGTGGAGCATGTCTGGACCCATGGAATAGGGTAACAGTATATAGCTCTAATGGTACCCTAAGGTATGGCACACCTGATAGGGTTGTTTGGGAAACCAGTCACCTGGAACAGGACACTGCTAGCTACTGAGATCAGATCACCGCTTATACACTACGCCTGAGTATCTCACTCGAGTATCTCCTTTCAAACTTCACATCTTATAGAACTAACCCAGTTATTGGATCATAATTCAGGTTTATGTAAAGCTATATGCGAGGCAGATGAAGGAATATTATGCAGTATTACTGCACTGCAGTGATAATATGATTATGCACTTTTCTGTGTAGTAATAATATTGGTGAATTGAATGATTACTCTTATGTAAGATGGATTAAGTTTGTACTGACAAGTTTGAGTTGAGGTTTCGATCGATCCTCATCATTATTCGTAATGGCATCTGTATTTAGTCCAATCAGCATGGATTCTGTGATGACATTCAAATTTCGGCACATTGGACCAGGTAACAAGAACATTAAGTTAATTTATTTTGCCCCTTTATTTAACTGAATTTATTTTGTAAAAAAGAAAATGCGTATTGCACTCGAGACACGTATGTATTATTTAACTCTTTAACACTTATATCAGCCAAAAACTGCTTCTGCAGTGGTTTTAAGAAATGTCCATTTGCAGACCAAGAGAAGGCTATTTTTGAAAATTCTGCCACTGGAATTGACTGGCTCGATAAACGAGCCAGTCATTCCAGTGGTGAATTTTCAAAAATAGTCTTCTTGGTCTGCAAATTGACATTTAATGAGAAAATTGAACTTTTTTTTTAACAGATTCTAGGGTTAAATGGGCAGATCTTGTTTTACTGGACACTAAGTGACTTTATTGGACTGGGATGCTTAGGAATTGTGAAACTATTTTGATGTATTTAAATGTACTGTCTGGATAAATGTCTGTCTTTGTCTATTGATTGAGTATTATGTTAAAAGGTCCACCACAAAATCGCAAAAGTATGACTAGTCATGTGTATGCATGGTTTTTTTCGGTCGATGTATTTATCTTCAACAAACTTGGCGGGAGGTTGTTCTTGGTGTCCATCCTGATTTTGGGGTCATTTGTTAATGTCAATGTGATCAAGGAATGGGTGACCAAGCAGTGAGGGATAAAAATCTGCAAATACTTGTTTATTATTTGTAATTATTCTTATTATTCGTAATTGTTTTTGGAGTTTGTCTATATACATGTAGATAATGGTACCAATCTTACGCTTACGTAAAGAAAGTCATGTTTTTCTAGAATTCTGACAAATTGAATTATTGCCCTTCGTTATTTTTAGGACTCTAGATGATTTGGCAAGATGCATATCTTAGTTGGCTGAGTATAGGCACTTAAGTCATCTGATTTATTCTGGTAGCTGCACGTTCAGCAGATTGCATATTGATGCTACTTAATTCAATGATAAACTGAAGCTGAGGTATTTTACCCCTTTAACCCTCAAATTTGTTAAAGAAAATTTCCTATTTTCTCATTCTTCAGCCAGCATTCCGGTAGCAAGTTTTCAGAAATAGTTTTCTTGGTATGCAAATGGACATTTCTTAAGATTACTGCAGAATCTGTTTTTGTCCGGCTTGAGTTTTAAAGGTTTAAGCAGTTTCGTTCTATATAGTGATAGATAAGATTTCTTACATGTTACAGTTATGATCTTGGAGATTATTTTGAGAACAAATTGACTGAAATTTAATTTGAACAGCAGTCAAAACTGTTAAATTAGAAGTCAGTTGCTTATATTTACATCAATAGCTTTATTTATACAAAGCAGTTTCTGCTAATTCGGATACCATATTGTCTCTTCAGGCTTTCATTTCATGCATTACTTTTGCTTTGCACCCACCCCCTAACAATAACAACGGGATATTGCATTCGGGTCTGTGTCCGTTGTGTGTCTGTTCATGTCAAGAACTGTATCTCAAAAACTGCTTATCTGATTTGGTTCAAATTTTGACACAACAAAGATATCTTAATGTGAATGAAGATGTCTAGACCTTGACCTTGATCCGGATAAAAAGTCTTATCCGCATCGGATCAAATTCTGGTTCATGTATATCTCGGAAAATACCGGTCCGATTTGCATGAGCATCAAAACTCATCACACGAAAGCGTGTGGCCATACGCTATGATTCCAGAACATTGGCCGAATGATTGTGATCTTAAAAAAATTTTAAATTTGGAAAAATCTGAAACAGGTTTAACCCTTACGACTCTGGTGTCAAAACTTTAAATTTTCAAATTAAATTAAAAGATGAACTGGTGTTAATTTTTCAACAAATTTGATGGGAGATGGTGCTGTCGTAAACAGCAACATCTTCCACCAAAATTGTTGAAAAATGTACACCAGTTTCTTAGACATTGACACAATAAAAGATAAAATATTGACATAAAAGCGGTAAGGGTTAAAATGTGACAAAAATGGTAATCTCAGTTTTCTCCTGTTGCTATAGTAAAGTACCATAGTCAAAATGTTACCAGAATTCATGTTTTCACTCTCTTGAAAACAAGTTGGGAGAATTCAGCAAAAAAAAAGGGTTTATCTAACACTTTCTTTCCTGAAATACCAGCAGCTCCCATCAATGAAGTTTCAAAATATGCACCACAGAGACTATTTGCTACAATGCATATCATAAAGGTTATTGTTGTTTATGGTCAATAGTGTTTCACAATTTAACCCTTGACATTCCAATGTCTCAATTGAAGGCAGCTAAATTTATACAGGTAAACTGTTGAAGTTTTCAAACTAATTTGCCTGGAAGCTGTTTCCGCAACAGCTCCCAGACAAAGTAGTTTCAAAATCTCAACAGAATATGGAATTTTCTCAAAGAATTTGTTGTTTCTTGGCTTTGTGGATTAAAGGGTTAATCCCATTGTTTTAACTTCACTCTTGTTCCCGTCATTACAAGGCGATAAATATTGACAGAAACAGCTCCCAGACAAAATTATTTCAAAATATCGAGATATTCATTACCTCATAAAGAATTTGTTGTTTCTGATATGTGTACGTTAAAGGGTTAATCTTGTCATATGGACTTCACTCTTGCTCCCCTCCTTACAGGACTGTAAATATTGACAGAAGATTTTCATTATCATTCAACATGCTCAGCTTCTTGTATTTCCTGCTCACTGTATCTTTCTGTCAATATGCTGACATGACCAGTATCTCTCTTGGTAATTCACATCTATATTCCTCTGTCAACAGTGTCCATTTGATATTGCATGTTTGAACTGATGTGCAAGAAGAGCTAGTCAGACCTAGTATATCAGGGCTGTAGTGCAGTTTATTCTGCATGTACTCTTATATTGTCAATGGTCACTCTCGACTCACCACCCTCCCCTCCCTCCACCTCACACATGCATGCATGCATGCACGCACGCATGCACGCACACCGACATTGATATAGACATAAAAATGAAAATAGATTTTGCTGAAAACCATTTCTAATTGATGTTCAGTGTATCTATGCACCAAATTTAAGATAATGTGATTTAGGCATATTCTAGATCTTTATGTCTGTCTTAGGAACCTGAGTTTTGGTGGTTGTTAATTATCGTTGTTGTTGTTGTTGTTGTTGTTGTTGTTGTTGAGCCATCTTTTAGTAGCTATGGTTTACTGGAGGGATTTTATCCAAACCTGGGTCGGAGTTTCCTAATACGTTCCCAAAGACGTATGCAAATTTTGGGGTCAAAAGCTAAAACACAACAGCCATAGCAACGGCTTTCAGCAACATTGTTTTCAAAATAGACATTTTTCTATAATGCTGGTTCTACAGGAGAGATCTTCTCAAAGCTTAGGTGGGCGTTTGACTGTGGGGTCACAAAATCTAAAGCACAACAGTAACAGCTTTCAGCAACATTATTGTCAAAAATAGGCATTTTTCAATAGTGCTGGTAGTACTGGAGGGATCTTCTTCAAACTCAGATGGAAGCTTGCCTAGGTGTCGCAAAGACGCATAAGTCTGGAAATAACTTTTTCAACAGTGTCCTTTGTTAGCAGGACATCCAAAATTTTCTGCCCGTCAACACTATTCTACTTCAGTGTTCTTTACTTGAACTTATTAGAAACATGTCAATAGGCAACTAAACATGTGTCACTCGTAATGATCATGATACACCTTAGGTAGATAAGTATTTTATGGCTTTGTCAACACCTATATGCTGAAACTTTTGTTGCACCCTGTAACTATGGGAACTGTTTAAATCTGTGCCTGACAAAATGTCAGGAACTAGCAAGACTGTGCAGGACATTTGATAGTTTGGTGCCTGACAATGCACTTAACAGTCACCTTATTTCCAGGCTTGAGCTGCATGCCAATGCTGGGGTCAAAAGTTAAAATGCATCAGCAAGAGCATTCAGCAACATTATTTTCAAAATAGACAGTTTTGACCTCATGGCAGCCCGATTGAAAAATATCAACGACGCGGGTATTGGACAAATGTGTTCTCGTTTAATATGAATATTGAGATTTTTTTTTGGGGTGTGTGTGTGGAGGTGTGGGGGGGGGGGGGGGGGGTGTGTGGTGGTGGTGGTGTGTGTGTGTGTGTCCTGTCCTTTAATCCTTACAGACCAGAAAATGATAAATTCTTTACAATGTAAGGAATCATATTCTGTTGAATATTTTGAAGCTAATTTGACTGGAAACTTGTTGCCATCTGTTGGATATATTTCTTTAAAGGTGCATATTCACAGCAAAATGACTGAAAATAAAATTGTTAAAATTGTATACTTTTAGAGGGTTAAAGTGTGGGTCTAGATGGAATGAAACAAAAAAATTCATAACATATGATGATTTCATTACGTATAAATTAATATAATGTTTTATGTTATGAATTTGAATTAGGGACTCTCATGCCTCTATTTCAAACTCACAACATAAAACATTATTAATTTATACGCTATGAAATAATCACATGTTAAGATTAATTTCATTTTATTCCATCGAGACACACAATTTAAGGCTCTAAAAGTATACAATTTTAACAATTTTATTTTCAAGCATTTTGGTGTGAATATGCATCTGTAATGATAAGAACACACCTGAAATTGTGTGATCAGTGGAATCTTCATTATTAGCTCACCTGGCCTGAAAGGCCAAGTGAGCTTATGCCATGGCGACCATCCATCCTGTGTCCGTCGTCCATCCGTCAACTTTTCATTTAAATGACTTCTCAAGAAGCACTAGGTCAATTTCAATTATGTATGGCAGGAAGCATCCTTAGGCCATAGGGATCCAAGTTTGTTCAAACGAAGCCGATCGGCCATCTTGGATCTTGCCCGATTTTAGGAAACGCCTTTAAAAATCTTCTCCGAAACCACTTGGGGGGATTGATGCAAACCTCATGAAATATTATCTAGGGCAAGAGCGGAACCAAGTTTGTTCAAGGGAACTTGATTGGTCAAATGGTTCAGCGGCCATCTTGGTTGACCTAGTTTTAGTGAAAATAACTTCTCCAGAACCTCTGAGGTGATCGGGTCGAAATTGGGCAGATATGACTAGGGACTAAGGGCCATTAAAGTTTGTTCAAGGGAAGTTGAATCGTCAAAAAACATGCCCGCTGTGGGCCAATCAAAATATAGCGTGTTTGGCTTTTGGATATTGGATTTTTTTATTTGATGGATTTTGAGGCCGAAATTGGTTTTGTATAGATTTTAAGGTATTTTGGTCTCAAATTTGCAATTTTCGAAACTGTCGGATAAACGGTTTAGCGGCCATCTTAAATCATTTTCCCGTCAAAAGCTCCTATAATAAAGCAATGGGAAATTTAAAATGTCTTCTCGAGAACTGCTGGACCGATTTCAATTATATTTGGCAGGACGCATCCTTAGGGCATAGAGATTCAAGTTTGTTCAAACGAAGACAATCGGGCAATTTGGCCGATGGCCATCTTGGATTTCGGCCAATTTTAGAAATGTCTAAAAATCTCCGAAAGCGTTTGAGGGATCGATTCAGAACTCACGAAATATGATCTAGGGCAAGAGCGGAACCAAGTTTGTTCAAGGGAACTTAATTGACCAAATGGTTCAGCGGCCATCTTGGATGACCTCATTTTCGCAAAAACGACTTCCCCAGAACCGCTGAAGCGATTGGGTCGAAATTTGTGGTATATGATTAGGGACTAAGGGCCATTAAAGTGTGTGTAAGGGAAGTTGATCCGTCAAATAAAAAAGGCCACCGTGTAGCGTGTTTGGCGGCCATATTGGATTTTTTTATTTGATGGATTTTGAGGATGAAATTTGTTTTTGATATATTTTTGGGTATTCTGGGCTCAAATTAGTCATTTTCGAAACTGTCGGATAAATGGTTTGGTGGCCTTCTTGGATTATTTTCCCGCCAAAGGCTCCCATACTAAAGCAATGGGAAATTTTAAAATGGGTTTTTTTCTCGGGAACTACTGGAACGATTTAATTTATATTTGGCAGGAATCCACCTTACAGCATACAGATCCAACCGTCAAGGAACATGGCCGCCATGTACCTATCAAAATGTAGCATGCTTGACGGCCATATTGGATTTTTTATTTGATGGATTTTGAGGCCGAAATTGGGTTTATATATGTCTGTGGGTATTCTGATTTCATATATGCCATTTTTGAAGCTGTCGGATAAACGGTTTGGCAGCCATCTTGGATCTTTTTCCTGCCAAAAACTCCCATACTAAAGTGATGGGAAATTTAAAATGTCTTCTCGAGAACCACTGGATTTCAAGTACCTTCGGCAGGAAGCATTCTTAGGGCATAGAGGTCCATGTTTTTCAAAGAAAGCAGATCGACCAATTTGGTTGGTGACCATTTTGGATTTTGGTTGGTTTTTAGAAATGTCTTTAAAAGTCGTCTCCGAAACCGCTTGGGGGATCAGTTCAAAATGCATGAAATATCGTCTAGGCCAGAGCTGCACCAAGTTTGTTCAAGGGAACTTGATTGGCCAAATGGTTTGGCGGCCGTCTTGGATAACCTATTTTTTGCCAAACCAACTCCAGTTCTACTGAACGGATTGGGATGCAATTTGGGAGATATGATTAGGCACTGAGTGCCATTAAAGTTTGTTCAAAGGAAGGAGCTACATCAGAAACATCGCCGCAGTGGACCAATCAAAATGTAGCGTGTTTGGCGGCCATATTGGGCTTGAAAAAATGTCCACAACCTCATTAAAAAAAATTCTAAACCACCCACCAACAATTTTGACAAATATGCATAGTGCTCCAGGTGAGCGACACAGGCACCTTGAGCCTCTTGTTTAACATTTACCACTGGAATGACTCGCTCGGTAACCGAGCCAGTCAGTCATTCCAGTGGTAAATTTTCAAAAATAGTCTTCTCTTGCCCTGCAAATTGACATTCAAAAGAGAAATATTGAGATTTTCTTGACCAAATTTTAATATTAAAGGGTTAAATGAATACCAGTATTACCTTATAGCAAAGGTAACAGAGAAATTCAATTTTAGCTATGCCCTGCCCATCTTTAGCTAAGCTCCACCCACACTTCGTCATGTCGGTATCGATCGATTCCTGAAATGCCTGACTATCAATTTCCAGAAAACTATACAGGTAAGCAGTTGAATATTTTGAAACTAATTTAACTTGGTATAGGCAGCAGCAGCCCCCAGTTAAATTGGTTTCAAAATATTCAACAATATCTTTATTAGATAGTAACAACGCTTAGTCCATCATCAATTAAGCATTCGTGATGAACATATTTATGATGTCATTGATTATGACATCATCCTAAACATCATGTAGTTGATTATGACATCATATGACAGTTGACTTGTGGATAAACTGGAATGGTTCATTGACTGTAGAAGTTTGATATTTTAATGGTCAGTAAGGGTTAAGAAAATTATCTTGCTTCTATTTTTGTGTTCACAGATGAGCGAGAGGATGTACAGAAGAAGACGTTTACTAAGTGGATTAACTGGCAACTAGCAAAGGTACTGATATATATATATAGAGGAGCTGAAGCTCGTTTCTTATAACCAAATTTACAGACTCGGTACCTGAGCCAGTCATTCCAGTGGTAATTTTCAAAAAAACATTCTTGACCAGCAAATGGACATTGATTAAGCAAAACTCTTAGTTTTTGTAAGCAATCGTGGCCATTACAGGGGTAACCAATTAATGGGTGAATCCAGTTTTAGCTATGCCCTGCCCATCTCTAGCTGATTTCCACCCACACTTCACCCGTGTTGGATCAATCGATCCCTGCACTCCCTGACTTTCAATTTCCAGAAAACTACATTATATGGGTAAGCTGTTGAATATTTAGAAATTAATTTGACTAGGTGCATCAATTAAGCGTTCGTGACGAAGTTAGTATGTCATTCATGACGTAATTGACGTTTATGATGTCATAAGGTTGATGGATAAATGGGAATCCTTCATTGTCAAGCCAGCCAGAAATGGCTGCCACTTACCATTAAACGGAGAAGCATTTCCAAGAAATCAAAATATCTGTTCCTTTCCGTACAACTTACCCATTGAAGCAAATATGTAGCAAGTCTGAGTGGCATGTTATGTCACCTGAATGATTAGTCACCTGAATGTTATGTTCTTGTTCTTCTTTTCGATCGCTGGTATCACACTTGGAGAGCCGTTCTCAAGATGAAATCTGTGATTTTCTGCAATTCTTCCACAGGCCCATAGAGCTTTTCAAGAAAAGAGGTTGACAAAGGCCAGATCTCTTCTCTCAGCAGCTGATACGTACTGCAACATTGAAGTATGTGCTCTGTGGTCTGTTCTGCTTCTCCACAAGGACAAGTGGGCGATGTCGTAAGGTGGAACCGCCTGTACATGTGTTGGTTTAGTCTGTTGTGTCCAGTTCTGAGACGAAAATGGTCACTTGCTCTGGCCTCGAGAGATGATGGTAGGCATCTTCTGATTGAGGTGTTCTATAGAGTGACTTGATGATAGTCTTCATCTCTGTATGCGTAACCATGTTTTCTGTCTGATTCTCTTCTGCACCCACCTTTGCCATCTTGTCTGCTTCCTCATTTCCTTGGACTCCACAGTGTGAGGGGATCCACTGCAATGCTATCCGAAAGCATTTGATGGTTTGTAGTGCTTCTTCAAGTTGTGGCAGCTTACCTTTAGTGATAGCCTCAAGGACGGAGCGGGCATCAGATAAAAAGACAATCTGCAATAGGGTCTGATGTTCTGCTGATGGTATTAGCTGCATGGACCAGTGCTTCGACTTCAGCTCTGTAGTTTGTGCAGTGTGTGCCTGTCGGTATTGCAGCTGACTCATGTTGTCCGTTTGGATACTGTATGTGCAGTCCGGCACCTCTCCTAATTGCATCTTTGGCTGATCCATCTGTGTAGATCCTTATCCATGTCTCCTGAGGGTACATTTCTTCCAGCATGGCTAGGGTCAGGGCCTTCTTGCTCACATCACTGTGTTCATCTTTGGTTGTGAGATGAGGTACTGTGGTGCGAATAGCTATGCTCTCTAGTTTGTTTTCCCAGGGTGGAGGATCAAGGGTGTGGTTTGGGTCTTCTATTTGTGCTGGCAACATTTCTTGGTGTTTCCTTTGAAGTGCTTTTGTCTCTTTCACAAAACTTGATCTTTTAAGTCTTCCTGATGACAGCTGTGCTTGCCTGATCTTCATCGGGTGGTTGTTGAACTATTTGAACTTTGCAGCTTGGATCAGTGCTTTGCATTCCCTTCCTTTACTAAGTGGGGGGATGCCTGCTGTCTGCTCCATTTTTTCTATTGGTGTTGATCTCATTCCACCAGATGATGCGCAGTGCCTGGTTTTGTACTCTGTCGAGGTTCTGTTGATGAGATTTAGCTGCTGTCATCCATGAGCTGGATCCATGCTCAAGGTGTGGTCGTACGACACCTAGGTAGATGGTCTTGAGGATCCTTTCATTGGCACCCCACTTTGTTCCTGCCAGCTTCCTCATGATGTTTAGCTTTCTTCTGGCCTTTGCCTCTGCGTTCTGGATGTGCTCCTTCCATGTTAATCTTCTGTCATAGGTGACTCCCAGGTATGTCTGCTGGTCCTCGTACTCGAGTGGAGTACCGCCCAGTGTCAGATTGCCAACCTTGGTTTTGGTGGACAGTGAGAATAGCATGGCTGATGATTTTTCTTTGTTGATGGTAATACACCAGCGATTGGCCCAAGCTGTAATTCTGTCCACGGCGAGCTGCATTCTGTACGTGGCAGTTGTTGTGTACTCCTCGGTGCACCAGAGGACGAGGTCATCTGCATAGAGGGCTGCTTGGATCCCATTGGGCAGCTCTGCTACAATATCATTAATGAAGAGTATGAACAGAGTTGGTGATAATACTCCGCCTTGTGGTACCCCTTGTCTCAGCAATACATTCTGTCCAGATTGTCCATCCACCAGCACCCTAGCTCTGCGATTGTGTAGGTATGACTTGGTCCATCGGAACATGTTGCCCCCGATGCCTGTGCGCCGGAGCTTCATGAGGAGGCCATCCTTCCACACCTGGTCAAATGCCTTCTGCAGATCAATAAAGGCAGCTAGCATCACCTTCTTGGCTTGAAAAGTGTCCTCTATGACCTGTGCAAGATGTGTTGTTTAATCTTCTGTGCTCCTGTATATATTCTGAAGCCAGCCTGCTCTGAAACTATAGTGTTCTCCGACTCCAGGTACCACTGCAACCGCTGGTTGACGATGCGCTCCATGGTCTTGCATATGCAGCTTGTAAGACTGATAGGATGGTAGCTCAGCACTTTCGTCTTGTTCTTCCCTTTTTTCAGAATAGGAGTCATTCTGGCTTCCTTCCAGCACTGAGGAACCTCTCCATTGGTCCAACTGAGATTAAAGATATCTAGCAACTTGCGGAGAGATGCATTACCAAGGTGTTGGATCATTTCATTTGTAATGCCATCTGGCCCGGGAGATTTCTTCTTCTTCAATTGGCGGATAGACTTCTTCAGTTCTGCTAAACTAATGTCAACTTTCATTGCATCGTGAGTGTTGGTGTCTGTTCTTTCCTTTTGCTCTTTTCTAACCTCTTTTTGACGCATTCGTGGTATAGAAATGTTGCTTTCTTTTGCATATGCCCTCATCATTCAGTGCTTTAGTCAGTCTCCATAGCTTTGTTGTGTCTCTCTCTAAATTAAACCCTGCCGTCTTTTCCCTCCGGCTTCTTCTTTTGGCCTCCAGCTTGGTCTTTAGATACCTGGCTTTAGTTTGTTGTAGTGTGAAGTGGTTTTCATGACAGGGATTACCCTTTGCATCTTCTCTGGCCTTGTCTAGTTTATCATGTGCTGCTTGCAGTTCTGTTGTCCAGTAGGGGCGGTAGTTTTTCCTGAACCCTCGAGGAATCGCTTCGTTGGCAGCCTTGAGGATACTTGAATTAAATTCCTTGACCGCATTGTTGATGTTTCTCCCTTCTACTGCTATATTTTGGGTAAGCTCATTGGAACGAATGCCGAACAGACAATTTGCAACGCAAATGAATGACACCTGAATGTTATGTCACCTGAATAGCTAGTATAAGATGATGTTAGTTTTCCTTTTTTTGGTTCCAGTATTTGTTCAAATTCTCTTGGTATTCCAGGTTTACCATATGCCATTTGGCCACTGGATATAGAATGATATAAATGTGACTTTATTGCGTAAGGGGTGAACTAGGTCCATTACCAGCCATGTTAATACAGTAAACATTTATAACAAAACCCATTACAAATTGTTACTTCACAATGTTGCCAGGGAGTACGATTACTCTGATATTTAAAGAGCTTTTGACCCTTCACAAAACAGTATAATTATCATAATGGTTTACCAGGCCTGAACAATAGTTTGGTAGTTATTGGGTACAGATTACAATTACTATCGTGTCAAACAGGAAACCTCATCGCCATAATTACAGTTATTACCAGCTTTTATCCGCTCTATTATCATGGTTGTGCATAGAATTACCACATCTCTGCAATAAGTGCCATTGGTCGGTCTCATTCTCCCCATTTGCATCACTTAGCTTGGTCTCCGGATAATATTGATACCACTTAGTTCGTGTTGTATGCATTGAAATGCACATAATGTTAGGACTGTGTTCCAAGTGGTGGCTATGACACAGTGACATTCATCCTGGCCTTTAGTATAATTACATGTATTTAACTATTACCACTCTGCTGTCAATATTCTATGTTTTAGTGTGTCAATAACAAAGAAACTGGTGTTCATTTCTCAACAATTTTGGTGGATGATGTTGCTGTCTACGACAGCACCATCTTCCACCAAAAACACACAGTTCATTTTTTGATCTATTTTGAAAATTAAGAATTTTGACATCAGAGAGGTACGGGTTAATTATGTAACGATTACAGACCAGAAAGGACAAATTCTTTTTGATATACATACATGTAAGGAATATTCTGTAGAATATTTTGAAACTAATTTGACTGAACCTGTAAGCTGGTTGTGTGTGCCATGTATCAAAAATAGGTCAGGGTAACCTACTTTTACGGTGTTCACTGAACAGCACAGGATATTCTTGTCCAAGCTTTTAGTTTGCCTTGTTAACTCATCAACGGCCATTCCGATTTCAATGAAACTTTACACAATTGTTCTAGACCATGCAGGGATGCAATCTACATCATTACTAATTTGATTCTTGTTTTCACCATTCAATAAGCATCAAATAAAATCCATCTCCCTGACTAGCGAGCGACCATATGGCCAACTGCGGACAACACGGTCAACTATGAAGCTACCCCATAAGGACATTAAATAGGACGTCATTTGTTCTAATGCAGCCAAATGCGGACAACCACAATGGCGCAACTGGTTCAACTGCGGACAACCTTTTTCTAGCAATGGTGTACAAGTTGCGGACACATTTACCTGCCCCTGAGGGAGTATATAAGGCCCAGACCGCTTAGGCCTGGCATCGTCGACTTGATCAAAAGTTAGATAAGCATTGGGTGTAAACAGTTTTTCTAGCAAATAACTCCTCTGAGAAGTTATAACATCAAGTAAATTGTTGTTGAAGCTTGTATTCGCAACACTTCCCCCTTTGGTCACAAAACTTTGGATGTAGCCGTGTCTTAGGCTATATATGTGACAATGGATGAATCCACTTTTAGTTGTGCCACACCCATCTCTCGCTAAGCTCGCACAAACAACCCGCCCCATGCCTTGCCCGTGTTGCGATCGATTGAACACTGAACTCCCTGAATCTCAATTTCCAGAAAACAGGTAAGCTGTTGAATATTTTGAAAGTAATTTGACAGCAGCAACAGTGCTCAGTCAAATGACTTTCAAAATATTCAACAGAATGCCTATTAAAGAGTAAAGACATACAATTATTACAACTAACAGACTTTTAAAGGTTCCTGACAGACTTAGCTACGTCATTCATTGTGTAGTCGCTTGTGATGTCAGCCTCCATGTGACATAATTGATTATGATGTCATATACTTGATCGACAGATTGGATTCATCAGTTGTTGCAGCAATAGGTTTTATCAAGGTGATTGTCATCATCTCTATCAGTCTTGAACTCCTTCCTAGTGTGTATCCATTTGCAGGCCAAGAGAGAACTATTTTAGAAATAGTATCGCTGGAATGACTGGCTCGGTTATTGAACCAGGTACTCCAGTATTAACGTTTCTAAAATAATCCTCTCGGTCTGCAGATGGTCATTCCTCAGAAGCTATTTTACTCAGGTTTACTATTAACCCTTCCACTGATGAATTCTCCATATCTCATTTTCAAGGCAACAATACAAGAAAACTGTTGAATATTTTGAAATTAATTTGACTGGACACATGGTTTCAAGTCAAATTAAATTCAACATTTTCAACAGAATAAGTTTTATATCGTAAAGAAAGTCATTTTTCAGGGATTTGTCATTGAAGGGGTTAAAGAAATAACGCATTAGGCCTATCTTGTCAAGTTGAAATATGCATACACACACTGCATTAGAAAATTAATCATCATTTTATTATACAAAAGATGTAATATGTTGACCTGAAATTTAATTCAGGTTCCCCATTGATTGAAATAGACTTGCATACTACCAGTATGTGATATGATCTTGCATGCTATGATATGGTCTTGCGTGCTATGATATGATCTTGAATATACAGTATGAACTTTAAATAACCATAGCAATTTTAAGCATTGAGGTTGGACCTATAATTAACATCGCTATTTTCTAACCATTTTCAGGCAAATCGCGCAGTTCTATTGGATTTGTTTACTGATCTGCGTGACGGAACACATCTTCTTTCACTTCTCGAGGTGCTCACTGGACGTGTTCTGGTATGTGATATGGTATTATTGCACAAGTTAGGTACCAGATAGTGATCAATGTTGCATGTATAACATCTCTAAATCTGCAGACTACAGTTTCCATGGCATTTAACTCCAGATATGCTGAATATTTTGAAAATAACTTGACTGAAAGTTTTTGGTGGATAAGCTACCAACAAGTTTCAGTCAATTTGTTTTCAAAATATCCAGCAGGTTCAGAGTTATTGCGCATTGAAATTGTTGTCTGGTGGCTTGCAGCAGTCAGATAGTTAATAAGATCTTGGTGAGGCTTAGGCGACCTGTTTGCATCGAAATAATATAATCCACTGATTAAGAGTACTTTTACCATTTCTGTCTTAACTGTCTCGTTGCTGCAAGCCACCATACACTAATTTCAATGAGCAAAAACTCCTGACTTGCTGAATATTATGAAAATGATTTGACTGAAAGTTGTTGGTTGGTTCGCCACCAACAACTTTCGGTCAAATTGGTTCAAAATATTTAGCAGGGCCAGAGATATAACTCTTAGAATGTTGGCTGCAAAAACTCAACAGTCAGACAGGTAAAGATGTTTTCTCCCAGTCTAATACTTAATCACTCATCTTTGCTGATCATCAATATTTCCTTGACTACCTGATGCAAATTCATTGTAACATATTTAACAGATTATGCGGTGTAAAACATATAGCTTGTGTGGCTTAAAGGACGGAAAGGCACATTGATGACTCTATGCTCTGTAATGTTACATCATGAAACGGTTAGGTAGATCTTCAATTTCACCTGCAGCTTATCTCCCGTTAAATATATTTATTAAACAAGTTACACATAGTGAAATTATCTTTGTCATCGCGGGACAAGATTCTTATCTTTGTTTCCTACGGATACTCAAAATCCTGTTGTTATGGATTACATGATGTGAGGTCCACAGTGCCAGAAAACAGCCATATCCTCAAGGTTAACCATAAAGTAAGACAGGAATTACACATTCATTGAGGGTGGGTGACAATATCAAAGTCTTCTGGTTACGGTTTGTTATTATTATTCACCATTACTTCTGATTTCGCTAAGACTTTACAAACATATATGTTCTCAAAAGCCACTGGGATGATTGGAATTATATTTGGCAGGAAGCATCCTTAGGGAATCGAGATCCAAGGTTGTTCAAATGAAGCCGATTTGGTCGGCATCCATCTTGGATGTTGACCAATTTGACCGACGTTGAAAACTTTCTCTGAAACCGCTTCGAGCGGATTGATTCAAAACTCATGAAACATCATTGAGGGCATCAGCTGAAGCAAGTTTGTTCGAGAGAACTTGAATGGCTAAATGCTTCGGCAGCCATCTTCAATGACCTAGTTTTTGCAAAAACGACTTCTCAAGAACCACTGAATCTTTAGAATTTTAGAATTAGAAAGGCCAAACTTTGAAAGATATGATTATGCACTAAGCATCAGTAAACGTTGTTCAAGGAAGGTTGATGCGTAAAAAAACATTGCCATCATGGACCAATCAAAATGTAGCTAATTTGGTGGCCATATCGAATTTTTATTTTATTTAATGTATTTTGAAGCCAAAATTTTTTTTATATAGCTTTTTCGGTATGCTGATTTCATATTTGCCAATTGGAAAAGTGTTGGATAAATGGTTTGGTGTCCGTCTGAGGTCTTTTAGGAAATTTAAAATGTCCTCGAGAACAACTAGGCCGATTTCAGTTATATTTGGCAGGAAGCAACCGTAGAGCATAGAGATCCAAATTTGTTCAAACGGTGCCGATCGGCGGATTTGGCCAGTGGCCATCTTTACTTTTGGTTGATTTTTAGAAATTTCTTTCAAAATCTCTGAAACTACTTGGGCAATAGATTGAAAACTCATGAACCATCATCTAGGGCAACAGCGTAAGCAAATTTGTTCAAGGGAACATGATTGGCCAGATGCTTTGGCGGTTGTATTAGATGACCTAGTTTTTGTGAAAAGGACTTCTCCAGAACCACTGAATGGATCGGGCTGAAATTTGGGAGATATCATTATGGACTAAGGGCCATTAAATGTTGTTTAACCCTTAGCACTCGTATGTCAATATTCTATATTTTACTGTGTCAATATCAAAGAAACTGGTGTACATTTTTCAACAATTTTTCTGGAAGATTTTGCTGTCTACGACAGCATCATCTCCCACCAAATTTGTTGAAAAATGTACAGCAGTTCATCTTTTAATTTAAAATGAAAATTAAAAATTTTGACACCAGAGTGGTAAGTGTTAAGGGAAATTGATACATAAAAAACATGTCCACCATGAACCAATCAATATGTTGCGTGTTTGCCTTTTTGCAGCCATATTGGACTTTTCGCGCTAAAAACTCGCGCCTTAGGGTCTACTTATAGGTGATGGCCTTTCAAAGTGCCTCTTGTTGATATTGCCGTCCTACTTTTGTATTTAAATCCATGTTTGTGCCATATTTTGTAATACTGCTTCCTCAGATTTTAACAACTTTGGCACATGATTACTTTCTGGTTATATACAATCTCTAGTTCTAGACTAACTATTCATGCATGGCATTACAAGCTAGACATAGCAAGCTATAGTGTTCTGGTTTGGATACTCTAGTATTCACATATCGCTAGTAGAGCTGGCACTTTGCCACATGACTGCCATGCTTATTTGCTAATTATGCAGAGCTGATGAGGTAAAACTGTTTATTATTTTTTGTGAATGCCATCTGGAATCAGTTTAGCAATTTTCATCAAAACCTCCCACCAGACTTTGTTTATGAAAGTTAACTTTGACAGAGCTCTGAACAATATCTAAAAATTAAATTCACTGGAAATCATAGCTGCTTAACTTTTAGTCAAATTCTTTTTTAAAATGTCAGTTCATCTAGATCTCTTAATAGATATCATCTTTGACATGCTAAATGAAATGTGTTTTTGCTGGAATTTTGTGTATAACATTTAATACGGATTCACATCTCACATTAAATAGCCAGTCACCTGTCACATTCATTTATAAGAACATTTTTGAAAAATTACCACTGTAATGGTTGGTTGGTTATCGGTTCTATATTTAATTTGATTTTACTGTCTGCATCCATGTTGATTTTGGTTTCCATTTCATAGCTCAATTGGGAGCATATTGATGAAGCTATGTGAATAGCTTGATTAATTTTTTTAAAGAATATGGAAAAGTGTTGTTTTTGAAGCTTAGTTTTGCCATCCAACCGTCTGTACATCTTGCTGATTATGTCTGGTGGCGTGCAGCTACTGCTTTTCTTTCGTTCGATAATTTACATTCTTTAAATCACAGGATGGTGATGAAATATGGTTCAATGTCGCTCGGTTATAGAGGTTATTTTTGGAAATTTTTCACTTAAAGGACTGGCTGGGTTATTTCTTAGCCTGTAAATTGGCATTCCCCAAGATCACTGTAGAGGCCGGTTTTGGCCAGCTTGGCCATTAAAGTGTTATGGGTTAACCTGGTTGTAAGACATGTAAGAAGAGAAATGTATTCTTAAAATGTACAGAAAATAGACTAAAATAGTATGGCATCCAATAGGCACAATGAATATATCATCCAGACATTACATCCTGGGTAAATTGCAGAGAAATCACCAAGTATCTCATATCTCGCACTAACATGTGTCTGATTATTGGGTCATGATAACTTTAATCTTTAAAATCGCAGTATTTCAATTTGAAGATGACTATACAGGAAATATGTTAATATTTTGAAAGTGGTTTTACAAGAACTAACAGCTCCCGGTCAAATTAGTTTCAAAATATTCAATAGAATATTCCTTACATTAGAAAGAATTTTTTGTTTTGGGTCTGTATTGATTAAAGGGTTATACTACTGAATAATTAGCATTCCCTCGATGGATGAATCTAGCTATGCCCCACCCGTGTCTAGCTAAGCTCCACCTTCGCTTTTCCCATGCTTGGATCAATCGTTCCCTCAGACTCCCTGAATCTCAATTTCCAGAAAACTATACATGTAAGCTGTTGCATATTTTGAAACTAGTTTGCCATGGTGCCTGTGTCAGCAACAGCGACCGACACAGTCAAATTATTTTCACAACATTCAACAGAATGTTTATTAAATCGTAAAGCCTTACAACTTGACTGACTATTAAGCATTCATGACGGACCTAATTACGTCATTCATGACATAATTGATTAGGACTTCAGCATATGTGTGACATAATTGATTATGATGTCATATGATTGATCGATCAACTGGATTCCTCTATTCTGATCAAGTTTGCTTACTTTGCTATGATTTACAAAACAAACATTATTATGATGGGTGAGTTGGGTGTGGGGTGACTACACATAAAAATCTATATTTATTATATACACCTGTGCAAAAGTTAAGCACCAGCAAAAACAATAGAACGTAGAAACATGATGGTACAACTAGGCTGCCATACTTTTTGTCTCCGCGTTAGCTGACATAATTCCAAGTACGAAATGCACATGCATGCATGACTTCACACCGCTTGATGTCCGTGCGTGGCGGGAAACAGCACACGTGTTCAGTTATGTAAAAGTCCAGTTTGAGGTGTAGAACATTACATACAGATTTAGGCGACAAGATTAGGAATTTTGTGTTCATGACCGTGGTTTATTTGTACAGAGAGAATTAGCTCTTGATTGTGAACCGCTATGGCAAGACGAAGGTTAAGTGATCGTGTGAAATGGCAAATCATAGGCATGCATACCACTGGTATGTCATGCAGAGAGATTGGCAGACAGCTGAACATTAACCATACTGTAATCAGTCGTTTGATTGCAAAACATGGGCAAACTAACGAGGTGAAGGACAGGCCTAGATCTGGAAGACCGAAGAAGACTACTGCCCGTGATGATCGAGCCCTAGTACGCCTTGTTAGGAGATCTCCATTCACCAACAGCAGAGTGCTCAGCCAGCAATGGGAAACGCGCAATAGAGTGTCAATGTCTACCGTCAAAAGGAGACTGTATGCTGCTGGCATGAAAGCTAGGAGACCTGTCAGACGGCCTCTCCTCACTGCACACCACAAAGAGGAGCGTCTGAGGTGGTGCAACGAAAGAAGACACTGGAACATGAGATCCTGGAGACGGGTACACTGGTCCGTTGAAAGTCGGTTCCTGCTTCATGCCACAGATGGTCGAACTCGTGTATGGAGGTCCAGACGCATGGCGTACGACCAACGTAACATCATGGAAGAAGTTCCATTTGGTGGAGGTTCCGTTATGATATGGGGGTGCATCTCATTTGATTGTAAGCTGGATCTGTTGACTGTACCTGGAACACTAAATGGACAAAGATATCAAGATTCCATACTGGATAGAGTTGTGGTCCCTCATTTTGTAAATCATGCACCTGGAACCAACCCTATATTCATGGATGACAACGCCCCACCACATCGTGCTAGAGCTGTGCATGAATACCTCCGCCAGAATGCCATCGAAACCCTACCATGGCCAGCAAGGAGCCCTGACATGAACCCTATTGAGCATATCTGGGACATTCTGGGAAACATGGTGAGAAGGCGGGATCCTCCTGTGCAGAACCTACAGGAATTAACAGACGCACTCCATCTTGAATGGCAACGAATACCACAATGGCGTATCAGTCGGTTGGTGACCAGCATGAGACGTCGTGTCCAGGCCGTCATCCAGGCACAAGGTGGATATACCCGGTATTAATAATGACAGTCTCAAACTCGTGCACAGATGTTAAACTTCGTTTTCAGACACCATTAATGACAATCTAGCCACGTGTGTCAACTGTAGGGCAATAGTTGTCAGTTGTGTCAACGTAACCATATTCAGGCCTCGTTTTCAAGTTCAAACAAAAACATACAGTGTTTCCCCACCATCATAATCAGCATTCCTCTAGTTGCATTATTACCTCTTGCACTAAGATGGATGGGTACATAAATGTTTATGCTATTGCTTTCTTCATAGCACATGAATATACCCTCGCATGTGCGTAAAACTAGGGTGGTGCTTAACTTTTGCACAGGTGTATATATACATTTCTATGGGTGTAGCCTGCTCTAGAAAGCTTGGGCACTGCAGAACATAAGTTGGTATGGGTCCTAGCTCCACAAAATTAACCTTTAATTAACTGTCTCACTACTGCAAGCCACCAAACAATTTCAATGAGCAAAAACTCTTGAATTGCTGAATAGTTTGAAAACAATTTGACTGCGGTCCAGCGATATAGCGCTTGCAATATGTAGTTTGCAAAAACTCAGCTGTCAGATGGTTAAAATGGTGGACTGATATCCTCTTATAAACAGATTCAATGATGTATATCTATAGCACATGTAGCTGTTATGTAAAAAACATGGCTAATCAATTAATTTCCGTTTTTCTCAATGTACAATGACTACAACAGACACATTATGCCAGATCTTTTAGTTTAGCCGAATGCTCATAATTTGTTCTAGCATT
This sequence comes from Chaetoderma sp. LZ-2023a, assembly GCA_034401795.1. Taxonomy (NCBI): domain Eukaryota; kingdom Metazoa; phylum Mollusca; class Caudofoveata; order Chaetodermatida; family Chaetodermatidae; genus Chaetoderma; species Chaetoderma sp. LZ-2023a. The sequence goes on along the minus strand of CM067374.1, from coordinate 60,027,860 downwards.
AGAGATAATCATAACTAGGTTCATGGCAAACTGGTTTAAGTCTTGTAATCAGCGTATATGTCTCTGTCTGTCTGTCTGTCTGTCTGTCTGTCTGTCTGTCTGTCTGTCTGTCTGTCTGTCTGTCTGTCTGTCTGTCTGTCTGTCTGTCTGTCTCTCTGTGTGTCTGTCTCTCTGTGTGTCTGTCTGTCTGTCTCAGTCTCTAGCATGATACCAAAGGTTAAGACTTGGTTCTGAATTTGCATTTGGGGGTCCTGAAGAATCCTGATTTTGTGGTCAAATGTCACGGTCATATGAAAAAGCCATGCAGCTGAGCTTCAGAATGTTCCCAATGCTTATAATTTGCTGTATTATGTATGTATTAACCTTTTAATCCTCGAATTTGTTCAATAAAATGTAAATTTTCTCGTCCATTTGCAGACCAAGAGATTATTTTTGAAAATTTACCACTGGAATGAATGGCTCGGTTATCGAGCCAGTCATTCCAAATGGGAAATTTTCAAAAATAGTCTTTTTCTGCAGAAGGACATTTTTCAAGAACACTGCAGAAGCTGTTTTTGGCTGATATGAGAGTTAATGGGTTAATCAGGCTTGTAGGATCTGCACTCTTGCATTTCACCACATGCTGTGAAAATCACTTGACTTTCTCAAGGTGATGTAAAAATTAATTCATCCATACAGAAAAGGGGATTTTCTTTTTGCATTCATACCTTCATAAAGATATGACTGATAGAGTTAACACCTTACCACTCTGATGTCATAATTTTAAATTTCCAAATTAAATTAAAAGATGAACTGGTAGTCATTTTTCAACAAATTTGGTGGAAGATGTTGCAGTTGTAGATAGCAACACCATCCAACAAAATTGTTGAAAAATGTACAGCAGTTTCTTTGCTATTGACACAGTAAAGGGATAGAATATTAACATCAAGAGTGGTAAGGGTTAATCTTGATCCTGCAACATGTTGCAATATACAGTTTGTTTACGTATACTTGGTTTGAGTCATGGAAATTTGAGTTGCTGGATTTATGTTATGACATAGCTGTTTCTAACACTTGTGTAACCATGCAGTTTTTGTACAAACATGAGACTAGTGGTGTAGCTTGTAATGAGTTTTAGGTACATCAGGTAAGGTGGGTGGGGTACCTATGGTGATGATGGTACCTATAGTGATGCACGTTAGCGCACACTCGGTTAACTCAAGCATATTTAACCAGTTAATACTCAAACCCTTTTTAAAAAAACTTAAGTTTTATCATTGGATTTGTCCATTTGCAGACTAAGAGTTTATTAGCTCACCTGGTCTGAAAGGCCAAGTGAGCTTATGCAATGGCGACCATCTGTCGTCCGCCCGTTGTCTGTCAACTTTTCCTTTAAACAACTTCTGAGGAACCACTGGGCTGATTTTGATTATATTTGGCAGGAAGTATCTTTAGGACATAGAGATTCAAGTTTGTTCAAATCAAGCAGATTGTCCAAGTTGACCGGTGGCCATCTTGGATTTTGGCCGATTTTTAGAAATGTCTTTAAACATCCGAAACTGCTTGGGGGATTGATTCAAAACTCATGAAACATCGTCTAAGACAAGAGATAAGCTAAGTTTGTTCAAGAGAACTTGATTGACCAGATGGCTCGGCGGCCATCTTGGATGACCTAGTGTTCCCCAGAACTGCTGAAATGGTCAAAACGCATCCCCTTAACCTCTTGGTGGATTTTAACAAAATTTGGCTGGAGAGATCTTACCGTGGCAGTCTCTAAAATATTGTATTAAGAGTTTTAGTTGGTCAATTCTTTTGGAGACCATCTTCAATTTTCCAAGAATTTTCGTGAACTATTAAAAATACTACTCTGCCTTAATCAATGAGCCAATTTCAATGAAATTTTGGGTGGAGCAGTCTTATCGCAGGAGGCCTCAACATATTAAACAAGAATTGTGATTGTTCAATTTTTTTGGTAGTCATCTTGGATTTTCCGAAAATTAGCCATCATGCGTATTTGAATGCAAATGGTTCAAATGCTAATGGTCCATGTGAGCGTCACAGGCCCTTGGGCCTCTTGTTTACCTATTTATCTGTATGTGTGTGCATGCGTACGTTTGGTGTGCATCGCCATGAGTATGCATGGGTGCTTGTTTGTGCACATGTGTGTTGATGCGTGTGTGTGCATACATGTGGGTGGGTGATTATGTGTGTTTGCATGTATATGCAGTCAGTGTGTGCGTATGTGCGTGTGTGTCTGCGCGTGTGTGCATGAATAAGTGGGTGTGTGAATCTAGAAATAGCACAGGAACCCACAGATAGAGCTAGCTTTATAAATAACCTTCCTTCTACATACACACATCTATTTATCAACTTGTCTAATTGTGTACATCATCTTCTCACTAATGACACAGTTAATGCATACATATACATGAGTTACTGCTTCCCTATAGCATATCTGATACATGTATATCAATGCTCATAGGGAGGGGGGGGGGGAATATTTCAAAACCGTCCTCTGTATTCGTCTCAAGGAATGCCAATTTACAGGCCAAGACAAGACTATTTTTGAAAAGTTACAACTGGAATGACTGGCTTGATAACCAAGCCAGTCATCTCAGTTGTAAATTTTCAAAAATAATCTTCTTTTGGCCTGTGAATGAGCATTCATTTAGCAACAAACCATGACTATTAAAGTGTTAAACCCCTGATGATTAATTTGTAAAGTGATTTGACTGAACGTCATAATGCTGCTATGTCAAGCAATGACTATCAGTCTGAGTGTCTTAAAAATATTTGCTCTTTCATATTTCAAATTCCATTCAAGTATGGTCTCTGGCACAACTGGAAGAAATTGAATAAATAAAAAGATACTACAACTTAAGTTCGGTATAAATTAATTTGGATTCTGCAGAACGTTTTTTTTAAGACGCACGCACGCACGCACGCACACACACACGCACGCGCGCGAGCACGCGCGCGAGCACGCGCGCGAGCACACGCGCGAGCACACGCGCGAGCGCACCCACACACACTTAACCTTTGACTGGGAAATGCATGAAAAAGTAAATGCTTTACGATATAAAACTTATTCTGTTGAAAATTTTAAAATTAATTTGACTGGAAGCCATTGCTGCCTAAGGCAGCAATGGCTTCCAGTCAAATTAATTTCAAAATATTCAATTTTTCCTATATGGTTGTTGAAAGTGAGTTATTCATCGGTGAAATTATTAATTAAGACACGTTGAATGAGTCAGATTATTCAGTTATCTTGTCTAAGTTCAGATACATTATAATTTGAACATTAGTCACCAATACAAGGGCGTATACTGCCTATACAAATGAGGTCATTCTAAGAAGCCTTGTTAGATAATCATGCAGTAATGACAACATTGGGTGGCGGAGTAGGCAACTGGGACAATACAAGGGAACTCTCCTACCCATAAAAATGTTAATATAGTAAGATTTCTATGCTCCTACCCTGCTTAATAAGGTTGATCGCGATCGGCTCCCATTGTGTGAAGCTGGTGAATCCAATGACATATTCTTGTTGTATGTCATCTACATTGGGTGGTGTCTGGATCCGGGCAGTCAGCAATTAGGACCTGGAAGTTACATAACTTTAAATACTCTAGCAGTTAACAGCTGTGATAATGGATGGAACTGATCTGTCACTTATGTATATGACATCATAATCAATCGACCTTTCCAGTTTTGTCCATTCAGCGCCCACATCTAGCTAAGCTCAACCCACACCATGCTCGTCTTGGGATCGATCAATCCCTGAACTTCCTGACTGTCAATTTCCAGAAAACTATGCAGCAACAGTGCTCAGTCAAATTAGTTTCAAAATATTCAATTGAATATTTATTATAAATACATACAATTCGTACAACAGTCTGTCTTCAAATATGCATTCGTGACGTACTTATCTACGTCATAATGATGTCATTGATTATGATGTCATTCTACTCGTCACATAGTTAATTATGACGTCATATGATAGATGAATAAATCGGAAAGGTCTATTGCGTCACAGGTAGACTGAAGGAATGATGAATAATGAATGATGTACATGTACATGTGTCTAACTCAGTCAGGAACATTGAATAGTCCGTCAAGTGTACAAATTGTATGTCTTTGATTTTGCTATTTAATAAACATTCTGTTGAATATTTTGAAACTAATTTCAATTGGGCAGCAACAAGATGCTGTTGCTAGGCAGCAACAGAATGCCTAGGAACAGAACCCAGTAAAATTAGTTTCAAAATATTCAACAGCTTGCCTGTATATTTGCCTTGAAATTGGAAAATCAGGGAATTCAGGTTTCAAAGTATTTTATAAATTAGTCCCAACACGAGCAAAACGTGGGCGTAGCTTAGCTAGAAATGGGCGGTGTATGGCTAGACAAGGATCCATCAATTCCTAAAGATGGCGTAATCAAGCTAAATCACATATATTATTATCATTGTTGATCACTAATCGCTGGATTTCAAGGTTAAACAGGTGTTTTGTTGGAGATAGCGGAGGATAATGCTCTGTAAAATTATACCTGCTGCCCACATCATAATAACATCAGCCAACACTTGTCATCATAGAATATTTACCATACTCGGTATTATCGTTAATATCTAAATGAGTATTTTAAAACAATTTGATTGAAAGTCAATGTTGCCTAAAGCACTCAGTTAGTTAGTTTTCTAAATATCCAGCATGTATTGTCTGTGGCTTCCTTGTAACTCACTTATCTTGTCAAATATTGGTTGAATTGACTAAAGGAATGTAAGCTTGTCTCAGGTATAGATTAGTGTGGAATGTATTTGCTAGTGAATAATGATTAACCATTCAATCGTCAAATCTGTTCGAGAAAATTTTAACTTCTCATAGAAAATGTAAATTTGCAGACCAAGAGAAGATTATTTTAAAAAAATTATCACTGGAATGACTGGCTCGGTTAACGAGCCAGTCATTCCATTAATACATTTTCAAAAATAGTCTTTTCTTGGTCTGTAAATTGACATTTCTCAAGACCACTAGAGAAATGATTTTTGGCAGGCTTGAGTGCTAAAGATTTAGTTTCTGTTCCCATGCACCTCATCATATCATCTTTTAGTGTTGAAATGTCAACAATCTTCCTCTCAGATACACACAGTATTGGCTGAGGTTTGTGTCTGACTCAATGACTCCCTATAGTTAACCTATTTTCGTTGTAAATTTCCTGAAAAAAGACCCACATTTCACAGTCAATATCGGTGCTTTTTTAAACCAATTTGTCAGAAAGCTGTTTTTGGTTATCAGTCAAATTGATTTTAAAAAAATAATCAATTTGAGTTTAATTTGAGAGATTAGTAAATATTGATTTCAAGTTTATATAGAAGTAAAAGTGACAATATTGAGAGTTTACATTACAGTGCAGTACATAAATAGGGCAGGCTACAAACTTAGCAATCATCATGTCTGACTTGTAAGATCAGCTGATGTTCTGATTTCAGTTGAGCTGATGGGCTCACTATGGAGCTATCACAGTATAACAACAGTTTAACTTGCTAATCCCCCACCCCCCCTCCCTTATAATCTGACCTCCATCTTTTAGCTTGTTGAATTATTGAAGTAGACCAAGTTGTTCAAGCACTAAACTAGTACCCAATCACTATAGTTTTACCAAGTAAGTGATCTGCACTGTACTTCTGTCTTAGATCTCTTCAATGTGTCAGATGTGTATATAATAAATTCAGGTCTATATGGGATTATTTTGACAACAATTTAACTGTCGGTCAGCCAGCAATAACTTTCAGTTAGTTTGTCTTTCAGATATTATCCCTTTTACACTCAAGCCAGCAAAAACCTTTGAAGTTGTCTTGAGAAATATCCATTTGCAAACCAATAGAGTTTATTTTTGAAAATTTACCACTTGAATGACTGGTTTAACAACCAAGCCAGTCATTCCATTGGTAAAAAAATTAAAAATACTGTTCACTTGGTCTGCAAATAGACATTGTAGTCTAAAATACTTTTTGGACATTTTCTATGAGAAATTTTAGGATAAAGGGGTTAACTTTGTTTTTTTTGTGTTCTTAAACCTTCAGGCATGTCAGGGCTGATGAGGATTTGTAGATGCTTTCAAAGCTATAAACCAGATACAAATTCATACCTCTATTCCCTAATGAGCTATTAGATATATAAATGTTGACTATTTTGAAACTAGTTTGACTTGTAACTGCGCTGCCACCTAAGGCAGCAACAGTTTCCGGTGACATTTGTTTCAAAATGATGAGCAACTTATCTGTACATGGTTGCTAGGACATTGCGATTGAGGGGACAATGTGTTAACCCTTAGTACTCTGAAGTCAAAATTCTATTCTTTATTGGTTTGATAATGAAGGATCTGGTGTAGATTTTTCAACGAATTTGGTGGACGATGTTGGTATCTATGACAGCACCATCTTCCACCAAATTTGTTGAAAAATGAACACCAGTTCATCTTTTAATCTAATTAAAAATTTTAAAAGTTTGACGTCAGAGTGGTAAGAGTTAAATGCGATAAGCCGGTTTAGCCAGATTTACCCATTAGTTTAGATTGTTTTTAATTGTCTGGATGTATTTACAAATGAAATTAGAATTTATCAATTTAAGGATGTAAATATTTTTTTAGTTTTGGTCTTCAGGTCATACATGTATAGCTGTATTAATGAAATGTGCTTACAGACATGTAAGCATCTATTTGATTGAGTTTAGAGTCAAATAACACTTAATCCTTATCACTCTCATACAGGTCATAAATGGCTTCTGCAGTGGTCTTGAGAAATGTCCATTTGCAGACCAAGAGAAGAGTATTTTTGAAGATTTACCACTGAAATAACTGACTTGGTAAACGAGCCAGTCATTCCAGTGGTAAATTTTCAAAAACAGCCTTCTCTTGGTCTGCAAATGGACACTTTCTATGAGAAAATTTTCTTGAACAATTTTGAGTGTTAAGGGGTTAACTCTTACTACTCTCATGTCAATATTCTATCTTACTCTGTCAATAGTGACCAAACTGCTATACAGTTTTCAACAATTTTGGCGGTCAGATGATGTTGCCGTCTACCATCTTCCATCAAATTTAAATTAACATTTCATCTTTTAATTAAAAAATTTTTCAATTAAAAATTTTAACATCATAGTGGTAAGGGTTAGCACTCAGAGATTAGAAATCACAAATTCTTTTTGATGTAAGGAATAGTTGGTTGAATATTTTGAAGCTAATTTGACTGGGCGAAAAGGTTCTTATCTTTCCTTTATAGCCATCCTGAAATTGCAATACTGGAATTAAAAAAATTATACCATGGTTAAAGTAAGATTTTCTCTTCATAGTTACTCTGATCCTAATAGAAATAATGGTATACGAATGCAGATATTTAAAATTCATTCATAATTCTTTGTGAATCATATAAAGTGTAAATATTATATATTTTGTTTAACACTTTAACGCTCAATTTCATTTTAAAAATTTTTAATTTTTTCATAGAAAATGCCCATTTGCAGAGCAAGAGAAGACTATTTTTGAAAATGTACCATTGAAATTACTGGCTCGGTTATCGAGCCAGTCATTCCAGTGGTAAATTTTCAAAAATAGTCTTCTCTTGCTCTGCAAATGGACATTTTGCAAGACCACTGCAGAAGGCACTTTTGGCTGATGTGAATGTTAAAGGGTTAATATGATATTAACTTGACTATGCGGTGTGCAAAATTGTCAACCGGAGACATGAAGTAGAACATGTCCGTCCGCCTGTGTTATACATCTACACACCTGTGCATTTCCGGAAACATAATTTTAGAACACTCCTCAAAAAGTTTGGCGGTGCTTCATGTTTAGACCATCTTAATGAGAATCTGCTTGAAATTTAGTATGTCGGTTCCTCATAAACAGAATCTTGTATCAAATTGTTTTACTGTGAAAATAAATCCATCGACAGTTTCCAGAGTTATTTCCCCTAAAACGTTTCAATGCACGGTAGATCTTGTGTCTGCTGTGGACATACAACTCTAGAAGAGCTGCACAGATTCACTTCAAACTTGAAACCTGAATTTACTGGGTGTAAGACCATGACTGTGCATTGCACTTCAGCAAAATTTCTATGTTCATAAGAATTATCTCCCCCCAGCCAGTCATTCCACTAGTAAAAGTTAAAAATAGACACTTAACAGGTAATGTTCTAGGCCAATCTTGAAGTAAAGGACTAAGATAGAACATCGGTGGCATGAACTATATTTTGCAACTGACCAACACATGCCTTTATGAAGCACTATTTCCAATAGTAATCTTCATTATTACAATCGGGGTGATTATGATGGCCGATTATGGGTGTGGTGTTGGGTGTGGTGTGGTCATTGGTATATAGTATTTTCTTTTTCCATTTGTGTGTCCATCCATCCATCCATACTGCTATCTCAATTTCTACTGGAGAAGCCGTTATAACCAAACTTGGATGGGAGGTTTATGGTGGTACGAAGTGGCCATTAATTATGAGATCAAAAAGTCACGGTCACATGGCCAAATATAACACAATTATGGGGTTTACATTGTATTTCTGTATGATAACTCTTGTTTGATTAAAGATAACTTCTATGGGACATTGACCTCGGGAGTTCTGAAGAGGTCTGTTGATTTTGGCGGTCAATGCATCAAATGTCATGGTCTTATTGGTTACCAAATCCATACAATTGTGCAGTTCTGAATGATTGCTCAAATTCTATTGACGGATCGTCACGAAACCTGCAGTGGAAGATGTGCATGTTCATCTGAAGAACCCTATTGATTTAGAGGTCAGAAGGCCAAGATCATGGTGACCCAATTACGTATTATGGTGTTTTGTTTTGCTGTTTCCGGATGATAACTCAAGTTTTATTGAAGGGGTTTGTTCTCCTCAACCTTAGAGGAGAGGTTAGCATTTGGTCTCCAATGAACCCTGTTGATTTTGGGGTCAGAAGGGCAAGGCTAAAGATCGATGATGACGTCCAAATTAAGGAAATTGTGCTGTGATTCTGAAGGGCAACTAAAGTTCTAGAGAAGAAATCTTCACAACCTTGTCTATATGTTCCCTTTGGGTCTCCAAAGAAATCCTTTGGTTTTGAGATCAAAAGCTTAAAGGGCACGGTCAGACTCAATATTAAAATTGTGTTGTTTTTGAGGGGGGGGGGGGGGGGGGGATATTTCAGTAACGAGATGGGAGAATATTGTGAAAAACCTTTAGCAAAATTGTTCATGTCTGCCTTACTTTGAGCAAATGAGCTAACAAATTGCTTATTTATCTCACTGAATAATATTAAATTATAACCCTGGACATTTCTTGTTTAATTTCAGCCGCGTGAGCGAGGCTTGTTGCGTGTACATCATATTAACAATATAAACCGTGCCTTACAGCTTCTGTCCAAGCGCTATAGCGTGAGTATTATGTCTTATGCCCGATTTCATTCTATATGAGGGATCTCATGTGTATCCCTAATTCAAATTTACAGCTAAATGTTTTTAATGAATTTATACAGAATGAAAACAGATGTCCGCATTTATTTCATTTCATTACATTGTCGTACACAATTTAAGCATCGAAAAGTCTAAAATCTTATCCATTTTATTTTCAAGCATTCTGGAGTGAAGGTGGGCCTTTAATAACTAACAAGGGCAATAAAGGATTTTACCTGTATTTAAGTAAAGGTGTACGGCCCCTTTTTAGATTAATATCTTTGTTATCAGAACATATATTTTGCCGTGGTTGATTTACTCTAAGAGAACATGATAATTTGAATGTTGTATGTTTTCTCTGAATCAACTAACCGATTAATAACTCAATTCATTGCATCATCTATGCATATTAAAACCATATATTATGTCAATAAATTTCATTATTTTCCTGTAAGAAATATGAAAAATAGATTTATGGTGGTATTTAATAATGAAAAAGAAATTGGTGTGTTGGGTTAAGAATAAAGGGATTGGTGAGGTAATAAATGGAAGTGTGGTCTTTTGAATGTCACAGATTATGGTGGAGACATAAATTAGTGGATTGTCTTGAGTGGATATGGGAGGATTGGGTGTGTGCATGCGTGCTATGCGTGTCTGTGTAGTAATACATAGTGAATAGTGGATGATGTTTATAAAGGCAAGATTTCTGATAAGCGCCATCTGTCCTCATAACATAAATTTTCTCCATAATTTTCAGGGAGTTCAGGATGACTAATTATGATCCCTTTTCTGAAACCAGGGAATATGTTATCTTTCTTGAAAATTTGTTTGAAATTATTTTCAAATTAGTCAACAAAATATACCTACTTGTGTGTATGTATATGCATGGTTAGGTTTCTATAGGCACGGCACAGTGGGTGCGTGGATGCCTGCCTATGTGTATATGTACATACACATGGAGCTGACTAAGGGAGCAGCTAGATCCAGAATGCTATGAAATGAATGTAGTACTAGCCATCTGTGTGAGGAATTGATGATGAGAATGTTTTGTGTCTAGAATTACAAACAGATACTAGAATTGGCAACTCTATGGAGTATTAGAATCCTGCCTAAAACAGAGAGACTACACTAGCACCAGAGCAGGAAAGAGGCTATAGGAGTGAATGGCACAATGATTATCAGGAAACACTATGCCCCTTGCGATTCAAATTGCATTATAGTCATTGTATGGAATTTCATATGTGAGAAATTAAATCAAAGTAATTTGATTCTTGCTGTCTTCACATTCGCACTAATACACAATAATCTTCATACAGTATCAATATTTCTGTTTTATTCATCTTATTATATCTGCATGCCTATCTATCCCTCCACAGGTATTGGTCTACTTTTCCCATGTCTTGTTCTAGATTTGTCTCATTTGAGCTGTAGTGATACCCGGTGTCCTGCCTGCCTTCACACCGGCCTCTGTCTGTCTGTCTGTCTGTCTGTCTGTCTGTCTGTCTATCTGTCTGTCTGTCTGTCTGTCTGTCTGTCTGTCTGTCTGTCTGTCTGTGTCTGTCTGTCTGTCTGTATGTCCGTCTCTGTCTGTCTGTCTGTCTGTCTGTCTCTGTCTGTCTGTCTGTCTGTTTGTCTGTCTGTCTGTCTGCCTGCCTGCCTGCCTGCCTGCCTGTTTGTCTGTGCCTGCCTGTCTGTGTCTGCCTGCCTGCCAGTGTTGTTGGAAATAACAAGGGAAGCCCTAAGAAGAAAACTAGTCATTCTGATGAGTATTCTAATGAGTGTTTGAGCGAGTGTGTGTGTGTGATAACAGTTTTCGCGCCGATGATCGTTACGCTTCTATCTATTCACTATTGCTTTCATGTTCAGATCCATAAAATATTGATTTGTCATATTAATCTGTGGATCTGATTAGGCATTCATTATTTTATGAAATTTTGATGCCTGAAAAGGAAAGATTAATTTATTTTGAAATTGGTGTATGATCATTATTTCGAAACATTCATATTGTTAGATTACTAGACTAAATATCTAGAGTCAAGCCCATATAGCGCCACCAGAATTTTGTAGATTATCGACCTGTCCTAAGATGAGGTGTTGCAAGTGTCTCAAGAAGAGTCGATCACAATCATACGTGTGCATTGTATTTGTTGTGCTATTATTGAATAAATTCTGTCCATCTTGGTACTAAATAAAAAACGCTTCCTCCGTACTTCCCATGCAATCTCCTCTAATCAGATGTCTATTTCATGTATACATAATGTTGCCAACAATATAAGAAGAAAGTTGGGTTTGGGAGAGTTCTTTGAATTAACGTCATTATGAATAGAAATTACTACCCTACATTTTTATAGTACAGACTGAGTATTCCGAAGTCTAACTGGCTTAATTTAAATATGTGGAGTCTGATGATTACGCTTGAAACATTTCTTGCTAATTAGATTTTTGCAATCGCCTTCAAAACAGTCAGTTCCTGATGCGACATTCACGGCACCCAGTTCAGGTAAAGAAGGATGGAAAACCCTCGCATTGTTTGTCTTCAGTAGGGATCATAGCCCGACCTAAATAAACATGGCATGATGCGTAGCTTTAACCCTTTATCGCTCATATCAGCCATAGATGGCTTCTGCAGTGGTCTTGAGAAATCTCCATTTGCAGACCAAGAGAAGACTATGTTTGAAAATTTAAGACTGGAATGACTGGCTCGATAACCGAGCCAGTCATTCCACTGGTAAATTAAAAAAAACCCAGTCCTCTTGGTCTGCAAACGGACATTTTCTATGAGAAAATTGAAATTTTCTTGAACAAATTCGAGGGTTAAAGGGTTAAATTAGCTGTCAAGTATTCACGATGACGAGCATGATAGAAACACGATTCGACAGACTGTGATCTTATTGTCATTTCTTGCCCTCTTGTTTCTATAACAGACTGGATTCACCGATGACATTTTGTCAACTGGCTCTTTGGTTGTTTTTGACCAGTCAATCTTACATGGTTTATTTCTGTCTCAAGCGTTTCTGAAAAAACATTACACTCCCAAACAATTTGTTTGTAATTTTGACGATAGTCACACATTACTTTTTGATTAAGCCGTATCTGGTCTCCTTTTACGCGTTTCTTTTTTACCAAGATTTACAAATTATCGAGTACAATCTACTCCATCATGTATCTGCTATGCCATCCTCTAAAGGTTTGCGTCTGTTATCGACACCCATTCCCATCTCGGGGTCATGTTTGCCACCTGCTACTGATCCCTTTACTGCCCATGCGTTCTGGTCTGACTGATGTCAAAGATCTGCCTTACATATTGGGTTTAGATTCGGCTTATGAGCCCACTTCTGTTTCCCATTGATACTAGTGTAGGGGTCAAGGGTCATTTGAATAAGTCAGTTGTTAAATACTTTATTTATCCACCTAATTTTGTTTTGTGTGTTCGATGTCACCTGTTTTTGTGATGTGCATTTAGTCATTAGTTTCTTCAGCTCCAGATCTTGGCCATGCTTTTCGCTTTCGCTGTGATCACACTGCGACCAATTATCTTTACCATCTTTATGGAGCTTGGTAATTGGTGTGTTTTCATACAGTGTAACTGTTTATAGTTTTTCTGCAGTGGTTGGCCAGCTAATTTGGTAACATTGGTTGTTTGAGGTCCTGAATGTCTCCAGATTTAGGGATGCACATCTAGTCATTGCATTCATGGTCCCTAGATGAATTTGTCTTTCCGGTCCCACTCTGCCTCATTGATGATCAACATTACTCCCACTTGCCAGGGCAGTTATGGGTCAATGGAGACTATGCCTTTCAGTCAACCGAATTTAATTCATTCAAGTCTTGTTCGACCTCATTGACTTTTGACGTAATAATCATGGTGGATGGTGGACATTTTGGCCATATATGAACTAGGTCATTCTGGCATAGTTTCTGGAGAATATAGGTTTCTGTAAAATATAGCTCAAGGGAAAATTTCCCCATTGAAACCGATAGTACAGTACGTAGTGAGCATGTATTGTCATATGATCCAAATACATCGAACACATAATTGGTGATGGCCTAAGCGTTGTTGTGCGAATTGTATGTCTACTATTTAATAAACAGGCTGTTGAATATTTTGAAACTAATTTGACTGGTTGCTGTTGCTGTCTATGGCAGCACCAGCATCCAGTCAAATTAGTTTCAAAATATTCAACAGCTTACCTGTATAGTTTTCTGGAAATTGAGATTCAGGGAGTAAAGGGATCGATCAATCGATATGTGGAGTTTAACTAGGGATGGGCATGGTGGAGCATAACTAAAACTTGATTCTTCCATTGGCACACATTCTGCAAATAGTATTGCTGGATGATGTTGCTGTCTGAGAGTCTGAGACTATAATGGCTTGCCAGTACATCAGCACTGTTTTCAGAATATAAGCCATAATTCCTCTGACATGGGGCTGACTTTTAGGTTCATTAGGATTTATGATTGAAAATAAATGAATAATAAAAGTTATTTCATTCATGTTTCCTTTGATCAACCCGTAACCCTCACATTTGTTTCAGAAAATTTAAATTTTCTCTTTCAAAATGTCCGTTTGCAGACCAAGAGATTATTTTTGAAAATTTAGTGCTGGAATGACTCGCTCGGTTATCGAGCTAGTCATTCCAGTGTTAGATTTTCAAAAATACTCTTCTCTTGATCTACAAATGGATATTTCTCCAAAATCACTGCAGAAGCCATTTTGGCCGTCTCGAGTGGTAAGAGGTTAATGGAGCACCAATTTGTACATAATTTACATATAACTGTTGCTTAGCAAAATATGCGTGATCTCTTGTATGTATATATACCTGGCAGTGTAAAAATTATTCATTTATCAAAGTAGGTCATATAACGTGGCGAGGTACGATTATTATTTCATATATATTGACTTAGTTTGCAGCGTGCCATTGCGAGCAAGGTGTGCCTGTGGCACTATACTAAAGGATTATAGCTCTTGCAAAAATAGGATACAAGAATTGTTTCATTTCCAAAACAGAGTTACATAACAAATTATCGGCGCATCTGTGTAAGGTATTGGTTTATACAAATTGTAGATTTATTTATTATTACGTATATCGGACATAATTATTCATTTTCAAACAGAAATCTCTGATAATCTGCCTAGCACATTCGATCGGTTTCATGCAATATAATCATTGAGTCGGCCATCTAATAGATTATATTTGAACAGTTTTCCGAGGCTGTGAAGTGGGTTCATTTAGATTTTGAAGGTCAGATTGTGAGTTTGTCACTGAAATAGCAAGCTGTGGTATGAGTGACGATTTTAAAGTAATGTGACAAGTACGTTTACAATACGACAGTTCATATTCAGCAGCAAATACTAAGTGGCATGTGTTATCAGAATTGATTCTTCATGTACTGACATAGCGTGCTGGAAGTCAGGTAGGCAATGTCCCGCACTTCAACCACTAGAAGGGTCACCTGTTGCAGTAAAACCTGTCTTATGTGACCACCTTATGAAGCACCTTAGGCTATGGACGGGCTCTAAGTGCATATTGTCTCCTAACCCTTTGACACTCAAGCCAGCTAAAAACAGCTTTTACAGCGGTCTTGAGAAATGTACATTTGCTGGCTCAAAAAACCCTATTTTTGAAAATTTACCACTGAAATGACTGGTGGGATTACCGAGCCAGTCATTCCAGTGGTAAATTTTCAAAAATAGTCTTCTCTTCCACTCACAAAAGCATATGGCTTTATGGGCTACGAGACTGGATTATTAACACGTTAATTGCCAAGCTTGGTAAAGAAAAACACTGTTCCTCGTTCACTAAATGTCTATTTGCAGAACAAGATAAGATTTTTTGAATATGTACCACTTGAATGACTATCTTGTTTATCGAGCCAGTCCAGGGATAAATTATTAATTTTCAAAAATACTGCTCTTACGCTGTGCTGGGACATTTCTCCAGATCACTGCATAGGCCTGGTTTGGCTAGCTTGACCACTAAAGGATTATAAGAGGTGTTAATTGAAAAGACCATATGTATCAGAAAAACAATCTTTTGGTCCCACTCTTGAGCCTATATTGCAGACATCCTGGTCTATATATGCAAACATTACATTTACTTGCTATATAATATACTACATAGCAAATTTGATACAGGTAAATGTAATGTTTGCAAAGTAGATTAGTTAATAATCATTTGACCTTAAATTCTCCTTGTGATAAAATGCCAAGATGTTCTGTAGGTACTATGTGGAGAGAAGAAATGTTAATGATATTAACCATAAATACCGCTCTGATGTCAAAATTTTTAATTTTCAAATTAAGTTAAAGGATTAACTGGTGTTATTTTTCGACAAATTTGGTGGAAGATGGTGCTGTCATAGACAGCATGTTCATCGTCCACCAAAATTGTTGAAAAATGTACACCAGGTTCTTTGTTATTGGGGCGCAGTAAAAGGTAGAATATTAACATCAGAGTGGTAAGGGTTAAACATTGTGATTCATGTAGTTTCATGGCGCAAGACTCACAAATCTGGTTCATTAAATCCTTGTTTCACAGCAGAAATGACCTTCCATATGCAGCGACAAGCTGACCTGCTTTATAAATATAGTCAGCATTGTTTATATTCAACCCTTTAGAGGTCAAGTCCACCAATGAATGGCTTGAGGGGGGGTATTGAGAAATGCTCAGTTTTCATTAAATTTTCTGAGCGGTTACAGTGAAATGACTGGCTCGATAACTAAGCCAGTTATTCCAGCGGTAAATCGTCAAAAATATACTTCTGGCCTGAACATTCACTAAGCAAAAATTTAAATGTTCTTGTAAAATTTTGCAAGCCATCAGACAATAATTTCAATGGGCAATAACACTGAACATGCTGAATATTTTGAAAACTATTTGACTTAAAGTTGTTGATGACTTAGCCGCCAATGTATTCAGCATATCCCATGAAATATAACTGACAGTTAAGGGATTAACACACTGGCAAATTTTACAGGGAATTTCAGTTAATAATGACTCAAGCTGCAATGGGTCAGGGTCAGGAACCATCCTTACTTAACCCATTAACCCTCGAATTTATTCAAGAAATTCCAATTTTCTCAGAGAAAATGTCCATTTGCAGACGAAGAGAAGACTATTTTTGAAAATTTACCACTGGAATGACTGGCTAGGTTATCGAGCCAGTCATTCCAGTGGTAAATTTTCAAAAATAGTCTTCTTTTGGTCTGCAAATGAACAGTTCTCAAGACCACTGCAGAAGCCGTTTTTGGCTGATATGAGTGTTAAAGGGTTAATGACATCCTGCTGTGATCCGGTGTGAAAATTTGTACTTTTTTCTGAATGCTAACTGCCAGTCTATAATTTAGAGATTTATGATATAATGAAGGGATTTGGGAGCGTTGAGCTGCCAAAAAAATATAATATTCATTATCAATGTAATATTTGAAATATTGTCTCATTTCTGCACGTTGACCAGTATAAGTTAACACAATCTGCAATTTGCATAGTTGTTACATGCATCACAAACCATCTGCATGTTTCTTACTTAGCCTAAAAATGTGAGATATCGCAACGTTAATATAATCGACCGGCAGCTCTAGACAATATAGGCCATCTTAATGGTTCATCACCTAATATCTCAAAAGAACAAATATATTCCATGAATTTGTGATAGTGCGATCAACTCTGGAATCTCTAAAAGCTGTATATATATATATATATAAACTATTTGAATAGACATATTAGTTATGGGCATGTCACCATGTTTCACTGAGGTAAATGTACGTAAGTTACTCCCAGTCGTAAATTAGAAAACAGACCAATCAGAATGCTTCATTTGATATTTATACAGTACCTAATTACCCTAGTGTGCTCTTTGCGAAACTGGCCCCTGATGTGATTCAACCTATGATGTTATCAGTTAAATTAGCTGGCAGAAATTAATAGTAGCATAGCGGTTTTTAATACAAGTTTGATCAGATTTAAATATAAATGTTACAGAAAATTCTTACACATTAGCTTAGATATGGGCTCTACGATAGAACTCTGTGTTTTGTACAAAATTTGCTGATCCCTCTTGTGTTCACCTTTAAGCGCATTGTTTGATCATTTGCAGTGATGTCTTGGTCGAGGTATCATGAGTGTGACTGATAAATGGTTTTCTATAACTACACCCACAGGTCAAATTAACTATACCGCTAAGCTCTTGAATATTTTGAAACTAATTTGACTGGGTGCTGTTGCTGCCTAGCGCCCATTCAAATTCTTTTCAAAATATTCAACTTATGTCTTTACTATTTAATAAAGATGCTTCTTTATTAAATAGTGTTATTAAAGACATAATTCGTACAACAACGCTTAGTCCATCACCAATTATGCGTTCGTGACGTATTTATCTAGGTCATTCTTGATGTCATTGATTATAACATCATTCTACATGTCACGTAGTTGATTGTGGCGTCATATGATGGATGGATAAACTGAGATGGTCAATTGAGATACATAGATCCCAGTACACTACGCCATCATGTATAAGCTAATTAATGATGATAGATATTTCCTTGTTAATGATACATGTTGTTGTGTAGGTGTAGAAACTATATGCCATACACTGGCAGTAACTGAGGATAGCGTACTGTCACTCATTCATGCTAACTGGTGGTATTATGCAGCAGGTGGAATCTAATAGGAATGTCTTCACGATCAGTTAGAAGGATAACCTTCTTGTACCCCATGTGAAAGCATTCCGTGGATGAATCATCCATCTACACATGATTTTGTTTGGCCCGTAGCTTCAATACTTCACATACAGACACAAACGTTTCATATTGGACTATAAACATGCATCTTTTTTCAGAAGTTGGTCAATATGATCTACGTTTTGTTGTTCACAGAACATAAAATGCTATTTCATGGATCGACAGCAGTGGAAATTTGTGTCCGGACAATAAATTTCAGCACGTTTTCGTTTTAAAATGCTCAGCAATCTTATGATCTAAAAGTAGTTTACATCGACCAATAAGCATTTAGTCTTAGGTGGCCATATTTTAAAAAATGTATTTTGAAGTGCTGAACTTCGTTTTATATAGGTTTTTGGGTATGGTGATATTAAATTTTCCATGTACGAAATTGTTGGATAAACGGTTAGGTGGACATCTTGGATTTTTTCCCGCCAAAACCTCCCACTTAGTAAAACAATGGGAAATCTATAATTTCTTCTCAAGAACCGCTGGACTGATTTTAAGCAAATTTGGTTAGACACATCCTCGTTCTTGTTGCAGCCAAATATTAGGTTTCTACTTATAGGCTTTTCTATGCAGAATGCCTATGTTCCTCTGGTGAGCGATGCTGGCACCCCGGGGACCTCTTGTTCCTGTGGCCATCTAGTTCTCGAAAAATAACATCTTAGGAACTGCTGTACAGATCAGGCTGAAACCTATTGTATTTCATCGATTACTAAGGGAGAATAATGTTTGTTCAAGAGAACTTGATCCATGATAAGACATGGCTGTCATGGACAAATCAAAATTTAGCGTTGGACTTTTTTATTGGCTGGATGGCATCTAACAAGTTTCGATCTGATTATCTGGTCAGCGTTCATCATTAATTCCCTACTAAATTCCAATTTTGTATTTTATGTCTTGTTACTGCTGTATTTAAAGAATTATGTCTGTTCAAATACTAATGGTCTAGGTGAGCATTAAGGTCCTTGGGCTTCTTGTCTGTCTGTCTGTCTGTCTGTCTGTCTCAACAATTGCTTGTAGTTGTATTACATATACCGACTTGTTATAGACATAAGCATATTCTAGTAAAGAAATATGTGACCTTAGTAACCCTTTATTGGTTACAGGCACAGTGGAGATAACTCATCTCATCCATCAATAATGCATTGTGGCAAGCAATGATGACTTGCACAGTTCAAAAATAGATTATTACATGTAGATTAGTAAAATTTTCATTGAATACTGGTTAGCCTGTTTAGCATATTTTACCAGAACAGAATTACTTAATATCGTGCCATGATAATTTCAAGGTGGGTTTACATGGCCACTCTTGAATAGGTATATGTATATATAAAAATAGATCTGTGTATAATTTATTGACTGTAGTATCTATCAATGCCAATAGAAGTTTGAAGCCAAACTAAACAAACACAGGGGGTCCATTTCCTTATCATTTGCTTCATCCTGTATATGCTATGTCAATATCTGACTCAATATTTCGTAAACAAATTGACGGAATGTTGTTGCTGGCAACAACATTCAGTCAAATTGTTTTCAAAATATTTAACACATCATATTTATCCATCCTTAAACAATACATTCTGGAGTTCAGGTTGAAATGTGTTTAGTCTGTCAATGCGCTGATGGATTTCTGCATGTTGGAATTCATATTGATATCAATGTTAAATGTGCTGTGGCCTCAGCGACCTGTATAGGTGCACGGCTGCCACTGCTGTTTAGTAATGTGTTTCACCTCACACAAGCAGTCAATCAGAAGCGTGGCCAGTGTATATTTATCTATCAGATTTTCTCAAATGCTTCTTAATGGTTTGAAAACATGGCAGGTTATAAGTGCTGTTGGTTTTCATTATTTGAACATTGTTTTCCTTAAGTAGCTGGGATGTTTAGTTGAATCTGTGCTATTTAATTTAAACTTGTTAACGCTCAAGCCTGCCAAGAAATGGCTTCTGCTGTGGTCTTGGGAAATGTCCGTTTACAGGCCAAGAGAAGACTATATTAAAAATTTATTACTGGAATTACTGGCTCGATAACCGAGTCAGTCAATCCAGTGATAAATGTTAAAAAAATAATCTCTTGGTCTGTGATATTTTCTAGGTGAAATTTGAAATCTTCTTGAACAAGTTTTAGGATTGAAGAGTTATGTTAAGTGTATCTTATGTTTTGCCATGACAGTGATAGATTGTTAAACAAATTATTTTAGAAGTCTCTTATCTGTGAAATAAGTGTGGTTTAGTCTACCTGTATGTTGACAGTTAATGTTCAACGTTAATCAGCATTGTGGTTTAGTCTACCTGTATATTGACAGTTAATGTTCAACGTTAATCAGCATTGTCATGGAGACTACAACAATATTCACGTAAATTACTTTTGACATAATCAGCACAATTTTATTTATTGCAGAGGTCTGTATGTAGGCTGAAATGTATAGCATAGACAGTGAAGAGTTTTAACCCTTTATTGGCAAATATTTGCTTATTAAATGTCCATTTGCAGGCCAGAAGAAGACTATTTATGAAAATTTACCACTGGAATAACTGGCTCAGTTATCGAACCCGAATCCTTCCAGTGGTAAATTTCCTAAAATATTCTTCTAGACATACCTCCAGACATTTAAGGGGCTGATTTTGGCTGGCTTGAGCATTAAAGGGTTAATATATTAAGTCAACCTGCCCCTTATATAAATCAGGTATGTGTAATGACATAATCCATCACCTGATAAGATCTGCGTTAACGGTGCTGGCGGCTGCATCGTCATCGTCCAATTAGCTCAACTTTTATACTTATATCTCATGTTTGGTTAATCATACTGGACCCAAACTTGGACACATGCTTCCACACAATGACCTTGGGTCAAAAGGTCAAGGTCACTGTGCCCTTGGTAAAAACATTTTGTTTTTGTTTTCCAACATTAACATTTTCTGTTTAGCTCAACTTTTCTGTTTATATCTCATGTTTGCTTAATCATACTGGACCCAAACTTGGACACATGCTTTCTTATAATGACATAGCAACACACAATGACCTTGGGATCAAAACATCAAAGGTCAAGGTGATTGGGACCTTGCTAAAGTACTTAGTTGTTTCGAGGTTAATAACAACGTACTGGGCGTGTCCGCCTATGGTGGGCGTGTTGGTCCAGGTGAAGGGTGTTCCCTATCCCGCTAGATTGATGCCTATGGGCTCCATTGTGTGGAGCTGGTGTATCCAATGGCATTCCTTTTGGCTCCTCCATGGTGTGGAGTTTTCATCATCGGGGTCTGATGAGAGAACCTGTATGATTCTGAACTACATGTCCGTTCGTGAATGTCCAGGTTTGTTGAACTGCCTGACAACTGGGGTGTCATATCTCTAACTTTTGTGGAGATTTGATATAGATCTCAAATCGTCTTGAATGTCGATCTTGACAGTGCGCAGGTCCATGTTATCCTTGTGCGAAGCATGCTGGGAGGTGAGCGGTCGGTTAGTGGCTGCTCCAACCTCTCCATTTGATACTCCAGCTTTGCGAGCCTACAGGCTGCATTTCTCCACAGTCTGTAGGCACCCAGATGTTCTTCAGGGATCGCTGGCCTCTGGTATTTAACTGCGCTCCCATCTCGTGTGTCTCTGGAGACTGACCTTGGAGCGCTATCTTCTACTCGTCTGTGCTTCTGCGCCCTGGCAACCTGCGTCCTTGGCGGGTCTACCGCTGATGAACTGAGTGCTCCAATGGCGGCTGGTGGCGCCACTGTCACCTTTGGTGTCTTCTTGGCGGTGTTCAAGTCAGGTTCTCTCATCAGACCCCAATGATGAAAACTCCACACCATGGAGGAGACAAAAGGAATGCCATTGGATACACCAGGTCCACACAATGGAGCCTATAGGCATCAATCTAGCGGGATAAGGAACACCCTTCACCTGGACCAACATGCCCACCATAGGCAGACACGCCTAGTACGTTGTTATTAGTCCACTACCGGTAAAACCGGGGGACTATAGGTTTGCACTCCATCTGTCCATCCGTCTGTCTGTCCATCCGTCTGTCTGTCCGTCTGTCGCAGTTGGTTTTTCCGCACTTTTTTCGCAGTCTTTCAAGATATTATACTGAGAATTGCTACATAGCTTTGTTATGAGAAGTTACAGCCCAAGTTCGAGTTTCAGTCGTATGCGTAAATTTTTGATGGCGTTATGCCCCCTTTCGACTTAGGAAATATGAAAAATATCAGCTTTCCGCACCTTTTTCGCACTCCTTCAAGATATTAAATCGGTACATCGCTTTAGTATAAGGGGTTACAGAGCAAGTTTGAGTTTCAGACATTTTTGTCAATTTTTTTCTTCCAGACCGGGGGGGGGGGGAGGATATAGTGATCAGCATGTCCGTTCGTCTGTCTGTCCGTCCGTCTGTCCCCGTCTTGTCAACGCAACTCCTCCTAGAGGTCTCAATGGTTAACTTAAAATTGTGTCCACCTTATCAGTATCATGTGTGGATGTGCATGTGCTTTTTTCGCGTCTGAAATATTGTTCATTACAGAGTTATCCCCCGTTATATATATCTTAAAGCCGATACATAAACTGCATTGCCAATCATTTCTTGTCAACGCGCAACTCTTAGAGGTCTCAATGGATTAACTTAAAATTGTGTCTACATTATCGGTATCATGTGCGGATATGCATGTGCTTTTTTCGCCTCCAAAATATTGTTCATTACAGCGTTATCCCCCTTTATATATCTTAAAGCCGATACATAAACTGCATTGACAATCTATTCATGTCAACGCAACTCCTAGAGGTCTCTATGGATTAACTTAAAATTTTGTCCACATCATCAGTATCATGTGCGGATGTGCATGTGCCTTTTTCGCATCAGAAATATTGTTCATTACAGAGTTATCTCCCTTTATATATCTTAAAGCCAATACATAAACTGCATTGCGTTCATTTCTTGTCAACGCAACTCCTCCTAGAGGTCTCAATGGATTAGCTTAAGATTTTGTCCACATTATCAGTATTATGTGTGGATGTGCATGTACTTTTTTCGCGTCAGCAATATTGTTCATTACAGAGTTATCACCCTTTATATATCTTAAAGCCGATACATAAACTGCATTGCCAATCATTTCTTGTCAACGCAACTCCTACAGTTTAGCTCCGATTCTTTTTAAAATTGGTACATGTTATCATTACGACCTGTAGGTGTGCATGTGCTATCTATGTACCTGTACATCCATCCGTCCATCCAAAATGTATGTATGTTCGTCTGTCAGTCCATCCATCTCTGACAATCATTTCTTGTCAACACAACTCCTCCTAGAGGTCTCAATGGATGAACTTTAAATTTTGTCCACATTATCAGAATTATGTGCAGATGTGTATGTGCTTTTTCGTGGGCGAAAAATTTTTCATTACAGAGTTATCCCCCTTTAAATATCATAAAGCTGATACATAAACTGTATTGCCAATCATTTCTTGTCAATGCAACTCTTCCTGCAGTTTAGCTCTGATTCTTTTGAAAATTGGAATGTGTTATCAATACCACGTGAAGGTGTGCATGTGCTATCCGTATACCTGTACGTCCATCCATCTGTCCAAAATGTATGTATGTCTGTCTGTCACTCCATCCATCTCTGACAATCACTTGTCAATGCAACTCCTCATAGAGGTCTCAGTGGATTAACTTTATATTTTGTCCACATTATCAGTGTCATGTGTTATCCATATACCTGTACATCCATCCATCTGTCCAAAATGTATGTATGTCCATCTGTCACTCCATCCATCTCTGACAATCATTTCTTGTCAACGCAACTCCTCCTAGAGGTCTCAATGGATTAACTTTAAATTTTGTCCACATTATCACTATCATGTGCAGATGTGCATGTGCTTTTTTCGTGCCCCAAAACTTATTCATTACAGAGTTATCACCCTTTAAATATCTTAAAGGCAATACATAAACTGCACTGCCTATCATTTGTCAATGCAACTCCTACAGTTTAGCTGCGATTCTTTTGAAACATGGTAAGTGTTATCATTACGACATGAAGATGTGCATGTGCTATCCGTATAATTGTACATCCATCCATCTGTCCAAAATGTATGTTCGTCTCTTGGTCAATCCTTGTCAATGCAACTCCTACAGTTTAGTTACAATTCTTTTGAAACATGGTAAATCTAGTCATTACCATCCGAAGATGTGCATGTGCTTTTTTCGCGGCCAGAAAATTATTCAATACAGCGTTATCTCCCTTTAAATACCTTTAAGCCGATACATAAACTGCAGTACCAATCATTTCTTGTCAACACAACTCCTACAATTTAGCTGTGATTCTATTGAAACTTAGTGAGGATTTTCATTACCACTTGAAGATGTGCATGTGCTATCCGTATGCCTGTACATCCATGCGTCTGTAAAGAATGTATGCGTGTCAGTCTGTCGGTCCGTCCATCTCTGGCAATCATTTCAAGATGTCAACACAACTACAGTTTAGCTATGATGTATGTTTATCTGAAATGTTTGTCTTCTGATGGCTCTTGTTATACCCCACCAAAACATTTGGTGGGTTATTATGTGATGCTGCCATCCATCCGGCCGGGCGGGGTGTGCGTGTGTGGGCGGCAGAGTGGTTTCCGGATGATAACTCCGTTACCGTTTGTCGGATCGCATTGAAACTTCATAGGGTGGTTGGACTTGGTCTTGGAAAGAAACCTATCAAAAATTGGTTTCCGGATGATAACTCCATTATCATTTGGCGGATTGCATTGAAACTTCATAGGGTGGTTAGACTAGGTCTTGGGAAGAAACCTATTGAAATCGACGGTGATCCAATATCCAAGATGGCCACCAGCAACCGGCGGCCATCTTGAAAATTGGGTTCCGAATGATAACTCTGTTACCGTTTGTCGGATCGCATTGAAACTTCTTAGGGTGGTTGGACTAGGTCTGGGGAAGAAACCTATCAAAATCAACGATGATCCAAAGTCCAAGATGGCCGCCAGCCACCGGCGTCCGTCTTGAAAATTGGCATCCGGATGATAACTACGTTATCGTTTATAGAATCGCTTTGAAACTTCATGGAGTAGTTAGACTAGATCTGGGGAAGAAAGCTATCGAAATTGAAAATGATCCGAAATCCAAGATGGCCGCCAGCCACCGGTGGCCATCTTGAAAAATTGGTTTCCGGATGATATCTCTGTTACCGTTTATCGCATCGCTTTGAAACTTCATAGAGTGGGTGGACTAGGTCTGCGGAAGAAGCCTATCGAAGTCGACAATGATCCACAATCCAAGATGGCCACCAGCCACCGGTGGCCATCTTGAAAATTGGTTTCCAGATGATAATTCCGTTATCGTTTATCGGATCGCTTTTAAACTTCATTGGGTGGTTCGACTAACTCTGGTGAAGAAACCTATGTAGATTGACAATGATCCGGAATCTAATATGGCCGCCAGCCACCGGTGGCCATCTTGAAAAGTTGGTTTCCGGATGATAACTCCGTTACCGTTTATCGGATCGCTTTGAAACTTCATAGAGTGGTTGGACTAGCTCTGAGGAAGAAACTTATCGAGATCGACACTGATCCAAAATCCAAGATGGCGACCAGCCATGGGCTGCCATCTTGAAAGTTGGTTTCTGGATGATATCTCCGTTACCATTTACCGGATCACTTCCTAGGGTCGTTGGAATATGTCTGGTGAAGAAACTTATCAAAATTTACGATAATCCAAAATCTAATATGGCCACCAGTCAGCGGCAGTCATCTTGAAAATTGGTTTCCAGACGATACCTCCTTGGCCCTTTAGCGGATCGCTTTGACACTTAATAAGGATTACTGGTCTCAGGAAGAAATAAATATTTTCTGATAGCTGGCATTTATTAGTTTGTCATCATGGCGTGATATTATGCACCGTTTGCGGAGCTCTTGTTCGTGGAGTTATGCCCTCTTTCGACTTATGAAATACAAAATATATTAGTTTTCCCGCACTTTCTTCGCAGTCTTTCAAGATATTATACTGAGAACTGCTACATTGCTTTGTTATGAGAAGTTACAGACCAAGTTGGAGTTTCAGGCATATGCGTAAATTTTTGATGGAGTTATGTCCCCTTTCGACTTAATAAATACGAAAAATATCAGCTTTCCGCACTTTTTTGCACTCCAAGCTATTTAAGTGAAAATCGGTGCATCGCTTTAATATAAGGAGTTACAGAGCAAGTTCGAGTTTCAGACATTTTCGTCAATTTTTCATGGAGTTAATGCCAAATTTCGACTTATGCAGTACAAAAAATATTAGTTTTCAGCACATTTTTCGCAGTCTTTCAAGATATTATACTGAGAATTGCTACATTGCTTTGCTATGAGAAGTTACAGACCAAGTTCGAGTTTCAGGTGTATGCGTACATTTTCTATGGAGTTATGCCCCCTTTCGACCTATGAAATACGAAAGATATTAGTTTTCCGCCCTTTTTCTCGCAGTCTTTCAAGATATTCAACTGGGAATTAGTACATTACTTTAGCATGAGAAATTACAGACCAAGTTCGGGTTTCAGGCGTTTGCATCGTTTTTTTATGGAGTTATGTCCCCTTTCGACTTATGAAATACAAACATATCAGCTTTCAAGACTTTCCTTCTCCTTCTCCATATATAACTGAGACTTGGTTTATTACTATGTTATGAGAAGTTACAGATCAAGTTCGAGTTTCAGCTACTTTTGACAATTTTTAATGAAATTTTTGACTGTCAATCTCTAAAGATTTATATCACCAGGTATGGGACATGTATTGCAAAGCAATACTTACAGAATGCTTGTTAACCTTTTTACAATAGGAGTTCCCCCAGCTCATCTTTCAAATCAGAGGAAGCAAACCACACAATTTATAGCGACATCACCACAATCTATGATGTCATACCCATTGTCATCACTAAGCATCTTTTAAAAATGCTTTAAAGAAACGGCATCCCCGTATGGACACAAGCGTAAAAGCTACGTCTCGCTCTAATTATATGAAATAACTGCATGTATGATTTGAGTGTATATATTTGATGTCATGTGTTTGTGTGTTTCAGATCAAGCTTGTCAACATTAGCAGCAATGACATTGTGGATGGTAATCCTAAACTGACCCTTGGTCTCGTCTGGAGTATTATCTCGCATTGGCAGGTCAGTGATTCTACCCAGCCCATGCATACTATCCAGCCCACTCATACTACCCTGCCCACTCCTACTAACCAGCCCACTATTATCCAGCCGACGCAAACTACGCAGACCACTCCTACTACCCGGCCGAATCATAATACCCAGCCCACTCATACTACCCAGCCCACTCATACAACCCAGCATACTTGTACTACCCAGCCCACTCATACTACCCAGCCCACTCATACGATCCAACCCACTCATACTACCCCGCCCACTCATGCGTACCCATTCCACTTATAATACACAGACCACTCATAATACACAAGACCGCTAGAATCCTAGCCCACTCATACTAGCCAGCCTGACAACCTTGCAGGAAAGCGATTGAATATTTTGCAATTAGTTAAACTAGAAACTGTTGCTCACTTAGGGAGCAATGACATACAGTAAAATTATTTTCAAAATATTCAACAAAATATTTCTTAAAATTGTAACCAATTTGTCATCTATGGTAAATTAGGATTTCAAGGGTGACTATTCTCCGTCATTGCTTCCAGACAATTAGTCAGTGCATACATTTCATATTCTCTAGCCAAATATGGACTCAAACTTACAGTTTGCTGAAACATTGTGCGCTGACCTTTGTCTTTCATATGTGTGGAGGAACTTCTATTAGGTATATTTCAAGAATAAAATTGAAATCGAATCTAAAATATTAAAAAATAGCATAAAAATGTAACACAATTTCACGGCACAAATTCTTACCATCTTAAGACTATGCTTAATGCATACCTTAATATATTCATCATCGCGGGCGTGAAATTATTAAATGAGACCGCCTAAATATTGCGCATGCTTTAATAAACATCGTTTATTTCATCATTACTCCTAATTTTGACATAAAATATCATCGAGGAAAAATACAAATCATGTGATGAATCCGCTTCCGACAAGTTTATGTCGTGACTCTCGCATTACTCAAGTAGCGCGGAAATGCTAATATTCGTACCCGGGTAGATACTTGCGCAATACACAAATAGGAGGGTAGAATCGAATACCTACATGAGTAGCTACAAGAGTGACGGCTTAGACTCACCAAATTAAGATGTATCAATACTAAGAGCAAGTAGGACCTAATATACTGGATGTGGGAACTCAGAAATCACTATATAGATATAGTAATCATTACATGATGGTGACTGAGTATTATACATTCAATCCGATTACCTCCGAATAATGAATAACCATTTGATAATATTTTCCGTTGATAGTTGTTTCATATAAGGAAGTGCCGTAATTTCTATTCTATTTCCGTTTTAGTAATTGCAAAATTTCTTTTCAAATTTCTTTTTATTTGATATAACTTATTTAACTAACAAAAAAGCTGCTGAAATTTGGATGCGACTTCTATTAGATACATTTGCTGTTTCAAAATTCCTAAGAAATTAAAATAACTCGACCTCAAAAATTGGCAGCGACTTCTAATAGGGATGCAGTTACTAATGAGCGATTTACGGTATACATGTGCTTGAAAGTTGTTGAATAGTTTGAAACTAATTTAAGTAATTTAACTGGAGGTTGTTGCTGCCTATTCCTATTTGCTGCAACATCTCCCAGTCAAATTAGTTTCAAATAATCAACAAAATGTTTATTAAATTTCACATCCATCAAAGACAGAATTCGTACAGTTGACAGACAGCCGTTTCAAGTTTCATGATGATTGTGACGTCAGCCTACATATGACGCAATGGAGGATTCCAATTTATCCATCAATCATATGATGTCCTAATTAACTATGTGATGTGTAGCATGATGTCATAATCAATTATGTCATGAATGATGTAGCTAAGTTCATCACGAATGCTTAATTGATGACGGAGTAAGCATTGTTGGACGAATTGTATGTCTTTACTATTTAATAAACATGTATTGGCAGCAACAGCACCTAGTCAAATTAATTAAAAAATATTCAACAGCTTACCTGTATAGTTTTCTGAAAATTGATAGTCAGAGGGTTCGGGGATCGATCGGTCCCAACACGGGTGAAGTGTGGAATTAGGAGATTAGCTAAAGATGGGCAGGGCATAGCTAAAACTGGATGCTTCCATTGATTATGATGTTATAAACTTGAGTAACAGGTCGGGTCTTTCTATTACTCAATGCCTCTGCATTTCTACTCAGTATTTGCTAAATTATTTGCACCACCATGGCCAGATCATAGAAATCTTATCTATGGTCCAGATTCCTGAGTCTCACATTATAATCCCTCTTTAACAAGTGCTTAGTATATTTACATACATGTAACAGTAACTCAAGTAGCCACACAGTATTGATATGAATAGTAACCTGATACCTGACAAATCAGGAATTTAGCCACCAAAACAAGGAAATTTCAGATTCATTCATTCACTCACTTTGATATTCTATATTTTGTTTATTTTGGAAATGATTTTGCTGTAAGCTGTTTTATTACCAAAATACTAAATTGATTGGGTCTGTTATGGGTGTGATGTCTATAAATCATCAAAGTCAGTTTCTGTGAATTCATTTTCTGTTTAGCTCAACCTAGAAGTTTATATCTCATCGTTGGTTAATCATACTGGGCCCAAACTTGGACACATGTTTCTTTATAATGACACAGCATCACACAATTACCTTGGGTCAAAAGGTCAATGGGCAAGGTCACTGTAATCTTGGTAAAATCTTGTTTTTTTCAACGTTAACATATTCCGTTCGGCTCAACTTAGCAGTTCATATCTCAACTTTGGTTAATCATACTGGATCCAAACTTAGATACATGCTTCAATATAATGAGAGAGCATCGCATAATGACCTTGGAGTCAAACAGTCAAGGTCACTGTACCATTGGCAAAAAATTAGCGGTTCATATCTCATCTTTGATTGCGTATACTGGACCCAACCGTAGACACATACTGCATTATAAGTGGAGGGCATCATACAATGCTGTTAGGGTCAAAAGGGTAAAGGTCATGGTTATTGTGACATTGGTAAAAACATTGGTTTTTTTTTCAACATTAACAGTTTGTGTTTGGCTCAACTTAGCGGTTCATAGTTCATGTTTGCTTAATCTTCCTCGACCCAAACTTGTACACAGACTTCCTTATAAGGAGAGGGCACGACACAATGACCTTTGGGCTAATAAGTCAAAGGTCAATATTATTGTGATATCGGTAAATGACTGGTTTTTTCACCATTAACATTTTGCTGTTAGCTCAACTTAATAGTTTATGTCTTATGTTGTGTCAATCAGTCTGACCCAAACTTAAACATATGCTTCCTTATAATGAGAGTACACGTTGTCCTCTGGGATCAAACAGTCAAAGGTCATTGGGGTTTTGGGAAAAAACTTTTCAACATAACATTTTGTGTTTAGATCAGCTTCACTGTTTATATCTCATATTTGCTTAATAACACTGGATCCAAAGTTGGACACATGCTTGTTTATCATGAGTGAAAATTACACATGACACCTTGGCGTCAAAAGGTCAACGGTCGGGTCACTCTGTCCGTGCTAAAACCTAGTTTTTATCAAAGCTAACATTTGCGTATTAAGCTAAACTTATCAGTTTATATCTCATATTTTGTTAAGCATACAGGACACATCCTTCCTATAATGAGATGGCATGACACAATCACCTTGGCATCAAAAGGTCAAGATCAGTGTGATAATGACAGAGCTCAGGTTTTTTCAACAATACTATTTTGCTTATACCTCAACTTAGCAGTTTCTATCTCATGTTTTGGTAATCATGCCGCACCCAAACTTTGACACTTGCTAATGAGAGGGAATGAGACCATTATTTTGTGGTCAAATGTCATGGTAATTGATAAATGTATTGATATGCCATCTATATGTGTATTTTATGCTTGATGTCAAACTTCTTAGTTCATTGCAAAGTCATAAAGTTGAGTTTCATGGTTGCGTTGCAACCACATTTCTGGTTACAATTTTGTGACAGACTTGTTGATTTTCATGACTGAGCTACATCATTATGCTTGTCACATCAACTACCATGTGATGGAATTGATTGTGACATCACATACTTGAGTGACAGATCAGATACCTCCATTGACTCAAAACTTTGGAAATCCATTGAGTGTGTCACGTCATTGCTATCTTGAAAATTTACTCCTGTGCAATACATGTAAATCTTTTTGATCAATTAATTAATAACCAGGTGAGCATTATGGCCCATTTAATAGTTAATAATATCTTTTAACACTTTCGAGCCTACAGAACAGATGTAACAATTATAAGTCAGAAATATTCTGTTAAAAAATAATTTAATGACACTGCACCCAGGCAAATTATGTTCAAAATCTTTATCATCTTTTGCGAATAGCTGAATTCAACTATACGGTTGTGTACTGTAATTTCTGTATTGACTTGGTTGATGATTGTAACCTGACAGTTTACATGAGTTCCCTGTATGTATGTGACAGTAGGTGTTTGCGTTCATCTACATATCTATCCTGAGTGTAGATATCCCGCTAATGAATTGTTGTGTTGTCATAATTGTGTTTGTAGGTCCGTGATGTTCTGAAGGAGATGATGGCTGAAACACAGCAGACGAATCTTGAGAAGACACTTCTCATATGGTGCCAAAACACTAGTCAGGGGTAAGATGTTCTTAACCATTACCACTCTGATGTCAAAACTAAGTTTTTAAATTAAATTAAAGCAGGAACTGGTGTTTATTCTTCAACAAATTTGCTATTGACATCGTAAAAGATATAATATTGACATCAGAGTGGTAAGGGTTAACCATTTCAATGACGAATCCCTGAAAAAGTACATTCTTTCCGATGCATAGCATATTCTGTTTGAATATTTTGAAGTTAATATGACTAGGAGCGATTGATGCACAAGGAAGCGAGCAATGGCTTCCAGTCATATTAATTTCACAATATTCAACAACTTTTCTGTATTATTGTCTTGAAATTGAGAGATGGGAATTCATCGATGATATGGTTAAATTCAGTTTAATGGTCAAGCCGGCCAAAGTCGAACTTTGTAGTGCTCTGGAGGAATGTCCATTTGCAGGCCAAGAGAAGCCTATTTTTAAAAATGTTACCACCAGAATGACGGTCTTGATAACCGATCCAACCATTTGAGTGGTAAATTTTCCAAAAAGGTCTGGCCTGCAAATAGATATTCAATAAGGAAATCTTTTGATTTACTTGACCAAATTTAACCGTTAAGGTGTTGATATGACCCACATTTTGTACCACATTTTGCAGTGTGTGTTATATCTTTGCTTCCATACTAGTATGCTTTCATTCGTAGAAATATCGATTTTCATTTGATCACTTACTAACTTAAGTACTCGGTGTATGCTATTCAAATTCTGTGATTACGTTAAATATGGGAATAGTAAGGCATTGATTATGTGCTAAGGCGGCGGCATGGTGTAGTGGCTATCACTCAGGACTACTTAACCGGAGAACCCAGTTAGCGCCTGAGGTGTGCACTATCTAGCTGTTGTTGGAAACATGGGCAGTCTCCTTCGCGCCTTGCCTCTCCACCCAGTAGTTTAAATGGGTACAAGTGTAAAAGCTGGGCAAGTTACCAATAATAGACTGAAATAAAACCAGGCTAAATATGGCGTGAATGGGACCCGGAATCAGGGACTTGATAGACACCAGTCAAACCAATAACTTCTTTTCCATTGATTACGTGGGTCAGTTTGTCCATCTATTCATTTGTGCATCTTGTTGGCCATGTGCATGCATGAGTGTGTGCATGCATACATACAGATATTGTCTTTTGTCGCGACTCACAGCTAGTGTAATCTGTGTCTGTGTGTCTGCCTGACTGTCGGTGTCTGTCTGTCTGTCTGTCTGTGTGTGTGTGTGTGTGTCTGTCCGTCTGTCTGTCTGTCTGTCGGTCATTTGGTCGGTCTGTCTGTAGCTTGTTCATTCAATAACCAAGTGCCTTCTAGGAATAGGTTAATGAAATATATATGTAGTGTGGTGGGATGGCATGTGGTGTGTTGTGGTAGGGTGTGTTGTGTTATGGCATGGTGTATAGTGTTGTGTTATGGCAGGGTGTGTAGTGTCATGTTATGGCAGGGTGTGTAGTGTTGTGTTATGGCATGGTGTGTAGTGTTGTGTTATGGCATGGTGTGTAGTGTTGTGTTATGGCATGGTGTGTAGTGTTGTGTTATGGCAGGGTGTGTAGCGTTGTGTTATGTGATGGTTTGTATGGGTATATAGATGGCTGAAAGTAAATATCAAGTTTGAATTTAGTCGATTTATAAATGACTTAAAGGATTAATGAATATAGATGAATAGATGTACATAAAGATCAATAGTTGTAAGCCAGTGTGTGATAATAGCTCAGGGATATGGCCAGGTTTATTTGTTTATTTATTGCTGTTCATGCACTTAGTTTATAATAATTCTCAATGTTTATGGTGTACTCCTCAGTGGGATCAGACTACATTCAAACCTACTAGAGAGACCACCTACATTTTGGATCCAACACTTGGTGGCCCTTTAAGGCAGGTGGTCAAATAACCATCTGTCATAAAGGACCACCATTGTTAGGCTGCAAAAACATTTCCCATAGAAAGTGACTAGTATTCAGAGACTGCCATTGTATAGGGGCTTATTGTTTGCGACGCATAAGGTGGTCACATAAGACAGGTTTTAGTGTATGTTCCACAGTATAGCTTTTGTGAAAGATATAGTATCTCTGTATGAGTGCAATACCAAGAAGTTATAATAATCCGCCATCTGATAATCCTTTGACTAACTGTGAAAAATTTTGTCTGTATGTTTATTAGTATCCTCAACAAATGCTATTAAGATTACAAGAGGTTTAGCGTGCATTTGTTTGCTTGCCTGTGTGTTTGTGTGCATGCATGCATACTGTATGTTTGTGCATGTAAGCGTGCTACTGGTAGTCTACTTATGTGGTCGTTTCTTGAACCCTTTAATGGTCAAGCCGGCCAAAACCAGTCTGCAGTGGTCTTGAGGTCTTATCAGTCAAAAGAAGGATATGTTTGAAAAATTTCAGTGGAAAGTCTAGCTCGATAAACGAGCCAATTATTCCAGCGATGAATCTCCAAAAAAGTCTTCTTGGCCTGCAAATGGACATTCACTATAAAGCAACGACTTCAATTTTCTTGACAACTTGATGAGTATAGGGTTAATATAGTGACTTGTAGATGAGAGTTAGGACCCTATGTTGAGATGAATTATTTTATTCTTTCCACATTAAAAATTTGGAGCCCGTCATTCCAGCGGTAAATCATAAAAAATGCTCTTCACTTCACCTGCAGATGGACATTCAATAAGGAAATAGTTTCTTCTTCTTCTTCTTTTCGTTCGCTGATCATACCGCCAGTCCTGTAAGTGACTATCGACATGATCATATGCGTTAAGTGCGTGGATCCATGGTTTATTAGAGTGCGCCGTGCAGCCTGGAACCTCCGTCTTCAGCACTCGAGGTTTCTCACCCTTACCTCCTTTAGTCGCCTCTTACGACACGCAGAGTATACAGAAGGTGTATTCTAAGCCCCACCTACAGGGCATAGGAAATAGTTTGATTTTCTTGACAAATTTGTCCGGTAAAAGGTTAATGGATAAGACTAATTTTAGTACATGAAAACTGTTCCACCTAGGCATCAACTGCTAGGATTCCATTAACGGGTATGCGTGTCGGAATGAGTGATTCCATTTGTATGTATGTGTATGCATATACGTGTCCGAAAGCAGTGATTTTATTGAATGCTAGGCCAATCAAGTGTACTATTACTACTACTACTACTACTACTACTACTACTACTACTACTACTACTACTACTACTACTACCACCGCCGCCGGCTACCACCACCACCCCCACCACTGACTACGTGTCTGTGAAAATTTTAAGATACGCATATGTATACGCTTACTCCTTAATGGAATCCTAGCTTTAGTTTTAAATAAGTCAACAGTTTGTCTGTTGAGATATTGGGTTTGCATCGGTGAAACATTTAATATAATATCATTATGAACAATTGGTTATGTTTAACAATGTTTTGTATGTTTTTTTACAGGTATAAAAATGTGAATATAAAGAACTTTACAAGTAGTTGGCGAGATGGTCTAGCATTTAATGCTATTCTTCACCGTTCTCGGTAGGTTCACTTGGTGACAGTGGGGCTTTGTTATTGCCGAGATTTGTTCAATTTAGAAATTTAGATTCAATGTTGCTGTAGTGGACAAGCCGGCTATAACTGGCCTTGGAGTTGTCTTGAGAAATGTCCATTTGCAGACCTAGAGATCACTATCATTTTTGAAAACGTTTCACTGAATGTCTGGCTACATTATATAACTGAGCCAGTAATTTCAGTAATAAATTTAAATAAATAGTATTCTCCTGTTGTGCAAGCGACCATTTTTATGAGAAAATATAAATTTATGTACCAAATTTGAACATTGAAGTGTTAAGACAACTATTTAATCCAGTCACGGTATCCGATCTGTCACTCAAGCATATGAGGTGATGTCATAATCAATTACGTTCCTTGAAAGCTGACGTCACAATCAAAATGATGTATAGCCTCATCACAAATATCTAAAAGGCTCTAACAACATGTATGAATTTTGAAATCAATTTGACTGAAAGTTGTTGGTGGCCTACAACTTTCAGTCAAATTGTTTTCAAAATATTCAGCAAGTCAAGAATTTTTGCTGATTGAAATTATTGTTTGTTGGCTTGCAGCAGTGAGAGAGTTAAAACATTATTCAGCGATCAAGACAACTGATTCACAACATATAGATTCTGTCAATAGAGGGATGCATTTCTAGCAATGCCACGCTCCTTTCTAGTTACGCTCGTCCCTTTTCTGTGTGTTGGAATCGACCTTAACCCTTTAACAATTGAATTTGTTTTAAAAAAATTTAATTTTCTAATTGAAAATGTCCATTTGCAGACCAAGAGATGACTATTTTTGAGAATTAGCACAATTTCTCAAGACGACTTCAGAAATCGTTTTTGACTGATATGAGTGTTAAAGGGTTAAAATTTGAAAGCTGAATTTCCAGAATCAAAGTTTCAAGGTGACTATCGCAGTAAGCTGTTTAATATTTTGAACATAATTTGACTTGTGGCTCTTGCTGCCTATGGCAACAGCTCCCAGTCAAATTAGTTTCAACTTTCAAAATATGCAACAGAATGTTTATTAAATTGCCTATATGTACCATGTTCAGAGATATAACCCTTGGAATATGTCGTCTGCAAAAACTTGGCAGTCAGACGGTGAATAAACGTAGTGCTGGTGGCATCATCATCAAAGATGTTGTTATAGTAACTAAACAGGACTAATTCTTTGCCACCAGTTTCCAAGACTGTCCAAAACCATCCATCACTGTCTAAAACTAATATAATATAAACATCGTTAAAGCGTCCAAAATAGGTGGCTTTGAAACAGACAGAAACTTTAAGAATTTTTGTGGTTTAGGAAAGATTAATAATGTATTATAAGCATCTTTAGTTTGTCCAAACCAGTTAGCCCTAAATACATGTTTTTGTTTAAACATACTTTTAGCTCTTCGAGAAATATCTTTAAATTGTAGGCTATGGACACTTGGATAATCTTGGGCATTTTAAGGCGTCCAGAGCTTTTTTTATTTGCACTTTAAACCACCGCCTAAACACTTGCATCCAAACTGTTCCAACCCTGATATCATATGTTTATAAAAATTGAAATAGGAGATGTTTCTTACTGTTGCGTCCATTTCTCCATGTTTTATCATAGCATGTTCTTATTATCCACAATAGGCCAGAATTATTTGTGTACGAAGACTTACTTGATAAGGACAACATCTCACGTCTGAATCATGCATTCACGATCGCACAACGACATCTGTCTATAGATAGGCTTCTTGATCCAGAAGGTCAGTAAATCAACAAGTATAAATACGTGAATGATTAGAGGATGAGAGATTCAAGCTTTATAGCTTGAGTAACTTCTTGTGTCAAGTTAACCCTTTAATGGTCAAGTCGGCGGCTGCAGTTGTGTGGAGGTCTGTCCATTTACGGGCCGAGAAACGAGTATTTTTGACAATTTACCACTGGATTGAGTGGCTCGGTAGCCGAGCCAGTCATTCCAGTGGTAAATTATCAAAAATAGTCTTCTCTTGGTCAGGAAAAGGACACTGACTTAGCCAATAAATTGTTGTTTTCTTGACCATTAACCCTTTGTTGTAAAATGTGTCTTCCCATATGCACTTACTCACCCTGTCTTCCCATATGCACTTACTCACCCTGTCTTCCCATATGCACTTACTCACCCTGTCTTCCCATATGCACTTACTCACCCTGTCTTCCCATATGCACTTACTCACCCTGTCTTCCCATATGCACTTACTCACCCTGTCTTCCCATATGCACTTACTCACCCTGTCTTCCCATATGCACTTACTCACCCTGTCTTCCCATATGCACTTACTCACCCTGTCTTCCCATATGCACTTACTCACCCTGTCTTCCCATATGCACTTACTCACCCTGTCTTCCCATATGCACTTACTCACCCTGTCTTCCCATATGCACTTACTCACCCTGTCTTCCCATATGCACTTACTCACCCTGTCTTCCCATCTGCACTTACTCACCCTGTCTTCCCATATGCACTTACTCACCCTGTCTTCCCATCTGCACTTACTCACCCTGTCTTCCCATCTGCACTTACTCACCCTGTCTTCCCATCTGCACTTACTCACCCTGTCTTCCCATCTGCACTTACTCACCCTGTCTTCCCATATGCACTTACTCACCCTGTCTTCCCATCTGCACTTACTCACCCTGTCTTCCCATATGCACTTACTCACCCTGTCTTCCCATATGCACTTACTCACCCTGTCTTCCCATCTGCACTTACTCACCCTGTCTTCCCATCTGCACTTACTCACCCTGTCTTCCCATCTGCACTTACTCACCCTGTCTTCCCATCTGCACTTACTCACCCTGTCTTCCCATATGCACTTACTCACCCTGTCTTCCCATCTGCACTTACTCACCCTGTCTTCCCATATGCACTTACTCACCCTGTCTTCCCATATGCACTTACTCACCCTGTCTTCCCATCTGCACTTACTCACCCTGTCTTCCCATCTGCACTTACTCACCCTGTCTTCCCATCTGCACTTACTCACCCTGTCTTCCCATCTGCACTTACTCACCCTGTCTTCCCATATGCACTTACTCACCCTGTCTTCCCATATGCACTTACTCACCCTGTCTTCCCATATGCACTTACTCACCCTGTCTTCCCATATGCACTTACTCACCCTGTCTTCCCATATGCACTTACTCACCCTGTCTTCCCATATGCACTTACTCACCCTGTCTTCCCATATGCACTTACTCACCCTGTCTTCCCATATGCACTTACTCACCCTGTCTTCCCATATGCACTTACTCACCCTGTCTTCCCATATGCACTTACTCACCCTGTCTTCCCATATGCACTTACTCACCCTGTCTTCCCATATGCACTTACTCACCCTGTCTTCCCATCTGCACTTACTCACCCTGTCTTCCCATATGCACTTACTCACCCTGTCTTCCCATATGCACTTACTCACCCTGTCTTCCCATATGCACTTACTCACCCTGTCTTCCCATATGCACTTACTCACCCTGTCTTCCCATATGCACTTACTCACCCTGTCTTCCCATATGCACTTACTCACCCTGTCTTCCCATATGCACTTACTCACCCTGTCTTCCCATATGCACTTACTCACCCTGTCTTCCCATATGCACTTACTCACCCTGTCTTCCCATCTGCACTTACTAACCCTGTCTTCCCATATGCACTTACTCACCCTGTCTTCCCATATGCACTTACTCACCCTGTCACCTAGATTTTATACAGTTCAATCTTAACCTTAAATTCTCAAGCCAGCCACAATATGAGTGTATGTGCCAAATTTGCTGATTGTACCTTCTTGCATTCAAGAAATAGTCTATGTAACAGACAGACAGACAGACAGGCAGGCAGAAGCTGGAGTAATAATCATTGTTATTTTCTATTTCAGATGTTGATTCAGATTACCCTGATAAGAAATCCATTGTTATGTATCTGATGTGCTTCTTTCAAAAACTGCCTCACTCGAACGTCATCGTACAGGATATCAACACGGCAACGACTCAGTCCACTACCATGACAACAGTCACTAAGACTACAAAGGTCATAGTGTCAAGCGGCAAAATAGTGGAACTGGAGTCATCACCGGAGTCACCATCAGAGGCCTCAATGATGATGGTTGATGGTCAGCTTTCTGTGGTAAGTATTTATGTTTGTATAGTAGTCATGAAATAATTTATTTTATGCTCATTGGGTCTGCGTGAGACTAACATGGTGATTATGGATTTTTGTCTGTTTATCTTTCCGTATGTTCATTGACACAGCTGAAAGAAGCGTCGGTGTCTTCTTGAACTGTTCATTTTAAGCATTCATTACCTGTAGGGCATGTTCTCTGCACATTTCTCAAATTTAACATATAAATGAGTACATTGTACCTAGCTAGAACTAACGCTTTCACTGATGAATTCCCCATATCTCATTTTCTATAATACCATACAGGAAAACTATTAAAATACTTTGAAATTAATTTTACTGGAAGCCATTGCTGCCTTAGACGTCCAGTCAAATTAATTTCAACATATTCAACAAAATAAGTTTTATATCATAAAGAATATCCTTTTTCATGGATTTGTCGATGAAAACGGTTAATGGCGAAGATTTGTCAAGATTTGTCGCGAAAATAAAAAATTGTCTTCAGAAATTCCCATTGTCAGGACAAGACATTGAAAATTTACCATTGGAGTCACTGGCTCAGTTATTGAGCCTGCCATTCCATTGGTATAATCTACAAATTAGTTTTCTCCTGGACTGAAAATGGACCGTTCTCAAGACCACCGCAAGGGCCGATTTTGGCCGGCTTGACCATTAAAGTGTTAAACTAGTGAATTATTTACCTACTTGGAATATGTTCTTCAAATCACATGCCCTTCATAGGTTATGTTTCACATGATCACTCTTCAAGACGTTATTCACATACAGGAGACTCTCATTGACTGTTTATTACATACACATAGATATATGTTTGAACGTGTGCAGATAGAGTGTCTAACAATATTGCCACCGTAGCCCTTTCACCGACGAATCCCTGAAAAAGTAGACTGCGATATAAAACTTATTCTGTTGAATATTCTGAGATTAATTTGACTGGGAGCAGTTGCAACCGTAGACAGCAATGGCTTCCAGTCAAATTAATTTCAAAATATTCAACCGTTCTTGTAGGGGTGCCTTGAAAATGTAATACAGGAAATTCATCGGTGAGAGGGTTGGACTATCTCAGACCAGAAACAACAGATTCTTTATGCTGTAAGAAATTTTCTGTTGAATGTTTTGAAACTAATTTCACTGGGAGCTGTTACTGCCAACAGATATGGCAGCAACAGGTTCCAGGCAAATTAGTGTCAGAATGTTCAACAGGATTTTCCGTATAATATCCTGAAATTGAGAAACTGGACTCTTAAGGGTTACAGGGTTCAAGCCTATTTCAACATCTTTATCAGCAGGTTGACCAACAAATGCTTTTAATGGTGTGTAGACAGACATTAAAGTCTCAGTCAGTTTTATTGTCATATTCAAATAAACACGGTTCAATTTATTCACGTCACGTTGATTTACATGATATAAAGGAATTAATCCTTACTACTCTGATGTCAATATTCTATCTTTTACTGTGTCAATAGCAAAGAAATTAGTGTACATTTTTCAACAGATTTGGTGGTCGATGTTGCTGTCGTATAACATTAGTGTCTACGACAGCAACATCTTACGCGAAAGCTGTTAAAAGATGTACATGAATTTCTATGGTATTGACACAGTAAGAGTTAGAATAATGATATTGGTGTGGTAATAGTTAATGGTTATAATATGGTACAGCAGTAGAAAGTTATAACAATGTTGCACCATGAAGAAAGATATGAACCACCATCCGCGGCTCCAAATACGATATCTTATCTCAAATCAGTGTTATTAGCCCTTTAACACTCGAATTTGTTCAAGAAAATTTTAATTTTCTCATAGAAAATGTCCATCTGCAGACCAAGAGAGACTATTTCTGAAAATTTACCACTGGAATGACTGGATTGATTATCAAGCCAATCATTCCAGTGGCCAATTTTCAAAAATAGTTTTCTCTTGGTCTGCAAATGATTTCTCAAGACCACTACTGAAGCTGTTTTTGGCTGATATGAGTGTTAAAGAGTTAAGTGTCCGCTTGTTATAAGGAATTAATTATTACTGTTCAGCGGCCTTATGCATCACCCATTGTCACGCTGTGTGCAGTTTATGCAATGCCTCCGGAAGTATCAGCATGCTAAA
Source organism: Chaetoderma sp. LZ-2023a (assembly GCA_034401795.1). Taxonomy (NCBI): domain Eukaryota; kingdom Metazoa; phylum Mollusca; class Caudofoveata; order Chaetodermatida; family Chaetodermatidae; genus Chaetoderma; species Chaetoderma sp. LZ-2023a. Next base: position 59,986,190 of record CM067374.1, on the reverse strand, counting down.
ACCCACTGCATTGCCAGACATTAATTTTTCGTACTACATATTGAGACCACCTTGATGGCACAAAGCCCTATTCTCTCCGGGCGTTGTAATAACATCACTAACCCAAATAACAAAGCGCTCTTGTAAGGGGAGATAATTACCTCCATCCGCCGGAGATCTTGAAATTCCATGGCATTTTGCCGAGAGCATGTTTCAGCATAATACAGTGCTCTAGCACTTGTCCTTCTGATTTCTCACCCGATTATTTTTTCGAATGATAAATTAATGATTCATTTTTAAAATTTCCGTCAGTAACAGCAAATCGATTTTCACGGTATAAACCAGTGTGGTTTCCAAGTTTTCTGCCTTTCGAAAAAAATTATTAATTTCCATTAACCTTTTAAGCTTACAGACCAGGCGACAAATTCTTTGCTATGTAAATAATATTCTGTTGAATATTTCGAAACTAATTTAATTGGAAGCTGTTGCGCCCAGTCGAATTAGTTTCAAAATATTCAACAGCTGTCCTGTAATATAGTTGTCTTAAAATTGAAACAGTGGAATTTCCACGGTTAAGGGTTTAATATAAGCATTCACTGAGTATATATAGCTGGATACAGTGAGTGAACAGTGCACCTATTGATGATTCTCTTCATCCAGCTCTGTGTTGTGCGTTTTGTGTTTGAAATAAACACACCTGTCACAAGCATTCACTCATATAAGGATGGCTTCCATCTACCTGTAATACATTCGTCAGCACATGTGTGTACGCTAACTCCGATAAATAATTTAAGCTATAAATAGAGATTGAAGTCACTGATGCGGTTTTAGTCAGACTCCACCTATTTTTAGCTCATCTGGCCTGAAAGCCAAGTGAACTTATGCCATGGCAACTGTCCATCGTCCGTCCATCCGTCTGTCCGTCGTCCATCAACTTTTCCTTTAAACGACTTCTCAAGAACCACTGGGCCAATTTCAATTATATTTGGCAGGAAGCATCCTTAGGGCATAGCGTTCCAAGTTTGTTCAAACAAAGCCGATTGGCCAATTTGGCTGGTGGCCATCTTGGAATTTGGCCAATTTTAGGAAGCATCTTTAAAAATCTTCTCCGAAACCGCTTGGGGAATCGATTCAAAACTCATTAAACATCATCTAGGGAAAGAGGTAAGCCAAGTTTGTTCAGGAGGATTTGATTGGCCAAATGGTTTGATGGCCATCTTGGATGACCTAGTTCTCCAGAAAATGACTTCTCCAGAACTGCTGAAGGGATCAGGCCAAAATTTGGTAGATATGATTAGGCCTACGGGGCATTAAAGTTTGTTCAAGGGAAGTTGATCTGTAAAAAAACCCATGGCAATCAAAATGTAGCATGTTTGGTGGCCATATTGGATTTTTTATTTGATGGATTTTGAGGCCGAAATTGGTTTTATATGTTTTTGGGTATTCTGAGATCAAATTTGACAATTTCGAAACTGTTGGATAAATGGTTTTAGCGGCCATCTTGGATTATTTTCCCGCCAAAGACTCCCATACTAAAGCAATGGGAAATTTTAAATGTCTTCTCGAGAACTACCGATTTCAATGATATTTGGAAGGAGGCATCATTAGGGCATAGGCATCCAAGTTTATTCAAATGAAGTCGATCGGCAAATTTGGCCATTGGCCATCTTGGATTTAGGCCGATTTTTAGGAAATGTCTTTAAAAATCTTCTCCGGAACTGCTTGGGGAATCGATTCAAAACTCATGAAACATTATCTAGGGAAAGAGGTAAGCCAAGTTTGTTCAAAAGGACTTGATTGACTAAATGTTTCGGCAGCCATCTTGTATGACCTAGTTTTCCCGAAAACGACTTCTTCTCCAGAGCCGCTGAAGGGATTAGGCCGAAATTTGGGAGATATGATTAGGGACTAAGGGCTGCCGTTGGCCAATCAAAATGTAGCTTGTTCGGCGGCCATATTGGAATTTTTTATTTGATGTATTTTGAGGCCCAAATTGGTTTTATATATGTTTTGGGTATTCTGATCTCAAATTTGCAATTTTCGAAATTTCGGATAAATGGGTTGCCGGCCATCTTGGATAATTTTCCCGCAAAAAACTCCCATACTAAAGCAATGGGAAATTTAAAATGTCTTCTCGAGAACTTCTGGGCCAATTTTGATTATATTTGGAAGGAAACATCCTTAGTGCATGGAGATTTAATTTTGTTCGGACGAAGCTGATTGGCCAATTTGGCCGGCGGCCATCAGGGATTTTGTTGATTTTTAGAAATGTCTCAAAATCTTCGCCAAAACTGTTTGAGCGATTGATTCAAAACTCGAGCTGAACCAGGTTTGTTCAAGGGAATTGATTTGTCAAATGGTTGGGCGACCATCTTGGATGGTCTGGTTTTCATAAAAATAACTTTGTCTCCAGAGCCACTGAACAGATTGGGCCGAAGTTTGGGAGATATGATATTGATGACTAAGGGCCATTAAAGTTTATTGAAAAGAAGTTGATACATGAAGAAAGATGGCCTCTGTTTTCTTGTTACAAGTCTGCTCAACTCATTAGAGTCCTAATTATTGTTAATGACCATTCTAGTTGAAAGGCCTATGGTCCAGGTGAGCGATACAGGCCCCTTGGGCCTCTTGTTGTAAGCACATGATCCGCTCAGCTCAATCGACATGTTCAGATCGATTTTAAACAAAGGTAGTTTCACTAGTTTGCATTAAGAAAACGTACTATCCTCATGTATAAAATGTATGAGCTCTCAAACTGGAATTAAAATGAACAAATATTGACTAAAATAGTTTTATTTTCCTTGTAAATATTACATCGAGAGTCAATGGCATCTTGTGCAAAAACATTTATAATAGAGGAATCCAGTCTCTCAGTCAACCATATGACATCATAATCAACTATGTCTGATGTCATAATCAATTACGTCATGAATGGCCTGATTAAGTCAGTCATAAATCCAAACCGTTATGTGGATTTCGATCAACTTTGGTATGTGGGTTACTCATATAATTGCGGATTGCGTGACAACATATACATTTGGCTCTGCCGCCACCATAGGGGCTTTGGTCAAAAGGTCAAATCTCCTGAAAACTCAGTCACACTATCTCCTCCCAAACCATTGTGTGGAATTCAAACTTATTTGGTGTGTGGGTTACCCTTATGATTCCGGAGTGCATGATGACATTTGCATCTGGCTTTGTCCCCAGGCATTGGGTTTGGGGTCAAACTGCCAAGAAATTGATTGGAACGCAACTCCTCTGAAACTGTTGGACGGAATTCAACCAATTTGGTACACAAGTTACCCATATAATTGCAGAATGCTAGAGGACATTCCCCAGGGCAAGGGTATGGTGGGGTGGGTCAAAGCGATGAACGTGAGCATTTGCGATGACACGTCATCGACTGAACAATCTACTTTGGTGTATTCTTGACAGAGTCAGTCATACTTCGTACATACCTGTTTCAAAAATACATATTCCCTTTTCCTAACTGTATTTGGACATTAATGATATATTGACTTTTAGCTCCTGGTTAATATATGACTAGTAGTTACTTTATCCTGCGATTCACATGACTAACACATTACAGAGAATTGCAAGTCAGACAGACAGGCAGGCAGGCAGGCAGACTGGCTGGTTGGCAGGCTGGCTGGCTGGCTGGCTGGCTGGCAGGCAGGCAGGCAGGCAGGCAGATAGTCGTATTTCTGAACTTCAAACATATTATACCTCTTAATGATTTAACCCTTTAAACCTTACAGAGCAAAACCCACAAATTAACTTTAATGTATGGAATATTATGATAAATATTTAAAAACTAATGGTGATTAAATGGTTAATGCATTTCTATTCTTGTTTCTAGTCTAACATGTCTGTGAGTAGCTCGTCTTCATCGTCCTCTTCATCATCATCTTCATCTTCTTCATCTAATGCATCTGTGACACTTACCACATACCAAGATGCGCTAGAGAGTGTCCTGTCTTGGCTTTTGGAAGCGGAGGATGTTCTCGGCACACAACCAACTATTAATGTCAGTGATGTCGAGACCGTTAAAGAACAATTTCGTGCACATGAGGTAATATTATTGTGACTATGTTTACATTAATTGGTTTCATTTAGAATTTCTAGAAACTGAGCTTCAAGAATATTTTGAATACTGCTGAATAGTTTAAAAGAAATCTCACATTATCTTATACTAACAATTCATGTGCTAGAATTTGCCACCCATAATTCATCCCTGACATTTTAGCTTTTTATCATGCCAACAACGAAAGATATTCAGTTTTTAACAGCCCAATGTTGATACATTTCTACTTCCTTTGATGGCTGTCATGATTTACTTTTCAACCAATCAGAAAAAACCTAGCGTGTCTGCCTCTGTATATACGCTCAGTCATAGAGGTGTCAGCTATAGTTTGTCAATGTTGTATAAAATTAATCATACGGGTAAGCGGTTTCAAAATATTCAACCGGATAAGTATTACATAATAAAGAATGTAATACATTGGCACTTACATGACATCACACACTATTGCTTGAGGAGACACGATGGTGGAGATCACTGTTCAACATTTGCGTGATATTACAAAGCAGATAATTGTGATACAGATAAGGGAATGTGACAGGATATGAATGATATGGAATCTATAAACCACAATCTGTCGGTGCAGTACAACATTTTAGATGAGATTAGCATATCTTTAAAAAACAATTTGTATGTAGGCCTAAAGCAACAATGACCTACAACTTACATATTTATCTGAATGAATTGCTCAGTACATGGATACACATGATATTTTATCTATATTTGTTCAGGAGTTTTTATTGGAGTTGACTAAGCACCAGGGTAGTGTTGGTAGGGTGCTAAAAGAGGGCAATGAGTTGATATCCAAGGGCAGTATGAGCAGCGAAGAGGAACATGAGATTCGTATGCAGATGGGCCTTCTCAATAATCGCTGGGATGAGCTGAGAGTCAAGGCCATGGATAGACAGTCAAAGTAAGTCAACATCTTTAATGTATGATGTTAGAAGGTGTGATAAGAATGTCAACGCTACTACCATGCTGATTATAATGAACAACAATAGCTTTAAGTTCTAACATGCTGCATAGAGAACTATGCTGCCACTCGTGTGTGGTAGTGCGCAGACACCTTTGTGCTCTGTTGTGCTAGTGCGATTACTGACCCTGTGATGTAGATATTAGACCCTTTCACCACAAATTCAAAGCAATCCTAAACATTAACGTTATGAAGGTGTATGACAAATTTTGTAATTCTACTGCTACATTTCGATTTCGCAGTTATGGCCAAAGATGTGTATTCTATTATCGACTTAGTAAATCATGACCTAGAAATTGAACCTTTTGACCTGAAAAGCAAATCTTGTTCACAGTGACCAATACTCGCACGTGCCTTTCTCTTCATTCTTTATGTCTAGAGGTGGTCTAGTGCACAAGAATACCATTCTTATGTTGAAAATTGTATGACTAGCTTCTGAGAAACACTGTGAAACAGACAAACAGCAAGAACACAGCCAGTCCCTCTCTCTCTTTACAGGTGTTAATATGGTTATGCTTATCCTTATGCTCTGATTGATTTGTAGACTCCAGCAGACATTAATGATGCTGCAACAGGCCCAGTTACATGAATTAGACAGCTGGCTAGTGGACACTGAGGCACACATACAGGCTTTAGAGCCCATTGGCTCTGATGTTGACACATTACATGCTCAGATTGAACAACATAAGGTATTAATAATAGCAAAACTTGCAGGATAGGATAATGCTGGCTGGACATATTGCTGGTGTTATATTACCATTAGAACTACATACATCAGTGTTTTAGTCTTGTCTAGAAATTTTCTAACTTATGATATTAACTCTTTAACCCTCGTCAGCCAAAAACAGCTGCTGCAGTTGTCTTGAGAAATGTCCATTTGCAGACCAAGATAAGACTATTTTTGAAAATTTACAACTTGAATGACTGGCTCTGATCTGCAACTTAACATTTGCTATGAAAAAATTGAAATTTTTAAAGGGTTAAAGTTAATGTTTGACAGCAATTTCAATGCTTTAATCCATTAATTGTCAAACCGAACAAAACCACCTCTTCCAATAGTCTAAGAAATGTCCATTGACAGGCCAAGCATAGAGGATTTTTGGAAATTTTACCACTGGAATGACTGACTCAAATGCCTGGCTCATTTACGATAACCAAGTCAGTCATTTCAGTGGCACATTAAAAAAAATAGTCTTCTTGGTCTGCAAATGGAGATTTACTAACTCAGAGAAAATAAACTAAATTTCCATGATAAATCTTGGCGCTTGAAAAGTACAACTAAGCTGAATGAGCTACCAGCTATCACATAGCAAAAGGTAAATGATGCAATTCCTCATGATTTTGGTCTATCCCTTATTCGCTGATAATGGATGACATCTTTTCACTGTCCACTCTGATCATCAAACTCATAGCATGCTGATAATTGACCTTTCCAGTGTTAGCTATGCCCCGCCCATCTCTAGCTAAGCTCCACCCACAACTCACTCGTGTTGGGATCGATAGATCCCTGAACTCCATGTCTATCAATTTCCATAAAACTATACAGGTAAGCTGTGGCAGCAATAGCACCCAGTCAAATCAGTTTCAAAATATTCAACAGAATGTTTATTAATTAGTAAAGACATACAATTTGTACAACCTGCCGGACTATTAAGCATTAAAGACGGACTAAATTGAGTCATTCATGCCATAGTTAATTATGATGTCATCCTACACATCACTTAGTTGATTATGATGTCATATGACATCAGATAGCGGATGCATAAATTGGAAAAGATGATGGATGGATAAACTGGAAAGGTCCATTGCTGTACCACTGTGCCTATAAACACCTCTCCACAGTTACCTATATGACATTACATTCCCCTAAAATGTTGTTCCTAACTTTGGCAGTCAAATTGTGTCCGAAATATTCAGCAGCTTTAAATTTATAAAAAATATGTATTTGAAAAGAATATTAAATATTACGGTTTTCTGATATGTATATAATTTGTTTTGTCAGAAACTACAACAGTCACTGGAAATACAGCAGAATCGCATGTCATGTTTACAGAACATGGTCGTTATTGTAGATGATAGCAATCAGGAGGCAGGTGAGTGAGATGAATACCTGGATAGAGAAACTTGTTAACACCTCCATCAGATAAAAGACAAATTAATGAAGAATGTGTCTGTTTTATCTTGTTCCTGTTCAAACTGCTCTCGTCTTAACTGTCTGCTGAATTTCCAGAAACTACATTTTCCATGCGGTTTAGCTCTGGAGCTACTAAATATTTTGAAAATAATTTGCCTGAAAGTTGTTGGTGACTAAGCCACCATCAACTTTCAGTCGAATTGTTTTCATAATGTTTAGCAAGTCCAGAGTTATTGCCCATTGAAATTATGGTCTAGTGGCTTGCAACAGTCAGGTAAAAGTTTTACATATTTCATTCAGTATGTTATAGACGATATTTAGATCTACTGGCCTGAAAGACCTAGTGAATTTATTCTATGACGACCATCTATCGTCTTTCTGTTTGTCTGTCGTCTCATCTGTCATCATCTTTTCACGTTAAATGACTTCTCAAGACCCATTGGCCTGATTCCAATTAAATCTGGCAGGAAGCATCCTCGGGGAATAGACAGACAAGATTGTTCAAACGAAGCTGATTGATCAATTCGGGCTGCAACCCTCTTGGATTTGGTAATGTTTTTTGGAACATGTTTAAACATTTTCTCCAAAACTGCTTGTCCGACTGATTTGAAACTCAAGAAACTTCACCTAGGGCAAAAGTTGTTTAAGCTTTGTTCAAGAGAACTTTATTGGTCGTTTTATCTGGTCGGCATCTTAGATGACCTAGTTTTCAAAAACCTAACTCGTCTTTGAAGGGATCGAGTGAACTTTGGGAAATATGATTCAGCACTAACGTCTGTTTAGGTTTGTTGAAGGGGAGTTGATTCATGAAAGAAACATGGCTGATTGTCTGTTAGATGATGTATTCTGAAAGAGAAGCTGATTGTCTGTTAGATGATGTATTCTGAAAGAGAAAATGGTGATAGAAGTTTTGCTGGCCCCATAATACAGGCCACGAGTGGCCATTTTGTTTCTACCCATTTCCTTGTGACGTTTCAACATCTTGGAAGGTGGTTATTTTGCATATATGAGATCAAGGTGACATCAAAGGTGAAAGAATAGCTTGCTACCTCATTTCCCCATGTTGAGAGTAATGGGAGAAGACACAGTGTTTGTCGATATACCTTATTTGGTTCCGGAGTTATACATTTAAAAAATGTTTAGCATGGCTGACAGCAGCCATCTTGGATTTGGAGGTCAAGATGACCGGCGAAACAAAAATTTACCATTTCAGAATTGCAAATCAAAATTTATGGAGCCTCTTTCATGATTTTAGTGTACTTAATTCAAAAGTTATCACAGGCCTCAATCTCGAAATGGGTCCAGGCTGCCATTTTTTAATTCATGCTGTAGAGGAGTTAGCCCCATATTTTCTGAGCTACATAGGAGCTAAATCCTTTCTAAATAGTCCAAAGGTACATACTAGATAACAATAAAACAAATATAGGAACATAATGATCACCAATTTGATGACAGTGATCGGTTGATTGGTTCAAAGGCAATTAAATTATTTTCTTTTGCACAAAAATTTGTGCATTTTTGGCTCTAGTTCTATCATTTCTGACTTAAATGGCACTTAGATGTTCATATTTCGTCACACACAAATATTTGTATTTCCAGACAGAATTTGCATAAGTTTTATGTTTCTCGTTCAAATACTAACGTTGTAGGTGAGTGATACAGGCCACCTGAGCCGGTTTTTGTATGTTATTGTGATGCCATGCCACTACCCAGATGAGGATTATAATAATAGCATTTTCTTTGTCTGTGAACATCAATTTGCCTGTCCTTCTGGGCAATAATTAAAGCTCTATTGAGAGGATATTCATCAGACTTTGTTAAGCTCCTCCCTCCTTCCACTTGTTAAAATCAATTTATATACTTTGAATCCTAAATTCCCAGGATGACAATTTCAAGGTTACAGGTAATGATATGCTGTTGAATATTTTGAAACTAATTTGACTATGCTTAAGGCAGCAACAGCACCCAGTCAAAGTAGTTTCAAAATATTCATCAGAATGTTTATTAAATAGTAGTCATACGATTCTTACACTTGACAGATTTGTCAATGTTCATAACGGAGCTAGATAGGTAACTAAGCATTAAGACATCAGCCTACATGTGATGTAATTGTGTATGACATCATATACTTAAGTGACAGATCAGATCTTAATTAATGAAATTGTTTCCTAATGCTAACTGGATCACCAATCAAGAATAATATAAACACGCATCTATGCTCTATGCTTTCTATCTATGCAGGTTTGGCAACATTTCACTAACCGACCAACAAACAAACGTTTAATAGCTCTATTATGTCAGATTTGCCCTATAATAGAATGTATTCAGCAAATATCTGACTCCTTTAAACAAGTTTTTATCAATCCGTAGCCTCATCCTATTCTGGTTTGGAAGACCAGCTGGAGAACCTGAGCCAACGTTGGGCAGTCATCTGTCAATGGGCAGAAGACCAATGGCAACTCTTACACAATATCCTGGAGCGATGGCAGCACTTTGCTGATAAGCAGATAAAGTTTGATGCATGGTTGACAGATAAAGAACGTATCTTAGACCAGATGAAGAATGCAGACTTGAGCGAACCTGCAGAGGTCATTGGCATGGTGAAGAATCTTAAGGTAAGTAAGAGGGGCCATGGTGTGCATGTGCACGTTTGTGTGTGCGCGCGTGCGTGAGCATGTGCGTGCATGCGTGTGTATGTGTGCCGTGAAATTTAGATTCTGGGAATTAAGTTTTCAAGGTTTCAGTTCAATTCCAAATCGTATCAAAAAGTGGGTGGGCATAGCTTGAAATAATGGATCCATCTAGTTTGTATGACTTATCTATTTTACTGCTGCTTTTACATGTTTCATTATTTCCTTAAAACGTGCACTGCAGCAAACAGTTTCAACAAGCTCCTAACTTTATGCACACAAGTCTAATTAAGATTTTTATTAACACCTTGGCTCTCAAATTTGTTCAAGAAAATTGATCATGGAAAATGCCCATTTGCAGACCAAGAGATTAGTTTGGAAAATTTGTCACTGAAATGACTGGCTCGGTTATTGAGTGTAAAAATTTCAAAAATCGTCCTCTTCATCTTCAAATGAACGTTTCTCAAGCTTCTACAGAAGCCATCTGGGCCAGCTTGAGTTTTAAAAGCTCAGCCCATTAACACTTGAAATTCCAGTGTCTCAATGCCTAGATAATTATACACGAAATTTGACTGGAAACTGTTCCTTTTAAATAGTTCAATCAAGTTTCAAACCATTGAAGAGAATATTCTATACATCAGTAGATTATTGCCAGTCTGTGAGGGTTACAGGCTTAACCAGTGTACGTGGATCATGTTTTTTAAAGACTCTTGACCTGCTTTTTAAAATGCCTCTTGTTCCCGTGGAGTGTTATCTCATTATGCACTGCAAATTTGTTCCATGATTGACAGAGGTGAAAACTTGCGGTTTATTTAATCACGCTGATAGAAGTTTGATACGCTTACGGTTCACAAACGAGAACACCAATAATAAAGGTTTTTAACAAATTTTATTAAGAATTTGACAAATGTTCACAAACTCATCATTTAAAATTTCAGTCAAAGTCATGAATTTTAACACTCCATAAAATGTATGATATGACATCATCGTGTGAATCATCAAGCACTGTGTTCAGCAGGGATGTGGCCAGAAAAAAATGAGTGCCAGGCGATCCCAGTCCCTAGCGTGTGGTCGGGGGGGGGGGGGTGGGGGCGTTGGTGTCCTTTTGAAAACTAGATGCTCTGAAAAGCCATTTCCTGCATTTTGAGGTGTTAAAAGAGGAGAATCTGTCCAGAGTGCCGCGGGAACATGGAGAGTGGTGAGCACCACCGATCCTGGGCACATCCCTGGTTAGCTCATCTGGCCTGAAAGGCCAAGTGAGATTATACCATGGCGGCCATCCGTCTGTCGTCTGTCCGTCCGTCCATCCGTCAAATCGCGTCTTCTTAACATTTTGACCGATTTCAACCAAATTTGGCTGGAATAATTCTAAGCTGGTACCCTCCAGACGACTTTTTCGGAATTTTGATTGATCAATTTTTTGGGGTCAAAATCTGAGATTTTATGAAAAATCTACAGAAAATGGTCAAAATGCTACTACTCCTCCTTAGCTACTTGACATATTTCAACCAAATTTTACTAGATGCAATCTATGGTGGTACGCTCTAGAACATCTTTTTAGAATTTTGATTTATCAACTTTTTGGAGTGAAAATCTAAGATTTTATGAAAACTCTACCGAAAATGGTCAAAATGCTACTCCTCCTTAGCTACTGGACATATTTCAACCAAATTTGACTGGATGCATTCTATGGTAGTAGGCTTTAAAACGTCTTCAGAATTTTGATTTATCAATTTTTTGGGTGAAAATCTGAGACTTTATGAAAACTCTACAGAAAATGGTCAAAATGCTACTCGTCCTTAGCTACTTGACATATTTCAACCAAATTTGACTAGATGCATTCCATCATGGTAGGCTCTAGAAATTCTTTTCAGAATTTCGATTGATCAATTTTTGGTGTGAAAATCTGAGATTTTATGCAAAATCTACTGAAAATGGTCAAAATGCTACTCCTCCTTAGCTACATGACATCTTTCAACCAAATTTGACTAGATGCATTCTATGGTGGTAGGCTCTAGAACTTCTTTTCAGAATTTTGATTGATAAATCTTTTGGGTGAAAATCTGAGATTTTATGAAAAATCTACCGGAAATGGTAAAAATGCTACTCCTTAGCTGCTTGACATAATTATTTCAACCAAATTTGACTTGATCGATTCTGTGGTGGTAGGGTCTATATCTGCTTTTCAGAATTTTGATTGATCATGTTTTTGAGTGAAAATCTTAGATTTTATGAAAAATCAACCGGAAATGGTCAAAGTCCTACTCTTCCTTGGCTGCTTGACATATTTCAACCAAATTTGACTAGATACAGTCTATGTTGCTAGGCTCTAGATCTTCTATTCAGAGTTTTGATTGATCAATTTTTTTGCGTGAAAATCTTAGATTTTATGAAAAATTTACTGGAAATTGTCAAAACGCATATTATCCTGTCAAAACGCATATTATCCTTAAGCGCTTAATGGATTTCCACCAAATTTGTTAGTAATAACTACAATGGTAGGCTCCAGAACTTCCATTCAGAATTTTGATTGGTCAATTTTTCCAGTCGCCACCTTGTTTAATGTAAAGAAACATGTATCTTTAAATGCAAATGTTTCAAATGCTAATGGTTCAGGTGAGTGTCACAGGCCCTTAGGCCTCTTGTTCAGATTATGCTGCACATGGTTTCAGAAGATGAAAATTAGTGTCTAATACAATTACGAAGCTGAATATCAGCTCAGATTCAAGCTCTAGTTTAACCCTTACCACTCTGATGTAAATAATCTATCTTTCTTTTACCACGTTAATAACAAAGAAACTGGTGTACATTTTTAAAGAATTTTGGTGGACAATGTTGCTGTCTTCGACTTTCGGGATTGGGCTACGTCATTTTGATTGTGACTTCAGCTACCAGTTGACATATTTGAGTATGACATCACAAACTTGAGTGACAGATTAGATTAGATCCATTGCGCTGGCATTTCTGATATTTCTCCTGAATACAACAAATTTTAAATAATTTTATGTACCAATAATTTGTGATATACATGTCAGCTTTAAATAGTTGAACCCTTTAACACTAATATCAGCCAAAACAGCTTCTGCAGTGGTCTGAAGAAATGCCCATTTGCAGAGCAAAAGACTATTTTTGAAAATTTACTACTGGAATGACTGGCTCGGTTATCGAGCCAGTCATTCCAGTGGTAAATTTTCTAAAATAGTCTTCTTGGTCTGCAAATGGACATTTTCTAATAGAAAATTGAAATTTCTTGAATAAATTTAAGTGTTAAAGGTTTAAAGCTAATTTGTTTAATTTGTAGGCTATAGAGGAGGATATGGTAGATCAGGTGTCTAGTTTTGAAGCATTGAATGATGAAGGACAAGCTATTGTCCAGTGTGTTGATACAGCAGTGACTGTGGAGAAAGTCAACTTACAGTTAGAAGCCTTCCATCTCCGCTGGGAGAACCTCGTTCAAAGAATGGAACAGCAGAGCAAACAGGTCACTAATTAGAAATTTTGTTATTGAAGCTTTTTTTCAGAAACCAGTTAAAGACACCAACAGAATTGTCTGACTGATCTTGTGTGCGTATCTGTGTGATTGGATGCTTGTGTGTGTCCAGACTGCTCTCTGACCTTTGTGGTAGATTTACCTTTCAGGTACAAAAATGCCCATCGATTTTTGATGTCAAAAGGTCAAGGCCATGGTGATCATCATAGGGTTAAGGGCATTGTTTTTGCGGTTTTGGATGAAAACTTGTTCTACTGAAAGGATTCTCCCAAGAGCTTGATGAGACGTTGCTGTTGAGAGTCCAAAGAGCCATATTGATTTTGTGTTCAAATTGCAAAGATCATGGTGACCAAGTGCAGAAATTTTGTTTCTTTACTTTATACTAGCTCAAGTTCTTGTGAGGCGATCTTTGATGGAATATTACCAAAGGGGCTCTTAAAGAAGCCTATTGGTTTTGGGTCAAGGCCATTCTGACCCATTCACAGAAATTGTATTGCTGCAGAATGCAGATTTCTGGGTGGGATGAATGGTGGTGGGAGGCATAGATTTCTGCACTCTCTGATTGTTGGTTTTGTCTCTCTCACTGTAGCATGTTAATTCAGTTGCTGTTCTTTGTGGTGCCACTGTTGAAGTCTAGAGACATACTTGGCATATCAAATGGTGTCATTTCTACACATGCACATTGGCATGTCAGGCTGAACAGTGAATTAGTTACCCATTTAATCCTCAAAATTGTTCAAGAAAATTTAAATTTTCTCAAAGAAAATGTGCGTTTGCTGGTCAAGAGATTATTTAAAAAAATTTATCACTGTAATGGCTGGCGCGGTTATCGAGCCATTTGTTCCAGTGATAAATTTTCAAAAATCATCTTTTGATTTGAAAATTTGACATTTATCAAGACCACAATCAATTTTAGCCTGCTTGAGTGTTAACGAGTTAACCACTTCCTATGCAATTATTTATACCCCACCACGCTATATAGATATATTGGGGGTTATATTGCATTTGCCTTGTCAGTCTGTCCATTCGTTCATCCGTTCATCCATCTGTCTGGTGAGATAACTAGCTCTACTGGAGCAACCGTCGCCAAATTTGGTTTGGAGGTTACTTTTGGGTGTCTGAAGAACCCTATTGTGATCAAAAGGTCATAGTCATGGTGGCCTAATTAATTACATTTCCGGATAATAACTAGAGCACTATTGAAGGGATCAATACCAATCTTGCATGGGAGCTTGTCCTTCGTGGTCTGAAAAACCTTATCTATTTTGGAGTCAACGGTCAAGGTCATGGGGACCTAATTAATGACATAATATTGTGAATGATAACTCAAGTTCTATTTAAGGGATTGTTACCAATCTTTGTTGCAAGGTTGTACTTGGTTGTCCGAAGAAGCCTATTGATTTGGGGTCAAAAGCTCAAGGTCATGGTGGCCCAATTAATGACTTTATTGCATTTCTGGATGATAACTCGAGTTCTATTGAAGGAATCTTTACCAATCTTGTGGGGAAGGTTGTCCTTCACGTTCCGAAGAACCCTATCGATTTTGGGGGCAAAGGTCAAGGTCACTGTGTCTCAATTAATGACATTGCGTTTCCGGATGATAACTCGCATTCTATTGAAGGGATCTTGACCAATTTTGGATAGGAGGTTGTCTCTCATTGTCGTTCTTGTTGAAATTGCTTCTAGAAGATAATGTATAATGTATGTTCTATTAAAGGCAGCTTCACTAAACTTGGCCAGAGACTTGCCCATGAGAACTTAAAGCAGCCTTTTGATTTCGAATTCAACTGACACTATTTTCCCCAACCGTGACATGCTGGTTACCTTTGTGAGCTCAAAGAGACAACGATTCTGGGTTCAAAGATTAATACTGTAGTCATCCAGTGGCCCTTTCCAGAGTAATGACATCATATGATGTCATAATCAGCTAAGCGGCGTGTAGGATGATGTCATAATCATTACGTCTTAAATGATTCTATGTGGCCCATCTTTAACTCTTAATAGTCTGACACATTGTAAGAATTCTATGTCTACTATTTAATGAACATGCTGTTGAATATTTTAAAACTAACTTGACTGGGCGCCGTTGCTGCCATAGGCAGCAACGGCACCCAGTCACATTAGTTACAAAATATTCAACAGCTTACCTATATAGTTTTCTGGAAATTGCTAGTCAGGAAGTTCAGAGATCGATCGATCCCAACACGAGCGAGGTGTGGGTGGAGCTTAGCTAGAGACGGGCGGGGCATAGCTAAAAATTTAAAGGTCCATTATGGACATTCACCATCAGAAACCTTTTAGGCATACGGGTAGATTAGGAGCTTTTGATTTTCATCCATGTTTAGTAATCACAATCATCATGTTTGATCTCTCTCCACAGATTGCTGCCTCCACAGTGGGACTTGATACACTTAAGAAACTGGAAGCCAGTGCACGTGGATCTGCCTCCACTGATTCTCGATCCTCTAGTGTGTCTGATACATCCTCACCGGCAGTCTCAACAAAGAAGCGGAAACTAGAGGTAATTGATCTTGCTTTCAGAGAATTTTAAGTGAAAGGTAAAGAGAAAAGCCAAATTTTGTTCATGGCAGCAATGACTTTCGGTCAAAATGTTTTGAAAAAAGTCAGCTGGTATTATTTGCATATATTGTTTCTCTGGTCACAAAATGATACCAGCTGATGTTTTAAAACCATTTTGAATGAAATGAATTGCCGCCGGCACCAATGGCCTTCTTTCAAATAGTTTCTTTTACATTTCTGTATTTAGCAGGTCGACTAGTAAATCACTTATAACAGTAGAAGGGATTACAGCATCACTTATATATGCAGAATAGGTTAGCGTTTGTATCGCCTCTCTCAGCAGAGTGTTTAGGCCCATTGGTGTCACTACCCGGTACCCATACAGGCAACATGACTGCAGCCATTAGAGTTATGTTATGGTTGTTTAGATGCGTTTGTTATGTTATACTGATTTATTTTAACTTCTTTTCTAGTAATAGTAGTTACATTACTGTATGGTGTTAGCACTATGCATCATTTGGCTGTTCCCTTTCCTTTAAAACTTTGACACTTATATCAGCCAGAACCAGCTTCTACAGTGGTCTTGAGAAATGTCAATTTGCAGACCAAGAGAAGAATATTTTTGAAAATTTACCACTGGAATGGCTGGCTCGATAACCGAGCCAGTCAGTCCATTGCTAAGTTTTCAAAAATAGTCTTCTCTTGGTTTGCAAATTGACATTTTCTTTGAAAAAAATTCAAATTTTATTGAACAAATTCAAGGCTTAAAGGGTTAAAGAGACGTGTGTGTTTATAAATTGTAGTTAAGATCAGTGGACTTCATATGTCTATTGCTGCATGATTTTCTGGCATTGACACATATTCATGATCTCGATTCTGATTTGAAACAGAATGTTAAATTAAAAATCAGAGGATTACCTACTGCCTCATTTGAAACAAAAAATTTGTACTAATATATATTCTCTTGCCAACAAATGTTCTCTTCCTATGATTATACTTTTCCCGTGCATCTCAATTTGTCCGTGCATGTATGAATCCCCAATTTTTTTGCTATACAATACAGATGTAGTTTGAAGAATTTTTCACATTGCCGCCAAGCTTATTATATTAATTCCTAAATGTGTGTCATGTATCAAAATAGGTCAGTGTGACTGCTTCACGGTTCACCGAATATCATAAAACATTCTTGTCCAGACTAGTTTCAAGAGTTATTCAAATATACAGTAACTAAACTTGGTGCATAGATACGTTGTAGAGTAATGGTGTGTTGTGTGTCAAAAGTAGGTCAGCTTTGCCCACTTATCATGGTTCGCTGAGCAGCATAGAAAATTCTATAAAATGTTGCGATGTATAACACTCTTGCAGGTTCCAGATCGTGCTGACTTTAATCTGTCTGTAGAACAGATAACGGATTGGTTAGAACGGACAGAGGCGACCTTGGAACTGCTTAACACTGCAGCTGTCACTCCAGAGGAGCGATTAACAGAGGATGAACAGCTGGTGTTAGTCCAGGTATGCACAGCCACACTAACACGCTTTTAACCCTCGAATTTGTTTTAAAAATTTCAACTTTTTCATAGAAAATGTCCATTTGCAGACCAAGAGAAGACTACTTTTGAAAATTTACCACTAGAATGACTCGCTCGGTTATTGAGCCAGTCATTCCAGTGGTAAATTTTCAAAAATAGTCTTCTTGGTCTGCAAATGGACATTTGGCAAGACCACTACAGAAGCCGTTTTTGGCTGATGTAAGTGTTAAAGGGCTAAAGGTGGAGCCGGCTAAGACCGGCGTCTTCAGTGGTCTTGCAGGCCAAGAGAGGACTATTTTTGAGAATTTACCACTGGAATAATTGGATCGATAATCAAACCACTCATTCCAGTGGGAAATGAAAAAAAATTTAGTCTTCTCTTGGCCTGCAAATGGACATTCAATAAGCTAATATTTTGGTTTTCGTGACCAAATCTAGCCATTCTAGCGTTAATGACCAATTTGCTCAAGAACAGGAAAATAAAAATATTTGCTTATTGAATGTCAAT
Source organism: Chaetoderma sp. LZ-2023a (assembly GCA_034401795.1). Lineage (NCBI taxonomy): Eukaryota > Metazoa > Mollusca > Caudofoveata > Chaetodermatida > Chaetodermatidae > Chaetoderma > Chaetoderma sp. LZ-2023a. Next base: position 59,968,346 of record CM067374.1, on the reverse strand, counting down.
TTGTGAATGTGACTGTCTACTGTAGTGCTTCTCCCATGGTCCCATGCAGCGTTTCCTCGATGGAGGTCAGAGAAGGCGTGTTGTACTTCTCCCCTGGTCCCATGGTGCTTACAAGAAGATACTCTTCAGTCTGAACACCAAGCAGTATCTTCGACCAGAAATTCTTTATTTGTACTTGGGCCCTACTTCTAATTTAAGGCAGTAATAAATCAATGGGTTTTTAAATTTCCCAACCCAGTCAAGATCATTGTTCTCACTTCATATCCTTATTTATCCCAGCTTCAGCCATATGATGAGATGTCCTACCTTCCTGCCATGCCATTAATGATGGGGTTCCACGTGGCCACCTTCCCTTGTGTATTTATGTTGTAGTGGACTACAACGCCTGTGCTCCAGCACTGATACTCACTGGTTACTGAGGCTGGACTCATGCAGCGTCTTCCTGGTGTAGTTTGAACATATATACATATGTGTAGAACGTCTCCCAAGGAAATATGACCTTTAGCCTCCATCAAAGAAGAAGCTGCAGGAGTCCTGGGGAGAAGTTCTACATATATGCTCTTCTCGAACCTCTATTGAGGAAAGGTTGCTTGGGTCTAGGGCAGAAGGACTTCAAGTGCATGTGCCCTTCTCCAACCTCAATTGGGGAAGGGCTGCATGAGTACAGCCTCTGCAACCAGTGGGTATAGCAGTCCTGGAGCACCGGATTTGTAATTAAAAATACTCTTCTCTTGGCGTGCAAACAAATATTTCTCAATATTACTCTAAAAGCCGGTTTTGGCTGGCTTGACCACTAAGTGGTAAACAAAGTCACTAGGTCCTATTGGCTGTCACAGCATCAAATAGTTATCTGCAGAGTATCGTGAGGATATAACATTACTTTCTTGTATTTGCAGGACACAGACACAGACGTGTTGGCACACACCAGTGATATACACGCTCTATTACTGCAGGGAAGAACATTAGTTTCTCAGTTTAAACAAGGTAATCATTGCTAACCATTTACTCGCCGCATTACCTGCCAAGGGAGGTAAATCTTGCTCATGGAAAACTAAACATCATCTATAAGTGACGGAGCAGCATTTTAAAATACATTATTCCGGTCCTATAATTATCTCATTGTAATATAGGAATTACCTCCCTTGGTAAATTCTTTGCAATGTAAGCAATATGGATATTTTGAATGTAATTTGACTAGAAGATATAGGCTAGGCTCCGATCTAAATATTTGCTCATTGAATGCTCATTTGCAGGGCAAGTGACTAATTTTTTTAATTTACCACCTGAATGACTCGATGACTTATCGAGCCAGTTATTCCAGAGGTAAATTTTTAAAATGGTCTCTTCGCCTACAAATGGACTTCAAGACTGCCACTGAGGCCAGTTTTGGCTGGTTTTACCATGAAAGGATTAACCATATTTTAATATATCATTTCATTCATACAAATTGACCTAGGACAACCCAGCTTGGGGAACATACGATGACAGCCCTTTTAACTCCTTTAAGACATGTCTCTATACTGTCACGCAGAGCACACCAATAATGTGTCATTCTGCATAGTGGCTTTACCCTTGTGGGCCTAACCCACTCGAGAAGACAATCTGAATATAATGTACTTTCTGCATATATTATAAACATTGACTCTGTATTTGATGTATCCTTACTTTCTCAGACCATGAACCGTATGAAGATCTGCTGAGAACTATGGATGAGATTGAAGGACGATGGAACAAGATAAATCATCTTCTGGAGAAGACGCAGGGTCGCGTTCAAAAGAGTGTGGATACGAAGCAATTCTATGATGAGATTGCAGCGCTGGGAGAGTTGATGTGCAGCTATGAACAGTGGGTAGCGGGCGCTGAGGAGATTCAAAAGGAGGCTCTCGATATTAGCAAACAATTAGAACAATGCAAGGTATTGTAACTATTCTATGTTCACAGAACAAGGGTTGTATAAAACAATTGTTTATCGTCGGAGAAAAGTGTCTATTTTTTAAATCATATGCACCTTTGAACACTAAAGTGTTTGTTTATTTTTAGGCCATGTTTTACCATATACTGTCTCATATCACTTTAATGGTCAAGCTGGACAAAAATGGTCTCTGCAGTGGTCTGAATGAAGGCCCATTTACAGCCCAAGGGAGGAGGTTTTCTTTTTAATTTTTGAAAATTTAGCACTTGAATGGTTGGCTCGATAATCAGATACTGTCATTTCAGTAGTAAATTGTAAATATTAGTCTTTCCTTGACTTGTAAATGGACATCACTAAGCAAAAATCTCAATTTTTCTGGCCAAACTTGCCATTAAGGGGTTAATATTTCTAAGAAATTTTGAAATAACTGCAAAACCTCTTATATGTGATGGATTCTTTACAAATTCCAGAGACTTTTCCCTCCCTCCCTCCCTCCCTCCCTCCCTCCCTCCTTCCGCCCTCTGGCTTATTTATCTATTTTTCTCTCCCGCCATTGGTGTGTCCCTTTATCTCTCAGCTGAATGGTTGCTTGACTAAATACAATGAACATAATTAATTTTCTTAATTGACTTGATGCATTATCAATGTTCACAGGTGAAATTAAAAGCTTTGAAGTCGCATGAAGAGCGAGTAGAGCGGGTAAACGCTCAGGCAATTATACTCATCAAGATGTGTGAAACACCTTACAAAGTTGACCAGGAGATCATTGCTTTCAATGCTCGCTGGAATAGCATTGTCAAGAAAATTGGTACGGATTTCTAGTTTGTTGTTTATGGCGGTAGTGACATCTGAATATGACAGTCTGATATATCATCGGAGAGCATGCAATTTAATCCTAAAGATGGTATCTTTTATATGTCCACTACATTTGATTACTGTATTTTGCGTTGTAGCTGAAGCGAGAGCAAAACAAGAGCAATCTAGTCCAGTCTGTAGGATTAAAAGTGTTAACCTATTTCACTGACAAACCCCTGAAAAAATACATTCTTTCTGAAGCACAGCATATTCTGTTGAATATTTTGAAGTTAATATGACTGGAAGCTGTTGCTGCCTAGGGCAGCAATGGCTTCCAGTCATATTAATTTCAAAATATTTAACAGCTTTCCTGTATTATTGTCTTGAAATGAAGATAAGGAGAATTCATTGATAAAAGAGCTAAGAACATAAATATCACAACTCTGGTTCCCTTCTACTCTTCCACCCCACTCCCCCTTACCCAGTTTTTCCTTGCCTCTGTATTTTATTTTGTGTATTCAGGTGATCGACAAAATGCATTAAATCAGGCCTTAGACAAAGCGCCACCCAGAGCTTACCTGGTTGCTGTGGATGCGACCTTGACATGGATTTCAGATGTCGAGGCCATGTTGGAAAGTGAGAAAATACAGATGGTGGAGCTGGCTGTTTTGGAAAAGCAACTTGCTCAGTATAAGGTGATGAAAGTTAACCAGTTTTTAGCTCGCCTAACCTGAAAGGCCAAGTGAGGTGAGCTTATGCCATGGCGTCTGTCCGTCGTCTGTCCGCCCGTCCATCAAATCACGTCTTCTCAATAATGGTTTGACCGATTTCAAACAAATTTGGCTGGAACGATCCTAAGCTGGTACCCTCCAGACAATTTTTTCAGAATTTTGCTTGATCAATTTTTTGGGTGACCAGGGTGAAAATCAGATTTTATGAAAAGTCTACTGCAAATCGTCAAAATGCTACTCCTCCTTAGCTGCTTGACATATGTCAACGAAATTTGACTAGATGCATTCTATGGTGGTAGGCTCTAGAAATTCTTTTCAGAATTTTGATTGATCAATTTTTTGTGTGAAAATCTTAGATTTTATGAAAAATCTACCGGAAATGGTAAAAATGCTACTCCTCAGCTGCTTAACATATTTCAACCAAATTAGGCTAAATGCATTCTATGGTGGTAGGCTCTAGAAATTCTATTGAGAAATTTGTGGGTGAAAATCTTATGAACTTTTTATGAGCAATTTACCAGAAATTGTCAGTACGTTGCTTCTCCTTAGTCATTTGACATATTTCAACCAAATTTGGCTAGAATGACCCTATCATGGTACACTCTAGACGGTCTATTCAGAATTTAATTGGTAATTTTTTGGGTGGCCATCTTGGATTTTCCGTAAATGATCCATCATATCTATTTAAATCTAAATGGTTCAAATGCTAATGGTCCAGGTGAGCGCCACAGGCCCTTGGGCCTCTTGTTTAATGTACCACTGGAATGACTGGCTCAGTTATCAAAAATACATTTGACATTTTGGAAGACCACTGTAAAATCCATTTCGGCCACACTTGACCACTAAAGGGTTAACATGCAAAATTAAATCACATGTAATTTTGAATGTTATGTTTTGAAGTGGATCATATTATATGCAGGGCTCAATTTTAACACTAACCCGTTAACATTAGAATAGTAGAGTTTCATACGCGTTAGTAAAACTAGAACTACGCTAACCCGTCTGGGTTTAGTAATGCTTTCAGTAAAGAAAATAAGAAAGAATACTTATATTGTCATTATGTTCAGTACCCACCAAAATTGACAAAAGAACAGATTTTCTGCCCGCTTCAATTCTTTATTGAATATTTTGAGATTAACTTGTCTAAAACGGCTTTCTGGTCAAATTAATTTCAAAATATCCAACAGCTTCTCTGTATGGTTGCCTTGGAAATAAGTCTTATAGAGATTCATCGGTGAATGGATTAAAGAAATGATCAGCTTTGAGCTTACAATCATTGGGTTAGTGAAATTTGCTGCAAGATACTAAAATCAATGATGCACTATTCTATCTGGGTTAGTAGAAAAAATCCTTAAAATCTACCTCTGATATGAAAAACTAATTTGATTGTCCAGTCAGATCCTACATTTTATGGCAATCAACCGCAGTTGGAAGGGGTGGGCCACTAGATTCTTTCCCCAACATTTTTCAGGGAAGGGTGGGGCTTATGTGGCTCCCGTCCATCCGTCTGAGCAGAAATTGATTGTAATCCAACTTCTCCAAGACTGTTGGACGTAATTCAACCAAATCTGGTATGTGAATTACCGATATGATTGTGGCGTGCGTGAGAACATTTACATTTGGATCCACCTTGGGTCGGCAGGGGAGGTGTCAAAACGTCAAGTTTGAATCTGCCGAAAATGATTGTAATGCAACTCTTCCGAAACCGACTGCAGCAACAGCTCCCAGTAAAATTAGTTTCAAACTCTTCAACAGCATATTTCTGTAATTGTAAATTCATCAAAGACATGTACAATTCATACACTTTAGTGACAGACTGATTTTCATGATGGAGCTTCATCATTAGCTCACCTGGCCCGAAAGGCCAAGTGAGTTTATGCCATGGCGACCGTCCATCAGTCGTGTGTCCGTTGTCTGTCAACTTTTGCTTTAAAACACTACTCCTCATTAACCGCTTGGCTGATTTCAACCAAATTTGGCTGGAAGGTCAAAATCTTAGAATCTACGACAGCACCATCTCCCACCAAATTTGTTGAAAAATGTACACCAGTTCATGTTTTAATTTAATTTGAAAAATTTTGACACCAGAGTGGTAAGGTTTTGACACCAGAGTGGTAAGGTTTTGACACCAGAGTGGTAAGGTTTTGACACTAGAGTGGTAAGGTTTTGACACCAGAGTGGTAAGGTTTTGACACCAGAGTGGTAAGGTTTTGACACCAGAGTGGTAAGGTTTTGACACCAGAGTGGTAAGGTTTTGACACCAGAGTGGTAAGGTTTTGACACCAGAGTGGTATGGTTTTGACACCAGAGTGGTAAGGGTTAAATGATAATTTCAGCAAAGACATAAAATTTGTATACGTTTGTGATAGAGCTATGTCAATTTATGTGTGGCATCAGTTCAATAGCGACATAATTGATTATTTCATCAGATACTTGAGCAACAGATATAATCCCTTATTTAATTTCAATATTCAACAAAATACACCATGTTGTCATATCTGGTCGGCAATGCTGAAATCAATTCACTTAAACAATAATGCCCAAAATCTTGGTGTTACATAATTTATTTTAAAACTACTTTATTAAGAACCTCTTCCATATCGAGCAACAGCTCCTAGTGACGTTACTTTTAGTATACCCAACATTATATTTGTTAAATTCTTTATGATTTCCTGTATTTGTTAAAGTGTGTTTTTCTGAATATTTTGTCCAGGATTTGCAGCAAGACTTGGATGAACACAGGAATAACATGGAGTACATTAATCGCGCCGGACATGACATTCTGGAGAAAGGTTCCAATGTGGACGCAGATCATGCTGATAGTCTAGGCGTGAATCTGAGTGAGCTGAATCTTCGTTGGATGCATGTATCTAGTTCTGTGGATGAGCGGATTGGTCGGCTTGAACTGTCAATCAGTCAGCTTAAGCAGTATGAGGTGAGGAGAATGTTTTATAATGAATTGTACTATCAGAGATTGTTTAATCTATTTATCATGTATTTATTCTTGGTATTTGCAATACTTTCATCACTAGATAAGATGTAGCTGTTGAAATTCTGCAACAGTCTTTCATAATTATGTGCTTTCCCTGATGTCCAGGGCAAACTGAACAGTTGGCAGTCAGGCATAATTGGGTCTTCAATGCTCTATTAGAACATCTAGATTTTCAATTCATCTGACTGGGAAAGACCACCGCCGACACCCCAAACCCCACAATTATGTGCTTTCCCTGATGCCCAGAATACAGTCAGTCCATCCCTCACATCATTAATGTTACATTCCTTATTTGTTTCAATGAATTAAATTAAAATCATGTATTGAATGGCACACCTCATTTGTTCAGTTCATATTATGTTTGTGTTTCTTGCTCTTTCAGCAACAAATTGCACGGCTAGCTAATAGTATGGATGAAATGGAGGCCTTCATAAACATGGCTGACCCACACCAGGGTGACGTGGCTACTGTGGAATCTCAGCTCAATGAAAGCACAGTGAGTATATAGCTCCATCCTTTTAGATTACATTTTAACCCTTTAGTCCTCGAATTTGTTCAAGAAAATTTAAATTTTCTCAGAGAATGTCCATTTGCAGACGAAGAAAAGACTATTTTTCAAAATTTACCACTTGATTGACTGGCTCGGTTATCGAGCCAGTCATTCCAGTGATAAATTTTCAAATCGTCTGCAAATGGATATTTATCAAGACTACTGCAAAAGCTGTTTTTTGCTGATGTGAGTGTTAAAGGGTTAAAAGTAAACGATAAAACTTTGAAAATAATTAGACTGAAATTCATTATCAGTCTGTTTTTCAAATTTTGTGTTCACTTAGTGTCATAGCTCGCTCTCATGAGGCGAACTTTCTGGTAATTTGGGATTTGAAATTATAACACTTTCATCTGTCAACTGCCAGTATCGTAGTTTCAAAGCTTAGAGATTCCTTTGTATCAATTGAAATATGAATACGCTTTGAAGGCCAAGTCTGCATAAAATGACTTATTCAGTGCTCGTGATTAATCCTCAGTGATACTGAGCCAGTCATTCCAGTTAAATCTTCAAAAGTCGTCTTCTCTTGGCCTGCAAATGGACAACCACCAAGTAAAAATATCAAGCTTCGTGAGGAAGTCACTGTCATCTACAGCCACTTAAACACATATCACGATATTCTTATAAAATTGAAAGATTCTCTTAATAATATATGTAGTACAGTTCATTGCAATCAATTAAAATTCAGCAACAGAAGAGCACTTCTAAGATAACGCACACGGATCATTGAAGTACAGTGGAGGAATCCAGTTTTATCTATGCCCCGCCCATCTCTAGCTAAGCGCCACCCACACTTCACCCTGAGCTCGGTGACTCAATTTCCAGAAAGATATATAGGTAAGCTGTTGAATATTTTGAAATTAATTTAACTGGGTACTGTTACTGCCTATGGCAGCAACAGCACCCAGTCAAATTAGTTTCAAAATATTCAACTATGTTTATTAAATAATAAAGAAATACAATTCATACAATAATGCTTAGTCCATCATCAATTATGCGTTCATGACGAACTTAACTGACATCATCCTACACATCACATAGTTGATTATGACATGATATGATTGATGGATAAACTGGAACGGGCCATTGTATGTGCTGTTTTTGAATGGTCAATATGGTAAAGCTACATTACAGATGTAATGTAGGCCTATTTAAAAAAACTGGCACTTTGTTTCAAGCCTTTGTTCTATTTCTAGGGTATGAAAGAAGATATGAAGACTGCACAGCTGGACATAACAAATGTGAATGACCTCTATCAATCATTCTGCCAAAATGCAGAGAGTCAGTTTGAAGAGCGCTTACATCGTGAAGTTATTGCGATGAATGCTCGCTGGGAGAGGATTTACAGCGGTGCTGATGTACAGCATGCAAGGTTACAAGTAAGTGTCATCAATGGAGGAATACAGTTTTATCTATGCCACGCTCATCTCTCGCTAAACTACACCCATGCTTTTACCGTGTTGGGATCGATCGATCCCTGCTGTCTCGGAATCTCAATTTCCAGAAAATTATTACAGGTATGCTGTAGAATATTTTGAAAAACTAATTTGATAGTCAGCAACAGTGCCCAGTAAAATATGTTTCAAAGTATTCAACAGAATCTCTATTAAATGGTAAAGACATAAAGTTAATTCATGCAACAATGCTTATTCCGTCATCAATTAAGCATACGTGATGAACTTATCTAGTACGTAATTCATGATGTAATTGATTATGATGTCATCCTTTACGTCACATAGTTGATTATGACATCATATGATTGATGGATAAACTGGAATCCTCAATTTTCATGCACTTAATCAATATAATAACAATATTTATAAGTTTACCAACCATCTCCATACCACTTGACGGTAGGTATGGTGAGGGAGATGATGAGTGTGTTAGAGGGGAAAAAGAAGAAGAAATCGTAATGAACACCAAGCAGAATTCAAATGAATGACAATTCTTCATAAATAACTCATATCTCTGACCGCTTACCTTTAGGATCAAATGATGGTGGCCCTTGGATAGGTGGGACCACCTGTTTTGGATCTGCCATCATTTGGTAGGACTTAGGGTTAATAATGAATAGTCTATTGTTTGTTACAGAGTGCTTTAATCCAAGGTCAAGGTGTAATGCAGAGGTTGGCACTTCTAACAAACTGGATGGATGACCTCCATGATGACCTTGCCAATAAAGACTACTCGGTACACAGTGTCAATGAACTCCAAGTGAAGAAAAAAAAATTTAAGGTTTGAATATTTTAGCAGTTCATCTCCAGTTCTATAGATAATTGTCTTCAAGGGATCTCGCATATTAAATTTAAAACATGCTACAATTTCAATTTAATTGATTTCAATATAATCAATATATCTATTATTTATTTTCAATGATCATCGACAACATGATGAGTTTCTTCTGAAAACATATTTACAGAAAATTGTAGTTTTAATAAGTACATTGTCACAAGATTCAACCCATGTCCTTTTAAGTTAGGTTCATTGAGTCTGTTTTCTTAGTGAATTTATGATGAACAAAAAACTTTATGTTAAAATATGATACCTATATTATGCACTGACTTAGGATCACGCGCTAAGCCCCAAAACGGCTTCTGTGGTGGTCTTCAGCAATGTCCGCTTGCAGATCAAAAGATTACAGGTATTTTTGAAAATTTACTACTGGAATAACTTGCTTGATAACTGAGCCCATCATTCCAGTGGTAAATTTTCAAAAATAATCTTCCGTTGGCCAGCAAATGAACCATAAGAAAAAATTTGAATTTTCTTCAACAATAATCTTTAGAGTCAAGCTAGCGAAAATGCAGGACAGCAGAAATCACAGCAGTAAATGCCAGTGCCAAATTTACACATTCTCTTTTCACTGAGAAAAAATTAATTTTCTTGAAATATCTGGACAATTAAAGGGTTAATTGAGATAGGTAGCATTTACAGTGCTTTGAGGCTCTGCTGGCAAATCAAGAGAGAAATATATATATATATATATATATATATATATATATATATATATATATATATATATATATATATATATATATATATATATATATTGTTAATTTACCTTTGGATTGTTGACAGAGCAAGTCATTCTAGTGGTAAGTTTTCTAAAAGTGTTCTTATCCAAGTCCTCAATTTGACATTTCCCATGACTACTTTCACCCTTTAATACTCAAATTTGTTTAAAAAAATTCAAAATTTCTCTTAGAAAATTTCCATTTTGCAGTACAAAGAGCAGATTATTTTTTAGAATTTATGACTGTAACTGACTCTCGGATATCGAGCTAGTCATTCCAGTGGGCAAGTTTTATAAAATAGTCTTCTCTTAGTCTGCAAATGGACATTTCTCAGAACCAGTGCAGAAACTGTTTTTGGCCTGGGAGTGTTAGGGGATTAAAAGTCATAGACATTATGAGATAAAGTAGCATATGTTGTCCAAGCCACACATGTGGTTCCTATAATCAGCTGTGACTGAATCTGTTTATTTCAGAAACTTCAAGATGAAATCTCTAGTCGCGAACAGGAGGTCACATTAGCCATGGAAGCTGCCAATATAATTTTAAGTGACAGCTCAAATTCCTCGCAGGATCTCGCACGCATGTTGATGAAACTAAACACGGTGTGGTTAGGTGTACGACAGCGTGTCAACCATTACATCACACTGTACAGTAAAGCAGATAAAGATTACAAGGAATTTAAAGGTATGCAATCAAACAGCTGATGACTAACCGTTTTCAGTACTGTAATAGCTTTAATGCTCAAGATTGATGAAGAACTGCAAGAGTTTTACTTCATCAATGTCAATGAAGGAATCAAGTTTTAGCTATGCCCCGCCCATCTCTAGCTAAGCGCCACCCATGCTTTGTCTGTGTTGGGTTTGATTGATCACTGCACTCTCTGGATCTCAATTTCCAGAAAACTATACAGGTAAACTGTTGAATATTTTGAAACTAATTTGACTTGGTGCTGGTGCTCAGTCAAATTAGTTTCAAAATATTCAAAAGAATGTTTATTAAATAGTAAAGACATAAAATTCATACAACAATGCTTAGTCCATCATCAATTAAGCATTCGTGACGAATTTATCTATGTCATTCATGACGTAATTGATTATGACATCAGCTTACACGTCACTTTGTTGATTATAAATATGATGTCATATGATTTACAAATAAACTGGAATCCTCCATTTCTAGGCCACGAGAAGCTTTCTTGAACATTTACCACTGAAGTTAACCGAGCCAGTCATTCCAGTGGTAAATTGTCAAAAAGACCCTTCTCTTGACCTGCAAATGAACACTTCCCAAGACAACTCCAGAGGCTGATTCTGGCCAGCTTGACCATTAAAAGTCAAAATAAAGTTAAAATTCTCAAACCTCATATTCCCTGATGGATTCACCTATCAATTTTTGATTGAATAATGTCAGAAAGTGAATCTACTTGTCTTTAGTTTCTCCCATTCTTCCTCAGCACTGTTGAAAGATGAAGATTCATACCTGGCATCCTTAGAGAGGAAGATGAAGAAAGGTTCAGCAACTACCAGCGTGGATGCTGAGGATATCTCTGAGGAATTAGAGGTAGCGTTGAGATGTGTGAATACACTAAATTAACCCATTTCATCCTAAGTCGCTTTGAGACTAGTTAAACTCCTGCTTATTTTGAAAACAGTTTGACTGAAAGTTAGCAGTAATGACTACATCTGCTTTCAATTTAATCAGTGCCATTCTGTAATGATTATTTTCCCGTATTGTCACTATTTTTAGAATTCAGGATGAAAAGTGTTAATAATCAAAGCACTGAGCACCTTTTTGCATATTAAATCCTTTCTGTGTTCTTAGCTTTATTAATTATTACACCTGTAGTTAGGAAGCAGATTTTATGTGGTATCAAGGGCACTGATCTATAGTTAGTTTTAATGTAATTTTAATTGCTTTAACCTGTTAACATTTGAATTTGTTCAAGAAAATTTCAATTTTCTCTTAGAAAATAAACATTTTGCAGACCAAGAGAAAACTGTTTTTGAAAGTTTATCACTGGAATTACTGGTTCAGTTATCGAGCCAGTGATTCCAGGGATAAATTTTCAAAAATAGTCTTCTCTTTGTCTGGAAATGGACATTTCTCAAGACCGCTGCAGAAGGCTTTTTTGGCTGATATGAGTGTTAAAGGGCTAACTAGGAAGCACATTTTATATGGTATCGAGGGCACTAGCTAATTTATAATTTATCTTTGGTTGTAAACATAGCCCACCTCTGCAGTAGTCTTGAGGAATGGGCATTTACAGGCCAAGAGAAGACTATGTTTGGAAATTTACCACTGGATTGACTGGCTCGGTAACCAAGTAAGTTATTCCAGTGGTAAAGTTTAAAAAATAGTCTTTCCTTGGCCTGCAAATAGATATTCAAGGTGTTTATACGCCTTTCGTGTAGTTTATTGATATAACTTCACATGTCCGGGGGCCAGGTTACCTTATGTGGTAATGATCATCCACCCATTCATCTGTTTATCAACTTGTATCTTTACGGTCGGGTTATGAGGGTAAATGTTATCATCACAGTGATTAATGTACAACATTCAGTTTGGCTGTTGTGATCAATTGTGAAATGCCATTTGCATGATGTCTTGGTCGAGAGAGGAAAATAAGGTTCTGATTCTAGATAGCTGTAGGCAAAAGCATCTCTTGCCAGTTTTGTATACTATGTTATTCTACTATATGACACACGGTAGATGAACCATCCACAAAATGTATTACATATGACAAGTGAACACGCATAACAATATATTACACAAAATAAATTGCTATAAGTTTGATAAAAACTGAGATTACAGTTCAATTCCTACTCTGTTTCAGGGTGGCAGAGCATTGCCACTTTCAAAGGTATAATTTTTAACATCTTATATTTTTTAACAACTCTGTAACTAATATGGTGCTTGCTTTTTTGAGGGATCTTTTGGCACTGTTTCTCTGCATGAGCTGGCCTCAGTTTAACGTCAGGATCAGATCGAACCATTACATAAACATCAAATAAAACATCAAATAATCATTTGATGCTAATTTATCCAGAGATATTGATTCCGGGGAAGGTATTGTAGATATATTTATGGAAAGAGATATTACTGTATTGTCATGGCAGTGTGTTTGTTAGGCATATTAAGAGGAACCAGGTATTTCAATATAAAGTGTCTGCCATTATTGCGTTGCTTGTCCTATTAAATAGTTGCTTATTATTGCCTGGTAGCTTGCTTTACTAAGAGCACCAGTCGCTGTACTAATTATCAGTGCCAGATTTATTAGCTCACCGGGCCTGAAAGTTATCCTTAGACATGATGCCCATCTATCAGCTGCCTATCCTCAGTTGTTTGTTGTCAACTTTTCCATTAAAGATCGTCTCAAGAACCACTGGTTGGATTTCAAACAAATTTGTCAGGAGCTCATTGGGCAATTTTTGACTGGTGGTCATCTTGGATTTTGCGTTATTTTTGAGAAACACATTTAAACATCTCCGAAACCATTTGGCCAATTAATTTGATTTTCAAGAACCTTCATCTAGGCCAAGGCCAGAAAGAAATATTTTCAAGAAAACTTAATTGGTCGATTTTTCTAGGAACCATCTCGCATGACCTGGTTTTCACAAAAATGAATTCTCCGCCATCGCTGAGCGGATTGGGAAATTTAGCAAATAAGATTAGGGACTAAAGGCGATTAGAGTTTGTTCAAGGGATGTTGATGTGTAAAAAACATGGCCTCCGTAATTAAACCAATCAAAATGAAGTGTTTGGCAGCCATATTATATTTTTTGTTTGATCGGCTTTGCTGGAAATTTTTTTTATATAAGTTTATTCGTATGATACTGTCAAATTTTACACTGTTCTTTGTGTCAGAGAAATTAAAATTGGATTATTTTTCATCTGAGCCGATTTCAAATATACTTGGCAGGAAGCAGCGTTGGAGAATAGGGATCCAAGTTTCTTCAAAAGATGCCAGTTGACCAATTTGGCCGGCGGTCATGTTGTATTTTGGTCAATTTTGGGGTGGGGGGTGTATCGATTCAAAAATGTCATTTAGGTCATGAGCTGAACCAAGTTTGCTCAAGGGAACTTGTTTGGCCAAATGGTTAGTTGACCATCTTGGATGACCTACAGTACAGATCATAGTTAGCTTTACTTTTTGATGAAGCAAAAACGAAACAAAAATGCATCTTTTTCACGTCAAAATCTCGTAGCGTTTCCAGGCGTGGCCAAACACCAAACGCATTTAATTTATTTTATAGGCGCGTCTAACGGAAAGTCTACCCCGTCCTACAATATGTTAAACGTATCATGAAATAGTTTAAACCCGTCACGGAAAAAGTCAAACGTGCAATCAAATGTATTCAGTAACGCTACAAAGATTTTTACTATGCGTCATTAAACATAAAGTGGAATCGGTCTATCGTCTGTCAAGGACCCGTACATGTAAATATAAATTGCAATTGGAGCCATATATGTGTTAAGTACATGCCTCGCATTTAGCTTTTTTTGTGGCTGTAAATGATAATTGTAGAAATGTCATCATCGTAATCGTCAATCGTAATTTTGTATAAAATGGATGTGTGTGAACTCCGCACCTGGGTATTCTTTACTGTGTATGAAGCTAGTGTGATGACTGTGCGTATATTTTAATAAATTTTCAATCCACAATTTCTTTTGAAATCTGGATGAATAAACCAAGATATTTTCTGAAATGGGTTTATTACAATATAGTCTAATTTAAGCCGACGTAATGGGCATAACTTTTTAGAACAATATATGCACCAGTTGCAGCTAGTGTTATGCCAAATTTGTCTTATAACGGAAAGGGAAGCGATTTACAAAATCTGCAAACCTGACATTCGGTTGTTTTCGATTTCGCTATTTCATACATAATATGTAACCGAAAATGTCCGCTTTTACATAGACATGCACATGCGTACATAGTTGTTTTACCCGTGCCTGGGGTGCATTCAGGACCGCGAAAAATGTTTTCCGTTATTAACTGAACACTGTACCGTGTAGAACGCGAACGGTCGCCGAACATTCGCCTTCCTGAATTCACTCCAGGAGTATCCGAGTACGTAACATTATTACCCGTTTTCGGCAACTGGTATCACCGTCTGATTGGTCGAGAATACACGCATATTTAATGAGATTTAGCAAAGATGGCGTCAACTGTTTAGAAAATAACATTTTTGTGTGTGCAATTCATCAATCTACGCACATTTCGTGTATGCCACAGACTAAAAAGTAGACAGATAACACGGAATAACGAAACTGCCAATCAGAAAGTGTGATGCCTATATATTTCACTGCTTCGGCATCTTAACTCAGGCTTATTACTGACAGTGCTTGAAGTTAGTTATCTCGAAAATTGTAAACACAGACACGCATCGATGATCGAGTTTATCGGATTGTTTATCTTCAACGTTGTTTTTACGCGACCAGGTGTAAATGAAATGGATATTATATATATATATATACACCTGTGCAAAAGTTAAGCACCACCCTATTTTTACGCACATGCGAGGGTATATTCATGTGCTATGAAGAAAGCAATAGCATAAACATTTATGTACCCATCCATCTTAGTGCAAGAGGTAATAATGCAACTAGAGGAATGCTGATTATGATGGTGGGGAAACACTATGTTTTTGTTTGAACTTGAAAACGAGGCCTGAATATGGTTACGTTGACACAACTGACAACTATTGCCCTACAGTTGACACACGTGGCTAGATTGTCATTAATGGTGTCTGAAAACGAAGTTTAACATCTGTGCACGAGTTTGAGACTGTCATTATTAATACCGGGTATATCCACCTTGTGCCTGGATGACGGCCTGGACACGACGTCTCATGCTGGTCACCAACCGACTGATACGCCATTGTGGTATTCGTTGCCATTCAAGATGGAGTGCGTCTGTTAATTCCTGTAGGTTCTGCACAGGAGGATCCCTCCTTCTCGCCATGTTTCCCAGAATGTCCCAGATATGCTCAATAGGGTTCATGTCAGGGCTCCTTGCTGGCCATGGTAGTGTTTCGATGGCATTCTGGCGGAGGTATTCATGCACAGCTCTAGCACGATGTGGTCGGGCGTTGTCATCCATGAATATAGGGTGGGTTCCAGGTGCATGATTTACAAAATGAGGGACCACAACTCTATCCAGTATGGAATCTTGATATCTTTGTCCATTTAGTGTTCCAGGTACAGTCAACAGATCCAGCTTACAATCAAATGAGATGCACCCCCATATCATAACGGAACCTCCACCAAATGGAACTTCTTCCATGATGTTACGTTGGTTGTACGCCGTGCGTCTGGACCTCCATACACGAGTTCGACCATCTGTGGCATGAAGCAGGAACCGACTTTCATCGGACCAGTGTACCCGTCTCCAGGATCTCATGTTCCAGTGTCTTCTTTCGTTGCACCACCTCAGACGCTCCTCTTTGTGGTGTGCAGTGAGGAGAGGACGTCTGACAGGTCTCCTAGCTTTCATGCCAGCAGCATACAGTCTCCTTTTGACGGTAGACATTGACACTCTATTGCGCGTTTCCCATTGCTGGCTGAGCACTCTGCTGTTGGTGAATGGAGATCTCCTAACAAGGCGTACTAGGGCTCGATCATCACGAGCAGTAGTCTTCTTCGGTCTTCCAGATCTAGGCCTGTCCTTCACCTCGTTAGTTTGCCCATGTTTTGCAATCAAACGACTGATTACAGTATGGTTAATGTTCAGCTGTCTGCCAATCTCTCTGCATGACATACCAGTGGTATGCATGCCTATGATTTGCCATTTCACACGATCACTTAACCTTCGTCTTGCCATAGCGGTTCACAATCAAGAACTAATTCTCTCTGTACAAATAAACCACGGTCATGAACACAAAATTCCTAATCTTGTCGCCTAAATCTGTATGTAATGTTCTACACCTCAAACTGGACTTTTACATAACTGAACACGTGTGCTGTTTCCCGCCATGCACGGACATCAAGCGGCGTGAAGTCATGCATGCATGTGCAATTCGTACTTGGAATTATGTCAGCTAACGCGGGGACAAAAAGTATGGCAGCCTAGTTGTACCATCATGTTTCTACGTTCTATTGTTTTTGCTGGTGCTTAACTTTTGCACAGGTGTATATATATATATATATATATATATATATATATATATATATATATTTTGTGTCTGCGGCTCTCTTGCGACAATCAATAACTTTCTCATTATCGGTGACATCACATTTACTAAAACAAGAATGATAATGCAGGTTACTGGGCCAATATTAGCCTAGTAACCTGCATCATCAGGGAAGTAGGCCCCAAATCTAAACCAATGAATTATCACATTTTACCCATTTGAACCTGAAATCCCAGAATTCCACTTTTACAGTCATTATATAAGTATGATGTTGAATATTTTGAAAGCAATTTCACTGGAAGCTGGCTTTCAGTCAAATTAGTTTCAAAATATTCACCAGAATTTTGACACATTCGTAACAAATTTATTATTTTCTCTTGTCGGTTGAAATTGTTAATGCAATAGTAGAAGTACTCCCTTGTTGGAGGCGATATTCCCACCCTGTATTATATTCATAGAATCACGATGACGTCATCACAATCAAATTTCCCATAATACCCTGGAATATACGCCATTTTCAGAGGGCTAATTTAACATTACGAGCAATGGGCCGTTAAACCTTAATTACATATTTCTTTAATATATTGCAAAATTCACTCATGATTTCATGTTTTCTGATACCTGACGGGGTTATTACAGATTCTCAGACACAGGATTTAATGGTTTGAACTTCATGGAAAATGTAAACAATGCGTTTGTATGGGCAGTCCTCTTTAGCATGTAGTAAGTTTGCCCCAACTTTAATGGCGGCCGATCTCAAGATGCCCGGATGTGTGAAACTATGAATAATGTGTTTGATTTCTGCGCTAAAGTCTGATGGCGGTGTATGACCATAACAGCCGCTGTCAGGTCATAGGGCCTAACAGTACATGTATATAGTATATTACTGGCTATATATTGTGCCGTATATTTTAAACCAAATATCACTCATCATGGCATTGGAAACGTGGAATCAGACACTGATAGTAATGGTGAGACGGCTAATGTGTGGGACAGTGAATCTTCTGATGATGACATGTTTGACGATGAGGAAGCCACCACTACTAGAAAGACTTGAAGATGAACTTGAAGCTGGTACATTACAGATTGAGTGAACTTCTCCAATCAGTGACAAAGAGTTTGCCCTGAAGTTTGGGATAGGTTGGTGCATTCACCATGATCATTTGTGCCGTTTGAATTTAATTAACTGTTAAAGTTTGTTCTATTGAATTAGCTCTAACTAACATGATTAGATATACCAATAACATACCAAGAGTTAGTAGTTAGTCACTGTTATAAGAATTGTACGGCCCTGTAGGTGGGGCTTAGAATACACCTTCCGTATCCTCTGCGTGTCGTATGAGGCGACTAAAGGAGGTATGGGTGAGGTAACCCTGACAGAAACCTCGAGTGCTGAAGACGGAGGTTCCAGGCTGCACGGCGCAGTCTAATAAACCATGGATCCACGCACTTAACGGTTACGATCATGTCGATAGTCACTTACAGGACTGGCGGTATGATCAGCGAACGAAAAGAAGAAGAAGAAGATAAGAATTGTACATTTTAGCAATTGACCCTTTAACACTCTAGCTGGTGAAAACATGTTCTGTGGTGGCCTTGAGAAATGTCCATATGCAGAACAAGAATTATTTTTTTACCGGGACTCAGTGAGTGGTCAAAACTGGCCTCTGAAATCAAATTGTCTTGAGAAATTACCGTTTGCAGGCCAAGAGAAGACTATTTTAAGATTTTACCACTGGAATAACTGGCTTGATAACCAAGCTAGTCATTACAGTTCTAAATGTTAAAAAATTGCCACGGCTTGCAAATGGGCATTTATTAACCCTTTAATGGTCAAATCAAATCAAATCCTCTGCAGTGTTTCTGAGAAATGCCCTTTTGGTGACTAAGAGAATACTATTTTTGAAAATTTATCACTGGAATGACTGCCTCCCAGAATACTCTTGATCAGCAAATTGACATTTTTTGAGACAATTGGAATTTTCTTGACCAAATTTACCCATTAAAGGGTTCAGCAGAAATTTGCATTTTGTTGACAAATATTGGACAGTAAAGGGTTGTAAAGCTGGAGCTTTACTTACCTTTAACTACCTTGTTCCGCTGTTCACAGTGGGGAAAAATTCTCAATCCTTGTTCCACTGAAGATCAAAGAAATGATGAAAACACCATACAACCTTTACCTACATACAGTAAATAAGTCAAACCAGGTCATTTTGGATTTGATTAAATTGTTTATTCATTCACTTTAAAGTTTAATGTCATTGTTATTGAATGCTAACATATTGATGTAATGCAGAGTTTGCTCAAACAATCACCAACACAGACATACCACCACTGATTACCAGCATGAGCAATATTATATAGGACCAAGATTAAGTTTACTTTACTGTTTGCTTTGAGATTTGTATTGTTATCGATGATCAATAACAATACAAGTCCAGTCTCTAGAAAAACAGTAAACTATCTTGGTCCTATATAATATTGCCCACGCTGGTGAGCAGCGGTGTTTTATGGTTATGCTACTGTCTGTGTTGATGGATGATGTTGCTGGTCACAGGTCATATATTACTGATAGTGGTCTTTCAAATTTTTGTCCTACTGTTCCAAATTTTGTATGTTTGTTTTTGCAACATTTGTTTGTGGTCTGGCTATGTTTCAACAGTAGCTGAAATAGAAAGTGAAACAAATATGATTACATCGGGAGTTATAAGCATTACATAATGGACCTTTCCAGTTTATCCATCAATCATGATGTCATAATCAACTACATGATGCATAAGGATGACAACATAATCAATGACATAATGAATGACGTAGATAGGTTCGTCAATCTTCACAGACACTTAATTGATGATGGACTATATGTATTCTATTTAACCCTTTAATGGACAAATTTGGTGAAGAAAATTTTAATATCCACTTATTGAATGTCCAATTAGAGGCCAAGAGAATGCAATTTTTGAAAATTTATGACAAATTACTGGCTCGGTCATTGAGCCAGTCATTTGTGGTGAATTTTCAAAAATTCTATTCTCTTGGCCTGTAAATAGACATTCCACAAGGCCATAACAGAGGCTAGTTTTGGTCGGCATGACCATTAAAGGGTTAATAAAAATGATGTCGAATATTTTAAAACTAATTTGACTGGGAGTTGTTGCTGTCATATCAACAGCTTACATGTATAGCTTTCAGGAATTTGAGATTCAGAGAGTGCAGAGATCGATCCCAATGCAGGTAAAGCTTGGGTGGAGTTTAGCTAGAGATGGGCGGGGCATAGCTAAAACTGGATTACTCCATTGGGCAAAACTATAAGTAAGACTGAGCGGTGGGAGTGAACACCTGACCTAGCGCTGTAACAGTAGCATGACAAAATAACATTCTATCTGTGTTGGTACAAGTACATTATGTAATAAATTATTAAAAAGTGTACCAACACAAATACTGATAGAATGCTACATGTATTTTGATATGATACTGGTGCACTGCCCGGTCAAGTGTTTGCTACCACCACTCAGTCTCATGCCACAATGATAAATTAGCTACTATAATCTCACTCTGTCTGAGTACAGCTTACATTGCTCATAGTGATATTCACTATACCACCACGTACCTCACCGATAATATTTGTTAGAATAAACCAGCACGATTATAATCATGCCAGTTTATTCATTCATTTTGTTGGGTGACATGCATGGTGGTACAGTGGTACCTGATAAGCATGCTGGATTATTCATTAATTTTTCTGGGTGGCATGCATGGTGGTTACAACTTCGGTGATGTGAAGTTTGAAAGAAAAAATTCTATGGAAACTAGTAAAAAAATATTTAAATTTCATAGACAACAAAACAGCCCGTAAGCCTATTTATACCTAGAAACGCCTCAGCTGCTCTCGGAGAGCATCTAGACTTCAAAGTTTTCCGGTGGAGAGTTGGTGTTTCCAGGTGAGTGACCGCTGAGGATAGTGAGTCGTGCATGTCAGGAGAGTGAAAGACTGATTCAAGTCAGACCACCAATGACCGATAGGAAAATATCTATTTGCAGAACAAGAGAAGACTGTTTTTGAAAATTTACGACTGGAATGACTGGCTCAGTTATCGAGACAGTCATTCCAGTGATAAATTTTCAAAAATAGCATTTTCTTGGTCTGCAAATAAATATTTCTCAACACCACTGCAGAAACTGGTTTTGGATGATATGAGCTGGGTTCTGCCATTCTGGTTGCTTAGTGGGGTGAACTGTCCCACTTCCTCAAGAAATCATGGGTCATTTTGACAAATGTTGGATTAAGTACATACATGGAAGATATCTATGTCCTAAAATCCATTAGGCCAATGAACCATGTGTGAAGGTAATGATTGGATGGTGTGAATTTTAGAGCACTAAATTGTGCAAGGGCCCTGCTTCTGCAAAACCCTGCATGAGTGTTAAAGTATTAAGTATATGATGTCATAATGAATTACATCATATGTAGGCTGACGTAGCTAAATCTGTTAAACTTTTAAGGGTCAGTTGTACGAATTGTATGTCTTTGCTATTTAGTAAACATTCTGTTGAATATTTAACAACAGACCCTTTCAAAAATATTCAACAGGTTAGCTGTATCTATAGTTACCATGAAATTTGGAATTCAGGGTTCAAAGTACATACTGATCCCAACACACGGTCGCAAAGCATCGATGGAGCCTACTTAGAGATGGCCGGGGCATAGCTAAATGTGCCATCCATTAGAAAATCTAAATTTCTGTTTTATCCTCATGCCAATTCCAGCTTTTGCTATATTTAATCCTTTCACCGACAGGTCCTGAAAACAATGTGACATGTTAAATGATGGTGGTAGCCTAATTTCTCAATAAAAAATTTCATTTTAGTATGATGACATTGATTTAATTACCTACCTACCTTTAAAATCTCCTCGAGTCCTTTCTTTATCTCCATGTTTTGAAAAAATTAGGATACATTTGTCTCCATCCATTCATCATGCTATCTCCTCCCAAACAATTGGGTGGAATTCAACCAAATTGGGTATGTGGGTTATCCATATGATTGTGGATTGGCTGACAACATTTATTTTATGTAGTCAGAGATTGGGGTCTTTCAGATTTATCTAGATTTCCCATAGTCCTGCCCACACTCTCGCACATCATCTCACACCCTCTCAATAGTTTTAAATTAAGCCAGATGAGCCACTACATTTAGATAGGACTAGTGATTACTAGATTCTACTATAGCCCTTCAAATCTTTGCAGGCCAAGGGAAGACTATTTTTTTAATTTTACCACTGAAATGACTGGCTCAATTATCGAGCCAGTCATTCTACTGGTAAATTTCCAAAAATAGTCGTCTTGCTCTGCTCACAACAGAGGAATTTTTTGACCACCTTGACCATTAAAGGGTTGACATGTCAAATTGTTACCATTGGGTCGGTCAGTTACAAGTTGTACTAGCCCTGGTCAATTTCTGCTAACCTCACGATCATGTTAATTTTAACCCCTGCTCTCACAGATCATTTCCCCTTATGACCTCCAGATTTTTCACAGCGATCCACGCCAGTCTCTGTGTAATGCAACTCCTCCGAAAGTTGTTAATGGAATTCAAACAAATGATGTAGGTTACTATGGAGTGCAAGAGGCCATTTTTATCTCAACTACGAAGTAAAATGAGCTATTGTGATACCATGCACGTCGCCCGGCGTCATCTAATTTGCGTTTAGCTCAACCTTTCTGTTTATATCTCATAAGGGCAAAAAGTTAAATCCGTCATTCAAAATGTCAAACCTGTAGTGTCAAAATTTCAACCCGTCAAGATAAAATTCAAGATGCATCTTGAGATTTTACCAAATGCGCTATATCTAAGTAAATCACTACGAGAAAATGACGAGAAAATGACACCATATAGACGCGTTTTAAACGTGCTTTAGGATGCATTTAAGTAAAGCTAACTATGATCTGTACTGTAGTTTTCATGAAAACAAATGCAGTACCGCTAAATGATCACGCCAAGATTTGTGAGATATGTTTAGGGACGAAGGGCCATTAAAGTCTGTTCAAGGGAAGGTGATACATCGAAACCCATGGCTGCCATGGATAAATCAAAATGTAGCGTGTTAGCCAGCCAAATTGGATCTTTTTATTTGATTGATTTTCAAGCCAAAATTGTTTTTATATATCTTTTTGGGTATGCTGATTTCAAATTTTCACATTGAAAACTGTTAAATAAACAGTTTGGGGGCCATCGTGGATCTATTTCTTGCTAAAGACTCCCATACTAAAGCAATACAAAATTTATAATGTCTTCTCGAGAACCACAGAATCAATTTCAATTATATTTGGCAGGATGCATCCTTAGGGCATAAAGATCCAGGTTTGTTCAAAGGAAGCCTCGGCCAATTTTGCCCGTGGCCATTTTGAATTTTTTTGGATTTTTAGAAACATCTTTAATCTTATCTGAAAACGCTTTAGAGCATTGATTCAAAACTCACTCTAGTGTAACAGCTGAACCAAGTTTCTTCAAGGGAACTTGATTGGCCAACTACTTCGGCTGCCATCTTGGATGACCTAGTTTTCGCAAAAATGACCTCATTAAACAGATCAGGCTGAAACTTGGGAGATATAATTAGGGGCTAA
The DNA here is from genome assembly GCA_034401795.1 of Chaetoderma sp. LZ-2023a. Lineage (NCBI taxonomy): Eukaryota > Metazoa > Mollusca > Caudofoveata > Chaetodermatida > Chaetodermatidae > Chaetoderma > Chaetoderma sp. LZ-2023a. The sequence goes on along the minus strand of CM067374.1, from coordinate 59,944,599 downwards.
GTGCCATTACACTTTGTCCATAGAAAGTTGATACATCAAAAAAACATGGCCGTAGTGGATCAATCAAAATTGAGCGTGTTTGGTGGCCATCTCAGATCTTTTTTTAATTTCTGAGAAAATCATATAAAAGGCTACTTCTTAACCACTGGGGCAATTTTAATAAAACTTACTAAGGCTCCTTGTTGGTGCATGCATTTTCATTTTTGGGTGATAACTCTGGATACATTGCATAGTTTTTAGCTTGACTTTACGAAGTAAAACGAGCCTTTATGTTACTCTGCACATCGTCTGGTGGCGACGGTGGTAGTGTTGTCATCCAATTTGTCTTTAGCTCAATGTTTCTGTTTATATCTCATGTTTGGTTAATCATACTGAACCAAACTGTGGACACATACTTCCTTATAATGACACAGCATCACACAGTGACCTTGGAGTAAAAAACCTGTCAACGGTCAAACCTTGGTAAAGACCTTTTTTCAATATTAACATTTTCCATTTAACTCAACTTTTCTGTTTATATCTCCGGTTTAGTTAATCATACTGGATCAAAACTTGGACACATGCATCTTTATAATGACACGGCACAACACACTGACCTTGGGGGTCAAAGGCTCAAAGGGCAAGGTCACTGTGACCATGGTAAAATCTTTTTTCAACATTAACATTTTCCATTTAGCTCAACTTAGCAGTTTATATCTGATCCTTGGTTAAGCATACTGGACCCAAACTTGGACACATGCTACCTTATAACGACAAGGCATAACGCAATAACGTTGGAGTCGAAGGTTAAGGTCAGTGTGACCCTGATAAAAACTGCTTTTTCAATATTAACATTTTAGAATTTATCTCAACTTAGCAGTTCATATTTCATCTTTGGTTTGATTATTGGTTGAGCATACTGGACCCAACCTTGGAGACACTTAATTATACTCCATCCAACTGTGGACACTTGCTAGTAAGAGGGGATGAGACAATTACTTTGAAGTCAAAAGGTCGGAAGTCATGGTCATTTATAAGTGTATTGATAAGCCTATTATATTTATTTTATGTTTGAAGTCACACTTCATAGTTCATTGCAAAATCGCAAAATCGAGCTTCACGGTGGCATTGCAACCACATTTCTGGTTCTGATTTGGCATGAAAAAACCTTGTGACCGGGGCTTATATACGCTTATCTTTTTGTGAAAGCTTATCTATATTTACTCTTCTCAAAACCATTTTCTGTGTGAATACCTTGTGATAATATCAATAGGGATTGCATTTTAACACGAACCATCACTATTCGTTAGCGTTATAGGTATGTGTTTATTCATCCTGGATGATAGCTCCACTTTTACGGGAGAGATCCGCATCAGAGTCTTTAGGCTATGATGGTTGGGAGAGTGACATTGATTGTAGGGGCAAAGCTCATGGTCATGTTGCATTGGCTGATGCGGGAGATAGATTTCAGCAAGCTCTGATTTTAATTCTTGTTTCAGTTTCTCATGTTCTACCAAACCAATTTCAACCATATTTTTGTATATTGTTTGTGTTTGAGTAGAATAAACATTTTGTGGTCAACATCACTGCCGGTAACAATAATATTTGAACATTTATTTCTACATATGAAATAATGTTCTACCACCATTCATGAATATCATGCTATGGTTCCCAGCGGAATTTTGTGATTTCATATTGAAACTAATTTTTGTATACTCTGTTGCTGCATTAGACAGCAGCAATGTATAGCAGCCTAAGTCTTATGCTACTCAACGAGATATGTCTTTATGTTGTAAATGGTCTGTTCAATCTGTTCTGTAGCGTTGAATGACATGAAAAGATTTACTACAGTAACTATAAACAGTAAATGCTCTACCGAAAGCCTTCAAATGTTATGTCAGAATTAACTTCATTTGTTTTGTTTTAGGAAGTCGAGAATCTAGTACGTTCCCATGGTGATGAACAGCGCCAACGTGTCTTGACACTTTCACGAGATCTGATAGATAACAGTATTCTGGCATCCGAAGTACAGCGTGACCTAGACATCTATCAAGGTCACTATGGAGATGTCGAGCAACAGGTAAACAAGTGCAAACACACTGTAGTTGCGTCGTAGGCATCTTAGTCAGAAATGGAAAAAAAATTGACAGGTAGATGACAGACAGACGACTGATTGATGGATGGACAGACAGACTTGTACTAGTTGTAAGTCGCAAGTAAAAAGTATAAGAAATAGACCAATTACTACTTCAATATATTGGGTACATTTCGATCATGGGACACTCATTTTCACAATCTGGATTCAAATGCTGAGAAGTTATGCCGTGATCACACAATTATGAACATTGCTGTTCTGTGGCATAGCTCAAGCTCTCCCGAAATGATCTTCAACAGACTTACCGGTAAGCTGAATCTTACACCTGCTTCACTATATTAGTTTTGGGGGTCACGGAAATTTAAAATCAAATATGGAAATTATATTTCTGGTCAGTGACTTGAATATGTATGCTGCCCTTGAAACAGACGGCTATTAATTTGAAGGCAATAGGTTAATAATAAAACTGGTTAGGTAACATCACAATCAAATGATGCGGGTCTGACATGAAAGGCTCAAAGTTAAAACAGTAAGCATCTGAATAGACCGTTCCAATTTTAGCTATGTCCCGCCCATCACTAGCTGAACTCTCTGACTATCAATTTCCAGAAAACTATACCGGTAAGTTGTTAAATATTTTGAAACTAATTTAACTGGACGCTGTTGCTGCCTATGGCAGCAACAGCGGCCAGTTAAATTAGTTTCAAAATATTCAACAGCATGTTTATTAAATAGTAGAGACATACAATTCGTACAACGTGTCGGACTATCAAGAGTTAAAGACGGGCCTAATAGAATCATTTATGACGTAATGATTATAGCAGCCATAGCGCCCAGGCAAATTAGTTTCAAAATATTTAACAGGATATTTATTAAATAGTAAAAGCATACAATTCGTACAACAACGCATAGTCCGTCTTCAACTATGCATTCGTGACATACTTATCTACATCATTCATGACGTCATAATGACATCATTGATTGTGATGTCATTCTATATGTCACGTAGTTGATTATGACGTCATATGATGGATGGATACAGTGGAAAGATCCATTATGAATATTGCTCTTCTGTGCCATAGCTCAAGCTCTACTGAAATAATCTTCAACAGACTTAAAGCTGAATATTGCACTCAGCTTCACCGTATTAGTTTTTGGGTTACGGACATTTTAAACCAAATATGGAAATTATATTTCTGGTCACTGACTTGTTCTTTATGCTGCCCTTGAAACAGAGGGCTATTAACCTTTTAACACTCATATCAGCAAAAAATGGCCTCTGCAGTGGTCTTGAGAAATGTCCTTTTTCAGACCAACAAAACATAATTTTTGAAAATTTACAACGAATCACTGGCTTGATAACCGAGGCAATCATTCCAGTGGTAAATTCTCAAAAATAGTCTTCTCTTGCTCTGCAAATTGACATTTTCTTTGAGAAACTGAAATTTTCTGAAAGAATTTAAGGCTTAAATGCTTAATAGGTGAATAATCAAACTTGGTAGCGGACATGACAGTGAGATGATCTAGGTCCAACACGAAAGTCTCAAATGTCTGACAGCAAGCATCTGAATTGTATATTCCTTTATGAATTTACAATTTAACTGTCTGCCTGCTGATTTTCTGCAAACTACACGTTCCATAGGGTCTAACCCTGGATATGCTGAATATTTTCAAAACAGTGATTAAAAGTTGTTGGTGGAGAAGCCACCAACAACTTTCAGTCAAATAGTTTTCAAAATATTCAACAGATCCAGAGTTATTGCACGTTAAAATTTTTGTCTGGTGGCTTGCAGCAGCAGCGAGACAGTTAATAAACATTCTGTTGAATATTTTGATTTAAATTCATTTCAAAATATTCAACAGCTTACATGTACATGGGCTTATTATACAGTTACATTGAAATTGAGACGCTTGGAATTCAAGGGTCAAAGAGATAAAATCGATTCATACGCTCATACAAAAATGAGTGTAGAATAGTTAGAAATGTATGCCTCTATTCAAGCTCTACTGAAAAGGAGGGTTCCAGTTTCTTATTCAATCATATGACGTCATAATGAACAACGTGATGTATTGTCAGAATATACTACGTTATTAATGACGTAGATAAGTTTGTCACGAATGCATAATTGATGACGTACATTGTTGTACGAATTGTATGTCTGCATTTCATAAAACATGCGCTCTTGAATATTTTGAAACTAATTTGACTGGGCGCTGTTGCTGCCATGGGCACTCAGTCAAACTAGTGTCAATATGTTGAACAGCTTACTGTAAAGTTTTCTGGAAATTGTTAGTCAAGGAGTTCATGGATCGATCGATCCCAACACAGGCGATGTATGGGTGGAGCTTGGCTAAAGATAGGTGGGTCATGTCTAAAACTGTATTCCTCCATGACCTTCACCAGCCTAGGCCTGTAGCTTACACTTAGTAACTCAAAGTACCATACTTTTCTGCGCTGACAGGGTCAAGGTTGTGGCAGCATGATTATTGAATTTAACCCTTTAGCACTCATCAGCCAAAAATGGCTTCTGCAGTGGTCTTGAGAACTGCCCATTTGCAGACCAAGGGAAGACTATTTTTGAAAATTTACCACTGGAATGACTGCCTCAATAACCGAGCCAGTCATTGCAGTGGTACATTTTCAAAAATAGGCTTCTCTTGGTCTACAAATGCACATTTTCTATGAGAAAATCGGAATTTGTTAAAACAAATTTGAGGGTTAAAATGTTAACCAGATAAAAATAATTATCCTGCTACATTTCTTCATCAGGCAGAGGAACATATATCACAGATGACCTATAATGTGGAGGCAGCGCAGTCATTGGAACGTCGCATGTTAAATATGTCACAATGGATGTCAGATGTGATGCAAGCCATCCAGTCACGTCTTGATGCAGATATTCTAGCCGGCGATGTTCCTGAAGAATACCAGGTGCGCATCACTAAATACTAAGAGAAATTCGAGATAGCAGATCCTTACCCTAACGTTTTTGTCACATTTTATAAAAATTTAGGATTTTCCAGATTTGGCAGGTAACAACCACAATTGTGGAATCCTAGTGTAGGGTCACAACCTTTCTTATGTTATTTGACACAAATTGGAATAGTAGTTTCCGAGATATCCATTGATATTTAGTCTGGATTATGGACTATCAATTTCCAGAAAACTATACAGTAAGTTGTTGAATATTTGGAAACTAATTTTACTGGGTGTTGTTGCTGCCTAAGGCAGCAACAGCACCCAGTCAAATTAGTTTCAAAATATTCAACAGCATGTTTATTAAATAGCAAAGAATTACAAAGGCATAAAATTCATACGTGTCAGACTATTTGAGATTTAATGACGGTCTAGATGTAATGATTGTGACATCATCATACACACGCTGAGATGATTATGATGTCATACGAGGTCAGATGATGGATGGATACTCTGGAAAGGTGAATTGAGACAAATCGGATGAGTAGTCTTTGAGCTATATATTGCTATACGTTGTGAAAATAAAATGAAAAGTGCATCGACGTCATTTTCACCTTGCACTACATTAACCGCTTACCAGTGATGATTGGTTAAAAAAATTAACAGTTCTACTTAGTGAATGTCTATTTACAGGCCAAGAGAAAGACTGTTTTTGTAAACTTACTACTAGAATGACTGGCTTGGTTATCGAGCTCATCATTTCAGTGGTAAATTTTCAATTATAGTCTTCTCTTGGCCTGCAAATGGACATTCCTCAAGATCACTTCCGAGACCAGATTTTGCGAGCCTGACCATTAAAGGGTTCAAAATCTGGCTTCACATGCACCATGAGAATTATCATGAAATAGTCCATTAAACCTTTCATTGACCTACGCTCGTAGAAGTATATTCTTTACAATATACAGCTTAGTCTGTTAAATTTGTTTAATTACTTTGACTTGAAGTTGTCGCTTCCAGTCAAATTAATTTCAAAATATTCAACAGTTTTCTTGTATGAGATATGGGAAATTCATCAGTGAAAGGGTTAAGGAAAAATAAAAAATAAGGAAAATTTGAGATTTAATTATGCATAAGAATGTATATGTACTTGTAATTTGTGTTTACCTTGTTCTGTTTGCAGTCATTGAAAGATGAATTTACACAGCATGAAGAGTTACTGCGAGAACTTGAAAACCATGTACAGGACTATCGTAATGAGCAGAAAATAGAGGCTGCGGACAGGCTTGAACAACAGACTCAGTTACTAAAGGTATTATTTTTTTAAAAGCTTGTAAGATGCTTAGTTGTCCTGACACTAACGGTAAGTGGCCATCGAGTCTGGATGCCAATGCATCGTTATATTGATGACATCTTCATGATTTGGACCTCCGGCCTGGGATCACTGAATCAGTTCATCTACATGATGAACAATTCACATCAGTCAATCAAATTCACGGCCAAAAAATCCCAAGTGTCAATCAACTTTTTAGACACCAAAGTATTTTATATTACCCTATAGAAACATAGGATTTGATCTTTACACTAAAGCAACCGACACACATGGTTACCTACATTTCGCCTCAGCACATCCAGATTCTACTAAAAAAGCCAACCCCTATGGCCAACTCTTAAGAATCAAGAGAATTTGTAGTAGAAACGAAGACTTCCTCAAACATACCCATGACGTAATGCACTATTATATCATACGCGGATATCCAGAAAAAGATCTGGAAACCTGTCTCAACAAAACTCTTGAAAAAACAAGGAAAAACAAACCTCAACTCGCATCCTATGCATCATGGATTTCCACCCACATGGCAAACTAGCTAAAAATGTCATCCTTTTTCTCACTGGGACCAACTACAGAGCAGCCCAAAATGTCGGGCAACATTCCAGGAACCGACATTATTCAGTCATAGAAGGAACCCTTCCTTCAAAGACACATTAGTAATGGCCAAATTCACAGATGCAAAAACCTTTGGCATCCAAGGCAGAAACATTACCAGCCCGGTCATTCCATGCAACAAACACAATTGAGCATTCTGTCAAAAAACGGACAAAAAAAACACATTCAAATGCTCACACACAGGGCTCAACTATCACACCAAAACAAAAATGTTTTGTAATACTACAAATGTGGTTTATTTACTCACTTGTAACACATATTCTAAACAATACATTGGTGAAACCAAACGAGAATTTCAGATACGTATTAAAGAACATTTAAGGGACATTAAGAACAAAAAAGACACACTAGTAGCCATTCACTTTAACCTCCCAAACCACAACATCCCTTCAGTCAAATACAGCATCATTGAAGTGCTTCATCATAATCCTGATACACCGGAAGCCATGTCTATCTGCAAGGAACGTGAGAAATTCTGGATCCACCAATACATAGCATGGACCCAATTGGGATTAATCACGCTGATTGGTGACATTGTCTACCTGAAAGTAGTATAATAAATACATTAATCAGTTACTAAAGGTAATCTACCATTGTGGGTAGTAGCATAGCCTGGATATACACCACTGTGTGGCAGAACTTGTGGCATTGCTCAAGTTTTTAACAATTACATACTAATAATAACTTAAACCTGGTGCTCCTATTAAAGAGGAGGATTATCCTGAAATTTAAGTCGATTAATAACATGGAAGGTTTTATGTCCCGTGATAGATGAATTGATGACTAGTGATATGAGTGAATATATAGGGACAATTTATAGTCGAGAACATTCAACAAGATCAAGTACTACAACTTTTTAACAATTCATAGTTTCGCACGTCCGGTCATCTTGAGGTAGGCCGCCATTGAAGTTGAGGCAAACGTACTACATGCTAAAGAGGACTGCCCATAGCAACGCATTGTTTACATTTTCCACGAAGCTCAAAACATTAAATCCTGTATCTGAGAACCTGTAATAACCCCTCCATGTATCAGAAAACGTAAAATCATGAGTGAATTTTGCAAGATAATAAAGAAAATGTAATTAAGATTTTACGGCCCATTGCTCATAATGTTAAATTAGCCCCTCCAAAAATGGTGTCGCTCCCAGGGTATTTTGGGGAATTTGATTGTGATGACATAATCGCGATTCTATGAATATAGATCTTATAGTCCAGATACAACACATTCTTTTTCATATAAAGACAATCCTGTGGAATATTTTGAAACTAATTTGACTTGGAGTTGTTGCTGCCTATGCTAGTAAACGGTTCCAGTCATATAGTTGCAAAATGGCATGTTTCCTGTACAATTGTTTGAAATTGAAATACTGGCGTTTTAAGGATGAAAGAGATAGGGCAGGTTGTCTTTCAAGCCATTCACTCTATACATCATGCTATTCAACAAGTCATTCTGTCCATTTTGCAGCGACATTTCGCAGAGGTTCAGGTACGATTCTATCGTTTTCAACAGCCAACAGATTTTGAGCCAAAGTTGAACTATGTCAAGCGTGGACTAGATGAGATTACTAGTCGTATTGAGATATTGGACCTCGGTGTGGCCAGCGGTGATGTGGATTCACTGCAAAACCAACTTGATAACTGTTTGGTAAGAGATAATCATGTATCACATAGTACATAATACCATGACAAACACTGATGTGTTTTCATTTCTAATGCAGGTAGCTGCTAGGCTATTATGCCTGTCGAGAAACCCTATAAAAATTAACCATAATCTGAAGTGCAATACGGCTATAAGGGCCAAAATCTGATATGGCAGATAGCCTGGCACGATACTTATAATCTTCAATTACAATCTGAATGCATTATTATGATTGATGGTAATTTTGAAAATGGTATTGTTGAAAGGAATTGCAGTCTAAGACAGCAATACCCTTTAGCAACGCGATTCTCAGAAGAATAAATGCCAACTAATTATTATACAGAGGACAGTTGAATAATGAAACTTCAGCCATATGAGGTTTGAAAGAATATTAATCCTTTACTGGTTAAGCTGTCCCAATTCAGCCTCTGTGAAATGTACATTTACAGGCCAAAATAAGACTATTTTTGAAAATTTATTACTGGAATTCCTTGGGCGATGACTGAGTTAGTCATTCCAGTGTTAAATTATCAAAAATGTGTCTTCTCACGATCTACAAATGTACATTTAATAAGGAAATATTTAGAATTTCTTGACCAAATTTGAATTGTTAAATTGATAAATAAATAAACAAACATGCTATCTGTATTGTTGTATGTTTTCAGAAACTCTACAAACAAATGAGTGAGTTAAAATCACAGGTCGAAGATGTTATTAAAACCGGACGCACTGTTGTCGAGAAAAGGCAAGCAGACTTTCCAGAGGCACTTGGTAAACAGTTGGATGCTCTCAAGTTACAGTATAATCAACTAGGTGCACAGGTTGGTATGAAAACAGATGGCTAGATCATCATTAGCATCATAAATTATGTTACTGTTGTCCCTAGACATTGTCAATGAGGCACATGTATTATGTTGTGTGCATGTGTGTCCGTGTATGAATGCAAGCATTTATTTGTCCAGATTGCGCTTCCAGCGCAAAGCTTGACAATGCTTGTGTGTATTCATGTTCATGTGGTATTGCAATACCAGAGACAAGAATTCCATTCAGATTGTGCTATAGTAAAATTCTACAAATTGTTACATGAACACATGTACTTCCAGAAAATCCCTCTTCATCTATTTTCACCGGAATTATCTCCTTGAAAGAGCTTTAATTTGTAAAAATGTGTTTTCCCTGTATATCTTTGGATATGTATAGCAGCTGACTGCACTTCAATTTAGCTAACCTCTGACCATCGCTGAACTTATCTTAACCACCGCCACTCATCATCATCACTGCCATCGTCATCGCCACCACTGCCTCTGCCATCATCACCACCACCAGCACCTCTACCATCATCATCACCATGATCAGCATCTCCACCACCATCCCCACCATCACCACCATCATCATCATCAATTATCATCATCATCATCATTCATCATCGCAGCCATCATCATCATCACCTCGTCGTCATTGCAACCACCATCATCATGATCATCAGCAGCATCTTCATCATCATCACAACCATCATCATCATCATCATCATCATCATCATCATCATCATCATCATTCATCATCATCGCAATCACCACCATCGCGATCATCAGTGGCTGCATGTAAGCCTGTGGTCAGAGTTTAGAGTTTTCTTATCCTCTATTCCTTACTTGATTTCAGATTACTAAATTTAAGAACAATATCGAGAAAGTTCTGAGACTGGCAAAGAAAATACGTAAAGAGCTTACAGCAATGCAAGAGTTTCTTGCTCGATGCGAAGGGGAAATAACCCTTCGAGAAGTGTCAGAAATGAAAAACGTGGATGAGGAAACTAAAGTTTTGAAGGTAAGTTATTGGCACCATGTCTGACTCCTATTGGTTAATGTTGGGAAAAGCTGGAATGGAGGAATCCTGGTTTTGCTATGCCCCACCCATCTCTAGCTCAGCTTCACCCACACTTCACCTGTGTTGGGATCGATCGTTCCTTGAACTCCCTGATTATCAATTTCCAGAAAACTATATGGGTAAGATGTTGAATATTTTGGAACTAATTTGACTGGGTGCTGTTGCAGCAACAGTTCCCAGTCAAATTAGTTTCAAAATATTCAACAGCATCTTTATTAAATAGTAAAGACCAAGAACTTGTACAACAATGCTTAGTCTGTCATCGATTAAGAAATCGTGACAAACTTATCTAAGTCATTCATGATGTAATTGATTATGATGTCATCCTACCCATCACATAGTTTATTATGACATCATATGATTGATGGATAAACTGGATTCCTCCATTGTTATAACAACTATGTAGCATTGATCATGTCGTTCAACAATTTAATGCTCAAATTAGATCAAGATAATTTCACTTTTCTCTTAGAAAATATCCATTTGCCTACAATGTGGATAGGCAATGTTGTGCTTCTGATTTAGTATGTCGTAGCTCACTTCGTCAGATTTCTTGGATTTTATTGTCAATTTAGCAATTATTTTGAAAACTGGTCAAGTCATAGAATGATTTGCCACCAAACTTTTGGATGCAAAGTTAGCCTGGCACATCTTATAATAGTACTGTTCAAAATCATCATTATAAATTTCTCAGTTATAAACTGCTTTAATATTTGATTTATATCTTTTTTAAATAGAATATTGAAGAGGATCTATTCAAGCGTGAATCGTTACTAACTTCTTCGGGAGACCATCTCGCACAGTTGAAGCTGATTTCTGAAGCTGAGGCGACAGAGGCGACATCACCGGGAGACACAAGTGGTGACTCGGAATCCGAGAACACTTCACTGACTAGTCACCATGAAACATGGCTGGATGCTCTGACATCACAATGGCAGGATTTGGTGCGAAGGATCGCGGAAAGAAAAACGGCGCTTCAAGTGAGTAGTTTTAATCCTTAAACACTCAAGCCGGCCAAAAATTACCAAAGCCGTACCAAAACAGCTTCTGCCGTGGTCGTGAAAAGTGTCCATTAGAGAGGACTATTTTTCGAAATTTACCACTGGAATTAGTGGATTGATAACCGAGCCAGTCATTGTAGCGATAAATTTTCAAAACTTCTATTAGCCTGTAAATGGACTTTCAGTGGGCGGATATTTAAATTTTCTTGAACAAATTTGACCATTGAAGGGTTAAAAAAATATCTTGGTCTGCAAATAGACATTTTTAATGAGAAAATCTTGAACAAATTTGATGATTAAACCTTGAGTAGTCAAGCCGGCCCAAACCAGTGTCTGCAATGCTCTTGAGGAGTGTCCATTTACAGGCCAAGAGAACACTATCTTTGAAAATTTACCACCGGAACACATGGGCCGATAACCGAGCCAGTCATTCCAGTAAAACATTTTTTTTAATTATCTTCTAATGACCTGTAAATGGACATTCAATAAGCAGATATTTGAATTTACTTGACCAAATTTGACCATTAAAGCATTAGTCATGTAATAAATATATATCTAGAGTATCAGTGTTTAGCGCTTAATTCTCAGAAACCATCATTTCAATGTAAGAAATATTCTACTCAAGATAAAGAAATATTCTGTTGAGTATTTTGAGAGTAATTTAACTGGAAGCTATGGTTACCTTTGGGAGCAGCAGATTCTCATCAAATTACTGTTAAAATGTTCAACACTTTACCTGTATGATTGAGATTCTGAGACATGTCAGGATTTACATGGTTAACCACTTTATTCGTGAAATCCCGCTTCATCTGTTTCAAGACAACCTATATCTGGCTATTTAATAATACTTAGAGGGTTCAGGCTTCTGTAGTTTTCTTGTGTAATGTCTATTTGCATACCATGAGAACTATTTTTGAAAGCTTACCACTGGAATGACTGCTTTGATAACTGAGCCAGTCACTTCAGTAATAAATCTTTAAAAGTAAAATCATCTCGGATCGGCAAATGGACATTTTCTATGAGAAAATTGAAATTTTCTGGAACAAATTTGAGGCTGAATGGGTTAATACATATAAATTTGCATCCCACATACAGTCAAACCTGCCGATCACGGACACATGCTTTCTGTACTGCTTCCTTATATCAGGTGGTCACCCAAAACTATTTACAATGTGTTATACTAACCCTTCAATGGTCAAGCCGGCCAATATGGCCTCTGCAACAGTTGCAAGCTAATGTCCATTTGCAGGCAAAGAGGAAGATTTATCATTGGAATGACTGGCTCGATGTTTGACCTAGTCATTCCAGTGATAAATCTGCAAAAATTCTCTTCGATTTACCTGCATATTGACATTAGTTTAGCCAAAAGGCCTTTTTTCTTGACAAACCTTGAACATTAAATGGTTAGGTAACGACCTATCTTTGATGAGCGCAGTCTACTGATCCAGTTTCCACTATTTACTCTTGTTATCCATTAACCCTTTGACAGTCATGCTCACCAAAAACAGTCTTGAGAAATGTCCATTTGCGGGCCAAGAGAAGGCTACTTTTTACAATTTACCACTGGAATGACAGGCTCGATATTTGAGCCAGTCCTTCCTGCCGTAAATTGTCAAAAGTAGTCTTCCTTTAGCCGACAATTTGGCATTTACTCTGAGAAAATTTAACATTAAAAAAATAAATTGTCTGCATAAAGGATTAAATGCAATCTCCGCTTTTCACTTCAAGAGTATACTTACCTCCCTAATACTCTTTGATATTGCTAAATATCGGCTTTCACTTAATAAAACACTCAGATTTAAAAAGAAAGGTGCCCCTTATGGGCAGGTAGTCAGAAGTCAGTCAGGCGGATGCCAGCCCCACCACCGCGCATGCGCCGACTAGGACTTCCTCTTTGCTAATTTATTGGCAGAGGGGTCACACATGTTTCATGCTTAAGGCTTTTCTGAGCTGTTTAATCGTTTAATTAATGTATTAGAAGTGTTTTATTGTCCTGGAGTGATGGCAGATCGGATTATTTCGCCGGAGGAGCGCCCAGGACCTAACCATCAGGTGACTTCTAGTATATTTTAGCGAGTTTATCCCGTTGTAATGTGTTTCCGGGACTCAGGTTTATCATGATAAGCGCCTAAAATAATTAGTTTATTTCAAAATGGCGCTATGAAATGCTAATCTCTCTTTGTGTTTATGTCCACAGGTCTCTACCTTCGGTTGTTTAGGACATCACATTATCAGAGTGTTGGTTTTTCTCTCCACCAAGGTTCCATTTCCTACTAACATTGTTAGGTTTTCCCAAAAAACCCAAAAATTATGCCCAGTGAGTTGGAGGCCTCGGATGAAGGTCTTCTCACTTTGCCCTCTTGGTCCGCTTCCTTCCCTCTAAGGAGGAGAGAGTTAAGAGGTCATAATGTTGGTGGAGCGTCCGGTACATCAGATCAGATGGTTTGTCTATGCTAAAGACTCGGGTACTCTAGTTATGATATGAGGCTTTTCAATTATATTTGAAAATATTTATAAAATCTTACTGCCATTTATCACTGATTATCTGATGTTTGTATAGTCTGTATAAACTATCCTGTCTAGTTAGGATGTTCTGGATATGATTACAATTCGTCCTTACACCTGGAGGTTTTGTTTCGGATCGATTTAACTTCTTATTCTTGAAGTTATGACGTCATAATCAGCCTTGCGCCTTACTGTCAGTTATAAGTTTTGTCCAACGCTGATTTATTATTATTAGCTTGGGTCTTTATGGCCCCTTCCTCCTTGTTTATTTCGTGTTGAGTTTTAATTCAATATCTGTAATACTCATTGTCTTCGTCCTCTGGTGTGTTTCAGATGCCTGGTTGTCCTTCATGTGGTAGGATGGATAAGTTCTTCCCCCATTTATGCTTCCAGTGCAGCCCATGTGGGCCATTGCTTAAATGTGAGATCTGTAAAAAGTGTGGGGGGGGGAGCGAATGTCTGAATTTCTATCATTGCAGACCAGGGAGAAGGCTCCAGAGGAGGAGAGGAAACTTAAGAAAGAGGCTTGTGGTAAGAAGGGTAAGAGGAAGGCCTCGTCCGCTATGGATATGGAGGCCTGCCGTATTGAGATGATGGGAGAGATGAAGAGGACAATTAAAGATTTGGTCCCAGAATTGCTTCGTGGCATGATTCCTGGTCCAAATCTTTCGTTGTCCTCTTCATCTGCTCCGGAGCAGATAATCCCCACCTCTGAATCGGTACTATTTAGGGTGAAATCCATGGTAAGAACTCTGGCAGCAGGCTTGCCGCGCCGGTTGTTCGTGGCCAGGTGTCGCTGGAACCTACCTGCTTATCAGGCCAGGATTATCCGCACCCTGCAGGTACCAGTTCCTCCTATGGTACCTCTCCTGGCCAGTCCGGGTTAGCATTCTTTGCTAACCTGGAGTCTAATCTTTCTGGCCAGGAAGAAGAGGATTATCTACTGGGTTTTCCTTCTGGCGCCGTGGCCATGGACATTGACGTACGTGCACCCCTCGCGGGGAACACGGGCGACATTGTCCACGGTACTACTCACGCAGGAGTAGCGTTCACGGCGCAAAAGGTAGCCCGGGCTGGTTCTGATGGCCAGTTTTACCGCATACCTCGGCTTGCCGATGGTGTAGCAGGTGCTGGCCAGGGCCGTGGTGTGGCGAAATTTTCCCCACGCAATACCACAGCGCCTGCTCCTGGTCAAGCCAGTCAGTTTGGCATGCCTGTTCTTTCAGGCCCGCATGCTTTCTCTGGCTTGCCAGGCATATCAGTTCCACCAGCCACGTACACACCTGTGATTGCTCAGGAGGATGACGAAGGCCCTCGTCTTGTAGAGCATTCACAGGTGGCCACGGAGGAAGACTGGTCTGACGCTTGTCAGTGGCTAATCAACGTCAGGCCAGATCTTGCCGCGGATCAGTCGGCCAGTCAACAGGACCAGCGCCCGTGGCTGGCAGGAAAGCCGGCTGTTACCGCTATGCCATCTTTGTCGTTAGCTGATCATATTGTTGATATGTTCACTGCGGCGGAGACGTCCATTAAGGCACATGGACGTTTAGCGAAGGCCTCCCGCGAAGTGGCAAAGCGGTGCCATATTACAGCTGATCAATATCAGCTATGCGGTGTAGTACCGAAGCCAAGCATGGATGACCGTGCTGTGCTGGGTGAAGATACGCGGCCAGGTTCCCGGTCTGACACGGGAGCACTGTGTTCGAACGTTTTGCGTTCGGCTAACACCGCGTTACGTGATGTGGAAGAGAGTTCGAGGGCATCTATTTCGGCGCTTTCGCATGTCTCACAGTTGTTACAAGGGGTAGTAACGGCATCCGCATTACGTCAGCCTAGTCCGGTGACTGTCCAGAGAGCCATCCAAGATGGAATTAACTTGGCTTTGGACTGTTTAACCCGGTCTGTAACCAGGAGTGTCCGGGCGAGGCGCACGTTTGCTCTTGATAACTTGTGCCGGTCCCAGGATTTGTATAATAGGCTGCTGCATACGCCTATGACAGGTCCTGGTCTTTTTGGAGGTGAGGGATGTAAGCATCTCCAGGAGACGGTTACCCTGGTCAATAACCAGAGGGCATTATGTGAGCAATTTGAAGTGCTCTGTAGAGAGCGCGTTCGCGTAGCTCCCCCTGTGTATCATCCCCTGCAGGCTCGGGGTGGCCAGGTCAGAGGCCAGCCACCGGCGCAGTGTCGGCAACGGCCGCGTGCGCTTCGGCCAGCAGCGAGGGGGCCGCAGACTCCTCCGGCGCAGCCAGCCAGGCAGCCGCCCGTGCACCGTGGTGCGCGCGGTGCGGGCCATGGTGCGCGAGGATCTGGTCGTGGTAATCGTACCTGACAGGGTGATTACCACGGTAAGAGCTACCCCAGTGCATCTGCACCAGGAGACAGTGCCACTCTTGTGCTTCTTATGTCCACCTCTCTCCCTAGGTGGACCAGTGGGAGGCCGATTGGCCAACCACATGCAAGAGTGGGAACAGTTGACTCAGGACTGTTTAGTCTTGCGATGGCTTTCAGTCGGGTACCATCCCGACTGGATAGCAGGCCCACCATCACGAGTGTCTCTGGTGCCGGTCTGGACTCAAATTCCAAGAGATTCAGATCAGCGGTTCTGTATAGAGGAGGAAATAAATTCCCTCATACTCAAGGAAGCAATTCAGCCGGCGCAAAATTGCCCGGGCTTCTATTCAACCGTGTTCTTGGTAACGAAAAGCACTGGCGGGTAGAGACCAATTCTCAACCTCAAGCCATTGAACAAGTTCATAGACACACCCAGTTTCAAGATGGAAACTGTGAGATCGGTGTTGGCAGGGTTGGAGAAAGGAATGTGGACAGCTTCAATAGATTTGAAAGATGCTTATTTCCACATTCCAATAGAATAGCGAGGAGTTTCCGTCGCTTCCTGAGATTTGCATTCCAGGGCAGACAGTGGGAATTCAGGGTGTTACCCTTCGGAATTTCTACGGCTCCTCGGGTCTTCACCAGGGTGGTTCTTGCGATAACAGCATACCTCCGCAGGAGAAGCATAGCAGTCCACACATACATAGACGACTGGCTGTTAAAAGCACACAACCAGGAAAGTTTATCAGCAAATCTGGAGATAGTTTTGAAAACTCTCACAGATTTAGGCTGGATAATAAATTTTCAAAAATCAGAGCTGACTCCATCCCAGAAGTTTGTTTGCCTGGGAATGTTCTTCAATCTGGAGATAGGATATGTTTATCCTACTCAGGAGAGGGTACAGATACTCATCTCAGTAATACAATCAGTGTGCAACAGTCGTCATGTCTTGGCACGGGTTTATCTGAGAATGCTGGGATTGATGGTTTCTTTGGAACCAGTCATTCTTCAGGCGGCCTTACGCAGGCGGCCAAACCAGTTATTTCTCATGACACAATGGACCCAGAGTACAGGTTATTTCTCATGACACAATGGACCCAGAGTACAGGTTCACTGGACTCGAGCGTGTCAGTGTTGGAGCCTCTAGTTCATCACCTTCAATGGTGGTTGGAGACAGAGAATCTCCTGGCAGGGGTGATGTTAACCCCTCCTCACCCTCAGTTAACGATGATTAAGGTGGGGAGCTTGCCTGGAAGAGTCCACGAAATCAGGGCTTTGGAATCTGGAACAGTCAAAGGAACATATCAATCTACTGGAATTACGAGCAGTAGTCCTGGGCCTGGAACATTTCTCACAGAAAGTTCAGGGCAAGAGTGTTCTAATTCGATCAGACAACTCAACAGGAGTGACTTACATAAACCGCCAGGGCGGAACGAAGTCACCCAGTCTCTGTATGATGACTTGGAAACTGCTTTGTTGGTGCCTATATTCCGGGAAGGTTAAATCTGTTAGCAGATTCATTGAGCCGAAGGATGAGTGTTTTACCTACGGAATGGCAACTAAATCAATGTGTGGCGGATCGTCTGTTCGACCACTGGGGGAAACCCAACATAGATTTTTTCGAAGAAGAATGCGAAGATGACGACGTACGTCTCTCCAATTCCAGATCCAAGCGCTTTCGCAACAGATGCGTTAGCTATCAGCTGGGTGGGAATGTATGCATACGCATTCCCTCCAGAAATCCTGATTCCAAAAATTCTTCAGAAAATCAGACAGATGGAGTGCCAAGTGCTTCTGATCGCCCCAAATTGGCCAAGCCGATCATGGTATACGGATCTGCTGGACCTTCTGGTCTGCAATCCGGTTCCTCTGCCTCTGATGAACAATATTATCTTCCAGGACAAGAACCGTCACAACAATCCGTCAATGTTCCAATTGACTGCGTGGATGTTGTCAAGGAATCTAGAATTAAGGAGGGCTTTTCTGAGCAAGCAGCCATGTTCATGGCTAAAGCCAGGAAGGGGTCAACCTCCAGAGCATATAATTATAAAATCAACAGATTTGCAGAATGGTGCTCAAAAAGATGTATTAATCCAATGGATTCATGTATTCAGGTAGTAGCCGATTTCCTCTGTCACCTGTATGATGCCTATAGCCTCAAGCCTAACTCTATTGCTGGCTATAAGTCAGCTTTAATGACAGTTATCCCTTGCTTGGCTAATAGGGGAAGTGATGAAGTAAATACATTAAATACTTTAATCAAAGGCATGGGCAATCTAAGACCAAGGAATCCCCCAGTGATTCCGTCTTGGAGTTTATCACTAGTGCTTCAGGTGCTAGCTGATAGGCCGTTAGAACCACTAAGCTCCATTTCTATGAAAATGTTGACGCTTAAAACTGTATTTTTAATTGCTGCGCCCTCGGCTAGGCGTAGGAGTGAGATTCATGCCTTGTCAGCCGAGGCAGACCGTTTTGTGGTTACAGGGGAAGGCCTTAGGCTTCTACCCAGGATAAATTTCATGGCGAAAAAACAGTCTGAAATATCCGGGTCAACCGATAATTTTACCAGCTTTGACTAGGTTTGATCCTAATTCAAAACTATGGTGTCCAGTCCGAGCATTAATCCGGTACAAACAACGTACTCAAGATTGGCGGACGGACCCAACAGCGTTATGGTTGTCATATATTGAGCCCCTTGGCAGGGCGTCAAAGGACACCATTTCCAGGTGGATTGTAGAGTGTATTCAATTTTGCCATAAATCCGCCACAGGTAAACAAGTTGACATGGCCAGGGCTCACAGTGTCCGGGGTGTAGTGGCTTCCACTGCCCTATTTAATGGGGTACCTGTGGATGACATTATGTCAGTAGCTCAGTGGCACTGTGAGTCAAGTTTTACCGACCATTATCTCCGTGACACCTCGAATCCTCTCGCCTTATCGATTTTGAAAAGCTAATCTAGGTGTACATATTTTGATAAGGTATCCTCATTTTTTATATATTTCACATTTAATCAATGGAAACATCTACTTTATGGGTTGCATCAGTCTTCACCAATGGGGAGATGATGACAGCGCCAATCTTCCACAAGGTCAGTCTTGTGTGTGTTGTCCATGGTTTTTTGTAATGTCACGTGAGCCTTCGTTATTAATATGGTGATGGTACGTGTTTTATTTGGTTCATTATTGAGAGTATACGAAAATGTAGCCTTTTCGTTTAATGTCCTATAGTACATGGCACTTGTATGTAGAGAGCGTATGGGACATTGAGGTCATTCAGTCTTCCTCACAAGAGGAGGGAGGGGGGGGAGGTGGGGTGGGGGGAAGCGCTTATGACTTTTGGTCATCTCTCAGCCATCTGTTTGTGTTAGCCGATGTTTTTTCCTATCTATTCCTGATTGTGTTTCCACACAATTTCAGAAGTTTAAGTGCCTTAATCGCAGAAAAGCGCATAGGGAAGAACTGGTCTTTTGACCTCGCCTCCCTCCCGCCGAATTCACTGACGAATTCTGGCAATATCAAAGAGTATTAGGGAGGTAAGTATACTCTTGAAGTGAAATAAACAAAATCACAGATTTCTTTTTTCACGAGAGAGTTGATACTTACCTCCCTAATATGGACTCGGCCTCTCCGCCCCACTGAGGCTCGGTCTTCAGGCTCTTATTATGTTGCATGTGTGTCAGCCAATAAATTAGTCAGAGGAAGTACTAGTCGGCGCATGCGCGGTGGTGGGGCTGGCATCCGCCTGACTGACTTCTGACTACCTGCCCATAAGGGGCACCTTTCTTTTTAAATGTTTTATTAAGTGAAAGCTGATATTTAGCAATATCAAAGAGTATTAGGGAGGTAAGTATCAACTATCTCGTGAAAAAAGAAATCTGTGATTTCGTTTAGTGTGTAGAATGGAAGGTGGGAGAGAGAATGGAGTGTGACATTGACACTGTCCTGATCATCCTTAGTTATGTAGCATTTAATCAGAAATGAACTTCTGCTCCTGTAATTATCTTAATCGTTGTTAATTATGTGTTTTTGTGTTTCAGGAGGAAGCATCGCGCCTTGATTCAGTTTTCGTACAATTTCAAGTAGCGCTAATGTCAGTTAAAGAATGGCTGAAAGAAGTAGAGAGTACCCTGTCTGAGAGTGAGAAAATGTCTGCTGAAGAGAGGGCTACTGCTGAACACAGAGATAATATAAAGGTAAATATACATACATACACTCACACATTCACAGACATGCATACACACATGCACACATGTATGCACACATACACATGCATTCACATATATTCATACACATGCATACATGCATGTACTCACATTCACACACACACACACACACACTCAATCACAAGCTTATTAATTTCCTTCATTTTGTGTTGTAATCTTTGTACAAAATTCGCTATTTTCAACGTTATATCTTTGGATTTAGCAAAGCTTCTCAGCTTATTTTTGCGGAGTGGTGAAGCACTTTGGAACTAAACTTGTGGGCATATTTGCCTATACTGCTAAGAATCAAGCAAGTGCTCTGGTTTTCTCCGCGAGTATTATTATGTGATGGTGTTATCCAGGCTGGCATGTGGGTAGGCGGCGGCAGAGTGGTTTCCGGATAATAACTCGACCGAGCTTTGTCAGTTTGCTTTGAAATTTCATTGGTTCATTGGACTAGGGCTACTTAAAAAACCTACCGAAAGCAAC